>JACBWW010000003.1:63200928-63734317 GCA_020086605.1 Lanius collurio
ATTGAGGCTGTTTTGCCATGCTCTGCCAGTGCCTAAGGGGAATATAAATGGACTCAGGAGGAAACACATGATGTGTCACTGATAAAATAATCTGGCATTACAAAAGGACCAGTAGCTACAGCTCCACCAAGAGATCAATAAATGTGCAAATAGCAGCCTCTTTAGAAATCATTGCTTTCTCTCCAATATGTGGTGACAAACTCTGTGACAGCATTTACTTCATGCTATCAGCTTCATTAAATAAAGCAGCCTGTCCTCATCTACCCACAAGGCCAACTCCAGAAGTCTATGGAAAATATTGATTTTTCTTGACTATGTTCAGGTCAACAATGCAATGCAATAAAACAACTTAAGACAACTATTCCCTTTCCAGCTTGTAATTAGAGCCTTGAAACCCTGTTTCTAGGTCTTGATCTGAGATCTGTTGTCAATTCACTTTGACCTTAGGCAAGCAAATTTCAACACTGGGGAACTTGCTACAAAACGAGCACAGTTAACTTCTCTCCAAAGGCTGGTTTGCTGGCTTTGAGACTTCTTGCTCTTTTAAATTTTAGTGATGGGATAAAATCCATTTCAGTTTGTGTTTGTTAGATAAAATACATCCTCAAGTGAAATCATTACATGTGAATGATTATGCACCTGAGGATCCGTGCCAGGAGCCTCCCTGTTTGTCCAGGAAGAGGAACAGGCTCTCCAGGGCACAATTCCCACAAACACCCTGCACCATCAGTGGAAGGAGTTTCTCCTGCATTGCCATTCCTCAGAGGAACCACATTTTCCTGAAAAGATTGAAGTTTCAAACCACAAAGAGACACCATTAAGAAAGTTAAATCCAGAAAAAAAGAAACAGCAATTTCAATTTCTAGTTTTAGCTTAAGACACAGAACTATTTCCCTGCTACTGCAAGGACCCAAAGCAGCCTTTTCCTGCTGTCTACTATCTATATTTATCCTATGTATACTGAGGAAAGGATGGAGCCCTGAGGAACCAGCAGAGATATCAAAGCTCATCTTGCCAGACCTTCCACACACCTTAGAACCATCCTTAAGGAATGGACACAGAACTTCATCTTTTTTTTTTTTTCTCATTGGATTATCTGATCCTTCTTTGGTTATTTTTATCATTGACAGTGAGCATGCATAAACACCACTTTTTCTTCACTCCATACAGCAGCTGATAGCTGGACTAGGTGCACCCCATGATATATACAAGAAAAACCCTCGATTCCCACTCTACACATACAGAAGGAAAAAAAAAAATCTTCAGGTTTTGAAAGACATTAATATGGGAACAGTCCAAGGGTCTCTTCAGCAGTGTTATTTAGTCTTTAATTGCTCTGCAAATTTAGACAGTGACCTATGAGGAATTCCTGTATTATTCCAAAATTTGGAGGAAAATCCTCTGCATCCTAAAGTTGTGCTCAGACCAACCTTGACCATGAAACCAAAGGTTCCTGGCTCTGACTAGGACCAGGCAAACATTTGTAATCCACATTATAAATTCAACCTGTTTCACTCTTTTTCCTCATGTTGTCCACTTCCATTTTTTGGACAAGAACCTGAGTTTTGTGGCATTTCTGTCATAACCTCCTTCTAGTTCAAGAGCTGAATATTGAAGGCTGCTACGAACGTCAAGTATCCTTAACTACCTTGCACGTAGAAGATACACAAATTCATCCAAAATCCTTGAGATATTTGGAGTTTGAGGCTCAGCTTTGAACCAAGGAGAGCTATCATCTTGTTCCCCGTTTCTGAGAGTACCGTCTGTGACAGCAGCAAGCTGACTGTTCTTGCTTAACTCTGATTTCAAGGTGAATTACTTTTTTTGAGCACTGCACACCCACCTGCTGAAAGTTTAAAAAAATTTCTATCTTTCTTTACTGTTTGGGCAATCACATAGATCTCAAAGGAACTATAGTTTATATGTACCAAAAATATCCAGCCTATCACACGAAAGTAAATCTTGTTCCCTCTCTTCCTTATGGAAAACAGAGTAATAAAGGGACAGTTTTTGACTCCTCATGTTGGTGAACACACTATGTACTTTTTCAGTTTTGGCTTAATATTTTCCCAGCAGCTGCATCTGAAAAATTGTGCACATGAATCTCAAAAATATTTTGAAGACAAAAATGCTATTTAGTAGCAAAGTATCAAAAATACAGGAATTTAAATCTTTAGATCTGATTTTTGCTAGATAGGATACAAGATGAACATTCAGGTTGTTAAACTGCCTCTTCAGGATATATTTATAGGATTTGTATGAGTAAAGAGAGTTCCACAGAGGCAGGGAGATTGATTCCCATGGAAAAACACCTGCTCCTCCAGCCAGCAGAGCGAGGCACACACTTGGGGTTTTATGAAACTTCCTGGTCAACACTGGGCTGCAACTGCCTCATTTCATACCTCAGGTCAATGCCACCATCCAAAAAATGTCAGGAATCCAATGTCAGACATATATAATACAATCATAGAGTGGTTTGGATTGGAAGTGACCTTAAAGATTATTGAGTTCCACCCCCTTGCCATGGGCAGGGACACCTTCCCCTAGCCCAGGCTGCTCAGAGCCCCATCCAACCCCTGGCCTTGAACACTTCCAGGGATGGGGCAGCCACAGCTTCTCTGGGCAGCCTGTGCCAGAGCCTCAGCACCCTCATAAGGAAGAATTTCTTCCCAATATCCCATCTAAACCTTCCCTCTGTCATTTAACCCATTCTCCCTTGCCCTATCACTTCACACACTTGTCCAAAGTCCCTCTCCAGCTCTCTTAGGCACTGGAAGAGGCTCTAAGGTCTCCCCAGAGCCTTCTCATCCCCAGGCTGGACATTCCCAACTCTCTCAGGCTGTCTGAGCCCAAAAGGCAGCTTTCATCTTCTTGCCCAGGCTGGCCACAGGGGTGTTGTACCATGCATGGGCTGATTCAATCCCAGCACCAGCAAGAGCACACAGACAAAAACTCCTTTTCCATCTCCAAACCACAAAGTGCTGTCTGAGTGTGGCTTTTCGTACCATTGAAAAACTTCTGAGTGATCCACCAGAACTGTTTTTCTCTCCAGCAGTGAGAAGGCACAGTTTGGAAACACAACATCCCATTGTAAAGGAAGGGCTTTTTGATTCCTCACCCAACTGTGCAAAATATTTATGTCCTGGTATAAACAAGAACATTTCAACTTACAAAGGATATGAAGGATGTGAGATATAAAATATAGAACTAAATTTTTTTGTTGTTGTTGGTTTGGTTTGGTTTTTTTTCTTGGTTACAAGAGGCAGCTCCCAAAACTGTCCACAACAGCAAATGGCCACAAAAAGAAAGCAGAAAGAGATAAATAAAACTGCATCACCTAAAGAAAGAGCAGCTCCAAAGTCTCTCCCTTCTGGGTGCTTTCAGCATAACTTGTTGCCACAAGCACACTAAGCCCAGAACAGTTTTCATATTGATAGGAGAACACCTGCATGAAGCACTACTCATAATACAATGACAATGTACCCAGCTTATTAAAACTGTCCCTTTATTTAGCTTTAGGAAATTGCAGGAAAATCAAGAGGTCTTGAATACAAACACAGTTCCAATGCACTATGCTGCAAGCAGGCGAAGCACAGAAGGAAAAACATGAACATGCTGAAATACAAATATGAACAGTTGAACATTTTTTTTCAAAGCCATCAGGATTTGAAACTAATTACAAAAAAAAAACCCAGTTAGTATTTGATGAAATTTGAAATAAAAAGTAGAAGCTGTTGTAGAAAAGGCTGGTATATAGAATCTCTTCATTATTTGCCTGCAAAAAGCAATAGGGTTTTGTGAATGTCCTGTCCCTTGGCTCACAGCTCTGGAGGTATTTTTATCACCATTCTTTTCCTTCTGGTTTTTTGTGTCTTATCAAACCTAGTGATGTTAAATGGGTGCATGAAAGCCATAAATTCTGCTATATGGGGTGCAAAAGCAGCATGAAAAATGAGGAAAATAAAAATGTGTGATGGTTCAGCTCAGATCCTTCCTGTCAAGGCAAAGTATCAGCTAAATATAATAATACCAGCAGCCTTAATTACAGCAGTCATCTTCAAATATTGCACAGCTTGACAAAGCCAGTGAAGGGAAAATCAGGGGGGTCAGCACCAAAGCTGGAAGCAAATCCTCCCACCAGGCTGCTGCACCAGGCTGGGCTCACAGGCTGCAGGGAGAGCTCAGACCCAGGACTCAGAGGGGAGCTGGCACCACTCCTGCAGTCACCTGCCAGGAACTTTATGGGGGACTTGGTCACCCAGCACCTCCAAATCAGTTGGAGCCTCCCCCTACAAGTCTATTAAAAATAATATTTTTTTTTTCCAACTATAAATATGGTCCAATTTATGCTAGGTGAGAGGGAAATGCAAATAACGACTCACTGACTTTTAGGTAATAAATAAGTGTTAACATGCAAACACAACTAAGACTATTAAACTCTTTAAGATCCTCTGTATTGTCATTTGCCACTCAAATGCAAGCTGCCAGAGATGTGGCAGTGCTTGCTTTCAGCAAAGCCATTATTTGAAGGAACTTTTAAAACACAATCTTTGGAAAATCTCTCAGGTTGTTAAAGTCCAACCTGATGAGGCTTAGGAGTTCTTTGTTTTCCTGTTCTCCCATTTATCCTTAGATACTTTCCTGTGTGTGGTTTCTGGAGAAAGGGTAAAAATGAAAACTTTCTATTTCTCCTTTTTCTACTTTCTGCTGGACTTGAAACATAACTTCACCATTTAAAAATTAGATGTTAAATTTGTAAAGCTTACTACACATTCCTGCTTCCACTGCTAATTAAGAGCTTAAAATAAAAGACATTCATGTTCTGCAACTCTGCTGGAACACAATTATAGAAAAAAAAAGGCTGGAGAAAAGTCAAAGTTACTGAGACAGGCTGTTACTAAAATGCAAAACCAAGCAGGAGAGCAATCAGCAGTTTCAACTTGTCGACGAAGAAAATCCCTACTGGGCAACTGAAGCTTAGGAGATATTTTGGGAACCAAAAAGAGGATATCTGTTGGAAGGAGAGTAAAAAGTAATTGGAAATTGGTAGTAAAATGAGTCAAAGCAAAGGAATAACTCTTAACAGCATTAAATCCTTGTACTTTAGTTTAGTCCTACTGTATGTAACAGCTACAAAAGGCAGATGAATATTTATAAGCCAACTGGAAAAGCAGCAGTTTTGCCCTGCCTTTTCCATTTCAAATCATCACAGTTCAAGAAGTGGCTCAAGGATGGAAGAAGGCTCATGAAAAGACCTAAAACCTTGAAAAAGAGGAATGAATCAATGTGGTCATCCCACTGGGCAATGTCAAACCCAACAACTTCCAGGCTGATAGCTCTGCCACATGTTATTTATGTGCATAAAGGTAAAAGCTATATCCTTTTCTGTATGCAGCAACCTCAGAAACAAGATAGCACTCACTGGCTTTGGGACAGGGTGTTACACCCAAGGATTTAAGGATGAAGCAGTTCAGATCAAAGACAGCATCTGACAGTCCAGGACTCAGCTGAAAGGAGATGGTGCCTCACACAGGGGGAAAAGCCACTGATTCTTAGCTGCATCCACCCACTGAGGGCTCAAATTCCAGTTTTTCAGCTGGTAGGACAATAACCAGAGGGACAGATGTTACCAACAAGGGGAAATTAAAATTTAGCAGTATGCTTTGAACATTATGACTATTTAAGAAGCAAATCTATTTCTGAATGTTAATATACAACACATGGTCAAGTTGTGAAAATAATTCTTAAATCCCCATTATTTCCCTCTTTCCTAAATTACTTTTTTCTATTTCCCCTGTCACAAAAATCCTCCCTGAGGCCTTGTGTCCTACGTCATTTCCCTCAACTTTTCCCGAATTCCTTGACAGACACTTTTTTTCTGGTAAAATCTGTTATTTCTAGGAAAGAATGAGGACAGAAGAGAGGGATACAGTGATGAGGTTAAACACAGGGAAACACAGACCCCACTGTGTGGCTGAGGCAGCCACTGCCAAAGAGTGAAGGAGCAGAACTCAAGTGCTGCTCCCCATGGTGGAAGGTTTTGCTTTGTGCTTTATTTCCTCTTCTCAAGCAATGCAAGCAAATTTCTCAGAACACCACTGATGTGGAGGTTCATTTACCCAGCACTGCTGTGTGTCCTTCTGGAGCCTCTTGGTTTTAAAGGAGCTGAAGAACATGAAGGAACTCAGAGTTAGGGCAGACAGGGCCTTAAAGGACCAATTTCATTCTGGTTTCTGCAGCTCTCACCTGACAGTGGAAAGGAGAATTGAATGGAAACATTTCTCCATTTCTTGAAGCTCAAGTCAGAACCAAGTGTAACTCAGGAATCTTTTTATTCACACACAACATTACAGCTCCTATAGAAGTGACCTGGGAGGAGTCTGCTCCAACCTCCCATGTTATACAGAACTGCTGTCCTTTGGAATGTTCAAACCACAAGCCCACCAAAGCATGATGAGATGATTAAGAGAGAGCAGAGTATTTTTCATAGAAGGCTAAAACAGCTTGGGTTGGAAGGAACCTTCAAGATCCTCTTGTTTCAACCCCCTGCCATGGGGGGGGACACCTTCCTCTATCCCAGACTGCTTCCAGCCCACTCAGCCCTGGCCTTGAACACTTCCAGGGATGGGGCAGCCACAGCTTTTCTGGGCACTTTTCAGTTTACTCCACAGGTTTGAAAATAAATTTCCTCCTCTTCCAAACACCTGAATTATGAGGAATAGGTAATCTCTAAGCACAGTGTAAAGACAAGTGTTTATTTTGGTAATGGCTGCTCGACACAAGAGTTGGGCAAAAGAAACCAACCCTCTCAGATCAAGCTCAGTATTTCAATATAGACTTTGATTGTTTCAGTTTTACCTGATTTGAATGCTCAAGTGCAGCAAGGCAAAGGATGTTGTTGGTTTGCCTGTACAGGCAACTCCCTCATTTCTGGAAAGCTGTAAGACAACACTGGGCTACCTTAACACAAATTCAAAGACAGACTTTTGTTATTTTCTCTGAAAGTATTCCCACATGTACCCAAACACAAAAATAATTTGCAGTTCAGCTTCTTACACAAGCTAATTAATTACAGCTAAATTATTTCTAAATATTGCATTAAAATTCTCCATTGTCTTTCAAGACAGTTTTTTTAAATGTCTGAGCATTATTAAATGTCTCAGCACATGCTTTTTCCCTTGGAATTTTAGATTTAAAAGCAAGTTTCTGGTAATGTGTTATTCACATGTCAAACAGTTCTATGTGTTGTTCTATATTTAAGTAAAATTTAATATAGGGTAGTTAAAGTATTAGGTTGCTAAACGTTGTGCTTCTCCAATATTGTATTTTCCAATAAATTTAAATTCTAAATAAAATTTTACTTGAGGAGGAAGTAGAAAATAAAGCCAATTTTCACTTAGCACTTACTTCTTCAAAGTTTTGCTAAAACACTGCCAAATCTAATTTTGAGGCTGATATATTTCCAGTATAAACACTGCATCCTCTCTTACTGCTTTCAGATGTTAAAAAGTACATATAATGGTTAAATAACTGACCACTGAAGCTGAGGTGTAACACAGGCCCTTGATAAATCAGTGGTTTCTGGTATTCTGCCTCCATCCTTTTTGTCAGTTACAACCACTCAATCACACCTAAAAACACCAAATCCTGCCTAAAGATAGATGCATGTTTTACATTTTACCTATTTTCACAAACTTTTGCTTCTAGCAGGAAGACAGAAAGATAAACACAGGGGAAACAATGAAATCAGTCAGTATTTAACATGTTTGTGTACATGAGAAGCCATTGTTTTAGATGGCTTTATTTGAAGTGCTGTTTCTCAATTGTGCTGATGGAATCAATGGCAAAATCTCAACATTGTAACAGATCTTTAAAAAAGTCAGTAATTACAGGGGGTTTATATTTTTTTCTTCAACACTTAAAAAATAAGACAAAGGAATACTTAAATTCAAATCAAATACACTATTATGAAAGTAACCTTAAATTTGAGAATGAGCTACTGAATATACAGGAAGTCAAGGAAGAAATTCTGGTTATTAAAAAAATAAAGTATTAAAAGGCATAACCATGTTATCTTCTGCATCATCCTAGAATAATACTCTATCAGCAGTAAATTAAGAAGAAACAAATTCTCAGCCTTCTGCTTACACAGCTTTAGTTAGACACAGAAATCAAGGTGTGGGCTGAATTTCACTGAATCAGTAAATTTGTACTGACATAAAACTGCAATGAGACAGAGCTGAATGGGAACTATATTCCTGCAGGCTCAGCTATTTCACCTTCTCTAATAATACCTGTAGACGGCTGAGGTGTTGACATATTTTTTCCCCACTAGTGAGAAATGCTGACAATAAGTACAAATGTGTGTATATACATTGAGATGATAAAAATTTTAATTGCTTTCACCTATACCACTTCCCTACATACTTCTCTTACATTATGACATCTCTCCTGCAATTTTAATTTTTTTTAAAGCTCATTTTTCATTCAGGTTGCACCTCTTCTCAAAGTTTTTTTTGTTTTTGTGGTGGTGGGTTTTTTTGTTTGTGGGGTTTTTTTGTTTGTTTTTTTTGGGTTTTTTTGTTTTGTTTTTTTTGCTAAGGCAGATCTCCAATAACTTGGGTCTACCAAGTTAGATAACTTTTTATATTCATATGATACATAGAGGGCTAAGAGATGATCCATTCTTGGCAGCACATTCACTGTATCCCACACTAACACAGCATCAGAATATGGAGTATCAACAACCTTGACTGTAGTTTTTCATTGTTATTCACTACACATGCAGGGAATCCATTTGTTTCAGATTCTTTATGAATTCAACTCAATATGTTGCAAAAGAGCCCTGAAAAAGCCTCAAGCCAAATTGCCTAAAGTAAATAAAGAAAAGCAAATTACTTTAAATCCTTCACCTCCACAATTCCAGCAAAAACACAGGCTCGTAGGTTGTGCATCTTGCCAAGTGTCTTTTCACAATAATCAGTTTCAGAGAAATTGGAGATAAAAAAGATCAGCAGACTCTCGCATCCACTCCCTTGAAATATTAACAACTTCTGCATATTTTCCAGTGTTTTCAAGCAGAGGAGACAGTCCCACATGTTTGGGCATGGAGACCACTGCTAAAGGTGACTTTTCATGGACCAGCTGGTGCCTTCCAACCAAAGTGCTAAATCCAAACCCTGCCTGGGGGTAGGACTCAGCTCCAGAGCAAGACATCCAAATTCAGTCAGCTGCAGTCAGTGTTTGCAGCCCCATGGAACAGAGATGGGGCTGCCAAAGCTGAGGATGTGCAGGAGGAGGAAGAGCACCAGGACAAAACCTCCTGGGAGCTGCTCTACCACCCCCAGCCTTTTATTAATATTCAGCAGGCACCTGGTCATGTTAAAAAAAACCCTTTAAAACATACTATAACATACCTATTGTGCATACTGCAAATTTTAACAACATAACAGCATAACCTACCATATACATTTGACTGTTCTTTGGGAAGTTTTAAGGCATTTCCATGTGCTTCAGAAGTATTTTATTTCTGGTAACTTCTCCCACTATTAAGTCTGTAGATTGACCAATACCAGGCAATAAATTTGGCCAGTGCCCATCAAACATAAGAAAAAGTCCAAACTATTTGGATTCTCACCTGGTTATTCTCTTGTTGTTAAATGTAATCCTCATGAACATACCTACTGCATTTCACATTCCATAGCTGATAAAACCATTTCACTTCCCACTCTTCCACTTGCATAAGAAGGCACAATTTAATACCTTTGAAGAACATCTGACACCTTGTGGAAAACTTAAATAAAACATTCCATTTTGAAGGAGTTTTCATCATGTCAGGTATGTTTTTTGTTGCCTTACTCATGATGTATAACTACTACTATCTATACTACTATCAACTACTACTCCTCTTCTGAAGGTCCTGTTCTCAAACAGAACAGCAATTCCTACAGCAACCAGATGTGAAATCTTAAGTCCCAAATTAGCACATAAATAAAGCAAAGTGTGAAAGGAAAGATTCCTTTCTGCTATAAAGAACCAAAGAAAAACAGCCTCAATGAAAGAATCATACATAAACATGAAGTTTCAGGAACTTTATCAGCCACATCAATTTACCAAAAATTTCTTCAGCAGTCATATTCAATGGTAAACATTCTCAACCTTTGTGCAATAAAAATGCTCAAAGTCTGTTCCTGTACCACATTTATTTCATGGGTCTTCATAAATCAATATCTTAATGTCTTTTTTCCCTGGTTCTCCCCTTTTTGACATAACCAAGCAGAGTCAAATCTCTCTGGAGGTTCCAGAGCCTGAGCAGTGTGTAACATGGAAAAAAAAACATATTTGGAGGAAGATTTAACATAAGGAGCATCACGGGGGCTATAGAGATGGCTTTATCAGAGGGATACACCTAAACTAAAAAAGTCCACGTGTCTGGACAACAATTTGAGCATCCAGATGTGAATGAGTGATAGCATTAGATGAGAAGAGAGAGGGGAAGGGTGCTAGAACATTTACAAGGCAGTCATGGGGTTATACTTTTAAGCAGAGATTAAGCAGCTAATTAATTGATTAATCAAAACAATTAACTAGATGTCAAATCACCACAGTGGCAAATTTAAAGTCAATTAATTCATATATTCAAAAGAACAGCAAATAATTAATAAGGAATTAAAGAGTTTGTTAATTATGTGGCAGTAGATTAGTTATGCAGAAAACTAAGTGAGAAGCAATTAATTAATTATGCAGAGAATCAAATGAACCACAAAATATTTATGCAAAGAATCCCCATAAATGGGCAGTTTAAAAGCAGATGGTGGGAAAATGCTGGGGTATGTTTAAAAAAATGTTTAGTAAGTATCAACTGCTGGCAACTGTAGTTAGCTGAGCTATTAAAAAACCATTTGAAACAAGAATGGAAGTCAGGTCAGGAATCAATTGACTGAGGAGAATTAGGTTATCAAACAGATCCTGTGGCAAAGATTCATCAAGACACTGGTTGTTATTGACAGTTCCAAGGGGCAGGTCTGGTTTAGAAACACAGGTCAGTGAAACTCAAATGGATACTGGAAGTAGCCCTTTGTCACAGCATTTTATTATCATAATGTCACCATAGGCTTTGCCTCTCCCCTTTGCTCACTGCCCTGCATTGTGTTCAGTTTGGACTAGAAGTTAATTAGGATTCATGTCTTACATTCATGTGTAAATTGTCATGCATACAACTGTAGCTTCAGACAAAAATAACACTCTGCATGAACATTATCTCCAAAATTTAACTCCCCCAACATTCCTTCGTTAAAATTGTAAATGAGCTGCATAACAGAGCTGAGAAAAAGGCTCTGTTGACATCAGTAAATGCAGTGAGACTCACATGGTGGTGTCAATGCAACTTACACAGATGTGATGTTACAAACTTGTCTGAGCAGCCTCCACATTCAAACACAGATAATATCAGGCCTCAGTAAGATGAAGTGTGGTGTCTACTGAGAAAAGATATTTCATTTCAAATACCTGATTTATTACTCAGAAGACTGAGATGAATTTTTAACACGTCAGCTAATGATAAATTATGGGGAAAAAAACCCACTCACAAAAACGATAACAAGGCTGAGCATCCTCCTTATGGAGCCAGGCTGTGAGAGCTGGGGGTGTTCACCTGGAGAAGAGAAGGCTCCAGGGAGACCTCAGAGCCTAAAGGGGCTCCAGGACAGCTGGAGAGGAACTTGGGACAAGGGCCTGGGGTGACAGGACAAGGGGAAAAGGGCCTCCAACTGAAAGGGAGCAGGGTTACATTAGGTATTAAGAAGAAATTCTTTACTGTGAGCATGTTTTACTGTTGGCCCAGAAAAGCTGTGGCTGTCCCATCCTTCCCATAGAGCAAGACACAAGTTTTTCAGATGGAAAAAGAATTGCTAGTATTTTACCATACTTAGGATACCTAGCCTGAAAATTTTTGTTCAGAATTTTAAATTAAAGCAATCTTTTCAGGAAAAACATTCACCCCATTTCCCCTCACATCCAAAGAGGTTTAGAGAAGACACCATAACAGCCTGACCTGAGGTGTGAAGCTCCAACATGAAACACTTCAACAGTCGTGTGAAATTTGGGATAGAAGCACTATTTATCAAAGAAACATTTCACATGTTCAGAAACATGGGCAGACATCACACAGAGCTTTGCAAATCTGTACAGAGCAAAAGTGGAATAAATAAATGGCAACAATAAACGACCATATTAACCTCTTTTTGATTTAAAGCTGACCTCCCACAATCACTTCAAGACAAGCCTCAACAGAAAGAGACAATTATCACAGCTGAAAAGGCCATTGTGCTCCCTTAATAGTGGCAATGAAAATCACTTTTAGGAACCACAGCTTTATTACCTGGATGTTTTCTGGAAGTGTATTTGTCATTTAGGGTGACTACTCGACAGGTTATATGCACTGCACTGAAAAGCAAAGTAATTTTTATTTTTCTGACACACACCAACTACTGAATGATGTCATAGGAATGTAATGCATAGACTTATCGTGGTATATAAGGGCAGTTAGCAGAATTGGAAGTTATATTCTTAAAAGTGCCCTCTCTCTCAGAACTTCTCTCCAGGCACTGTGGTAGCCCCTTGCTCTGTGAGATGCTGAGTCATAAATAAGAAAGAAAATAAGACCAGTAAATGATACTTAAAATAGTATTAGAGACAGAGTGGAATGAGATGCTTGCCAAGTGGGGAAAAAAAAAAAATCAATATTATTTAACACATTTCTAGATTGCCAACCACCACAGCACACAGGAGCTTACAACAATAAAAACTCTATTTCAATACAGTACCAACAGCGAGAGGCAACAGAATCGATCAAAAGCTGAGTGAAATGCATGAGGCTTTGGTTCCAGCTGAGAAAGCTCTCCTGTCCTCCCAGAGCAGCCTGCACAACAGAGAGTGGGCTCTGACTAGAAATCCTCATTGTTACAGCAAAACTAAGGAAAGCCAGGCTACAGCCAAGGGTGAACATCAATTGCTTATACTGAGGAGAAAATTTGTTATTCAGTGAAAGAAAAAAATAACTAAATGTACAGTATTTTAAAGTGACTCAAATATAACAAGAGATGCAAATGCACCCTGGTATTACTTTTCAAAGGCCTCTCTGAATTCATCACAAGACCCCACATTTAGAGCTAGAAATAGATACACCAGTCAGGGACAGTCACAAGGGATTTTCTTCTAGGAAGACAAACCTAAAATATTCAATGAAAAAGCCTATTGACATCAAAGATCTTTGTGTACCACTTTACTCTGCCTAAGGACTCACTTAGAGCAATAAGCATTTCCTGTATTTACAACTGAATTTTAAGTGAAGGATTACTTTCTTCCAAGTGTTCATTCATTAGTAAATAAGAAATAAGGGAAAAAGAAGTCATTGAATGCCTTTTCATACAGTGCTGTATCTGACTGGGAAATTACTTTCATCTTCAGGTTAAATAGAGCATTTTACACATACACTTAGTAACCCCCACAAAAAATACATGTTGACATTGCTGTGACTTTTAGCAGCTCTGAGCATGTGAGGAAAAGGGGGAGGCAGCCTTGACCCTCTGATTTAGATAAGGGCTGATGAGGTTTTTCCAGATATCTCTGCTAGAAAAGGACGTTCAGACAAATTCTGAGGTATTTTTCCAGATAGCTGAGAGGTGAGTCTGAGCTACTGACTCAAATTTGGGTGTCCAGAAAACCAACCCCCAGTGCATGTGCACATCAACTCCATGGGCAGCAATTCCATATAACCCAGCAAACAACATCCCACAGCATGTGCTGATATTCCTGTGAGTCCAGAGGCCTGTGAGGGAATGTGCAAATGCTACATAATGCACAATGAAATTTCTCTCAAAAAAACTCCTGTAGACATGTGCTATACATCTGATATGAACATTCCAGCTGTTCCACATCTCCTGTGCTGCCAGAGGCTCTGCTCTCTCCTCTCTGGCTCTGGATGGTTGCAGGCTCTCTCCTAAGGAGCAGAGAGCCACGTGGTGCAGAGAAAGGCAGGAGGGCACCAGCATCAGCACCAACAGCCAAGGCAAAGCCCTGCACAAGACTGATACCACCAAGGAGAGCAAGAGAGAGGCATGGCAGGAAGGCTCTTAGGGCAGCTGCAGGTGGAGGTTCACAAACCAGAGACCCAGGCAAAAAGGGCTCCAATCCCATTTTTCCAGCCACAGCAGTGTTTCAATCAAAGTAAAGCTCCTCAGCTCAGTATTTGATTCACTGGATGAAATGTGGTGCTATCAGCCCTTAAGTTAAACAAAAAATGAAGAATTTTAGTAGCAGGCCTGGCAGTGTGACACCACTCAGGGCAGTGACATCGTCTCACAACCCAAAAACTTGGCTTTGCAATGTGCAGAAGCAGAACATCTCACATTCCAGACCTCCAACTGGCCTCATGCCTTTTCCAGCTAGGCAGTCTTTATTAATACAAAGAAACATATAAGCCAAATGCTTTTATTACTTTCCTAATCACCTTTATTGATATTTGCATGGAACCTGACTATTTTCTCAGTCCATCTGTTCCTGCTGCTCATTTATAATGTGAACTCTTAATTCGGCCTTGTTAGAACTGGCTCATATGGAGGTAATTATGTGAGCAAAAACAAAGGATCATGATTTCTAGAGGAGAATGGGAAGCAGAAGCTTCTAGGCTTGCTATTAATGTCATTTCTAATAATCCTTTAATAGAACTGCTTGTACATACAGACCTTTTCAGGGCATATCAGCAGCATTAAAAAGTCAAATAAATGTTATGTTAAACTAAAAAGTCAATCATTTTAAAAAAGAGTAAAAATATTATCTCTTTTAACCTTTCTTGAATGCAACCAAAGAAATAAACAATAAGATCTGAGGTGTTTAGAAGACACCAAGCTAGCTTCTCTATCTAGGCATGATTTCACAAGAGCCCCAGAGCCCTGAGACTCCTCATCCATGTACTAATAATATTAATACAGTACCAGAGCTCTTCACAGGTAACTGTCTCTGCAGACCTACAAGAGAGTTCCTCAGTGATGCCACTTATAAACTGAGTGGGCACAAACAGAAGGTCCCATTCCTTTGGTGACTGGGCCCCATCTATTTAAATATTATCAAATTCTGTGCCCTAAACTATCCTGCAAAGCTTTTGCCAGCATCTCTTTAAAAACTACCAATTGGTAGCATGGCTGACCTGGTGTATATCCAGCCCTTGGTCTGCCCTGGCACCAACATCTGTTACACCTCAGGGGCACTCACACACTCAGGGTACAGTGAGGTCAGTGGGGATCATCCACAAGGTAATGGAGAAGGAGCACAAGGTTTGAATTTGCCTCAGTTGGAATGCTGAATGGCACATGAGAGAGGAAACCTGAGAGCCCTGACCACCAAAATCCAGCCTCAAGATGGTCAAAACAAGAGGCCAGACTATCATTTGTCCAGGTCTCATTTCTGCCTCAACAGCCAGGTTGGAATTTGCTTTCTCTTGAAGCTAAATTGATTTTATTACAACTCTGACTGTAAGAAACAGCAGGAAGTCCTTTCTCCTCTGTGAAGAACACATGGATAAGAGGATGCTTTTCTATGAAAGTTTGGTACCTTTTCTGGAAATGTTTAATTACACTAGCCAAGAAAGAAAAATTTTTGACAGGATAAACTATATCTCCTCTATACCACCACAGGAGCAGCCCACTAAAACGTTTGTGATGCAGATTATTGGTCATGTGCCTCATCATGCTACAGCCAACCTGAGATTCAAGCTTGCTTCACACATCATAATCCATATGCCCGATTTTATTTTTTGAAATAAATATATATGAGAAGGACCTGAAAATTCCCTGAGCTCATATCAGGCCTATTCAATAATCTATTGAATTAATTGTAGTTCATTTTTCACTGGGAAAATAAAATGGTACGTGTAAGACATTCACTACTTCATTAGCAACTTTCACATATTTCTAGTTCGAAACCCCTTTCAATTTGCCAAGATAAATGCCATGATTTTTCCTCTCTCCTTAGTAACAGCATGCAGGGTAATAGAAGCTGGGAAAGGCAGCATTTTTCTTTGAGCAAATTCTACTCAGCAGGATCCAAAACCTTAACTGGAAAAAAATTACTGTAATTTGTTGAACATTAAATGCTCAAGAAACACTCAGAGCCTCACCTTTCTGAGAAGTTCTGAAAAAAAAAAAACCACCACAACCCTGTAGGTTTTTTTTATTAGTGTGTTAGCCTGCAGAAGTTAAATTTGATTAGGGTAGTCAATAATGCTTGGAAATGGTGATACATAACCCCAAAGAGCTCTTTCCTAGAAACTGAGGCTGTAATGAATGAAGCAGGCCCAGCCGCAATGCAGAGCCTCTCCCAACAGCCAGAGCTGGGAACTTCCCCACCACTTCTCGAAGGAGCAGCTGTGATTTTTTTTCTAATTACCATTCACTCTCCCTTCCCCTCTCCCCCCACAAATGAATTTTAACATAGCTTCTTGTTAATTAACTACGGTAATTGCTAATGCTTCTTGGCAAATTTAGCAGGTTTCTGCAAGTGCTGGCTCTAATATCTATGTCTAAATGCACAGTCATCCTGATAAAATTCATAAAAATCCCTCCGTCCAGTCTTTACATTCTTCTAATTCAAAAAATCTATCTTCTCTTTACCTAAAGTCTGGCTGTGAAGTCCCAGAAAATTCTGAGAATATCACTGCTGAATACACTATAAGTCAGAAATTAAATGAGCACATCCCATGCTATAAACCTCTGTTCCTCAGGATATTTTCTCCTGAGGGTCTCTGGATACGCCCTAGTTACTAATTTGTGAATTTATTAGGGGAAGAAAAATAACATGCAAGTGCAAACTAATTTCATCCAGCCCTGCAAATACATAATTTAGTGCTAAATCTTCTCTGAGATTTGGAATTTAATTAATTAAGGAGTCCAAGTCACCTGTAATGGCATGGAGCTGAATTTAGCCACAACCATTATTGAGTCGATGGAAGCCACTGGGATTTAGCTTCATTGAAAGCTGTTTTCTTATTTAGGCTTTCATTTACTTATTTACCCAGGCACCAAGCTAACTATAGATTGCAAAATGCTGGCTTTTGTGATTTTAAATTGGTTTTTAAACATTTACCTATGCATTACAGCAGTGCAACCAAAATGATGTCATTGCAGTGATGTTTGCAGCAGGATTTTAGAGAAGGCAATCTGGCATCATCTCCCCTTTGATTAGCAGGATCTCCCACCCCCAGAACCCAACACCTCACACTGAGGAAGCCCTGTGGATACCCTTTCCAAGCAAATGCATCTTGAAAATAGTTGCAGAATGTTACTGCACAACTCAATATTCAGGTTTTGTGCTTTGAAGGAAGGTAAAGAAAATAAAATTAGTAGACAGTAACATCGCCTCCACTCTTGTCTTACCCTCCTTCCTTGTTCACTTTGCACACAATTTGGAGCAGGACAAAGGGTTTTTAAGAAATGACTTTCTAGACAAGCCCATGCCTTCCTGCCATACTGTTCACTGCAGGGATGATCCTGCAGTACCTAGAAACAAGTAACCTCCCCCAGAAGTGTGGAAATCACTCCAAGCTGTGATTCCAATTTGTGGTAATAGGTATATCCAGGGGAAGCCATTCCCCCTTGCTGCTGTCCTCAGTACAGGATCACTTCCAGCGTGTTCTGCAATGAGGTTTGTTACCCACAGCTCTGCAACAAGACTGGTGAGAAGAGAAAAAAAAACAGGACTTGAAAGCATTTGAAAGCAATTTTAGAATTAATTCTGCAGCCACATAATAACTGCACTGGGCCCTGGGAAACAGGAGCTGCCAACTCAACTAAGAGGTAACTGAGTAAACAGGAGAGCAAAACTGCTTGAAAATAACTGCTAATAGGACCAGGAAGGGAAGCACCAACTTCATCTGTACCAGAACTCACATCCACAGCAGCACATCTGCCTGACCTGCAGCAGAACAAGCAATTCCCAAGGCTTAGTCCATAGGGTAATGAACAGCTCTAAAAGCTATAAAATTTTCAGTTGTTCATTACAAAGTGATAAACATTACAGTGCCAGAAAGGTGTCATCACTAATTTGCCTCTGCACCTCTTTAATAAAGATGTTGTGATTTTAAAGCATGTCTAAAATATACACCACGTTTGCCCTCTCTAGTCAATCTTTAAAACCAGTTTTCATGATTTTGTGTACCATTTAAGATTTTATTAGTGAAGTTCAGAAATACTACTGAAGCTTTTCCCCCTCAAATCCAGCAGGAACCCTTCTTTCAGAAGCCCTTCAGAGGTGAGACATCACAACTGCCAGAGAGAAAGGACTGAACTGGCAATAACACAAGGGGAAGAAACAATTGTGGAGTAAACCCCACCCTGATTCAAGACAATCTTCCAAAAAAAAAATCATCTTCACAGCTCATCAGACTAAAACCCTGCCAAGCTTATTCATTTTCTTAAGATCTTAATCTCCAGCACTGGGAAGAGTGGCCAAATACATCAGCAAACCAAAATGAGGTGTGAGTGGAAGGAGCAAGTACCCAGAGGCAGCTCACAGAAGGCACCCTCAGCACCAACAGCAGCAGTTGGGATTTGCCCCAAGTGCCACAGTGTGTGACTCCTGCCAGACCCCCTGAACAATTTCACTGTACAGCCCCAGAAAGCTCCATGCCATTTCACATTACAGGAGCACTCCAGCTTTAGGTACAATGTTATATTAACTTAATAAATTCAATATATGTATTTTCACACAGGAGTTTCCTCTGTACCAAAACTCTAATAAATGTACCAGTCTTCAAAATCCAGGTGGATTTTGGTCTAATTACCATTTGTACTGAACTTTTTTTTTGCACAAAATATTTCACATATTCATTTTTTGTTATTTTTCCTTGTAGCTGCTTCCAAGAAGATATAAATTCAACCCCTAACACTAAACAATCAGAGTCTCCAAAGGTTCCACTTACAACTGCACAAAAAGTACCAAACTAAAGGAAAGCCAGTGCATCTAGCTAAACATATACTGTGTGAGATTCCTTGAATTTAACTACACACCTGCCATACAATAAAATATCTTAGCTCACAAATAATATGCTGATTTATTGTTATCCTGCCCCTTATCTACTTGCAGGAATACCTTAATTTATTATAGAATCACATATTTTTTGATTTTGGTTTTGGCTGAAGGGGACCTTCAAGATCATCTCATTCCAAACCCCTGCCATCGTTTCTGTAGCAACTTCCCTCAGATTGACAGAATTTGGTTTTCTCTTAAAAAAAAAAAAAAAAAAAAAACAAAAAAGGCAGAACAAGAAAAACACCCTGCAATCTAAATATGTCAATGCATCTGGTAAACAGCTCACAGGATGGCCATTAAAATCTATCACTAGAATACTACTGAAAACTATTTCAATATAAACTTTTGATACATTATGTTGTCTAGAGTTTTATTCCACCACAGCAGCATACACTATCATACAATATAAGAAAATACAGCAAAAGATATTAAATACAGCAGCATTGATCAGACAGTTCTGCCTTTGAAAAAAAGGACCATAAAACTGAAATATGTAAACATTACTTCATCCTGATCGCCAGACTAGGGCCATAGAGCAAACCAACAAAGAGAAGCTGTACTTATGTGCATCTAAATATGGGGACTATCAGATGATCAATAGTTATTTGCTTGCTGTTTTTCTGTCTAAAGAATCATAATACTGTGATGGCTGCAGCAAATAATCATTGCACAGCTTCATAAATTTTCCTAAACAAAAAAAAAAGACATTTTTCATTTATGAGCAATGCCTCGAGGCTGATGGTGATTCATCCTTAAATGTCCATCTAATCCCAAAAGAGGGGCTGAATCTGTCCCAAACAAGGCAGTCATGAGCCTCCCTCCAAAGCAAACAAGGCACAGAGCAGGTGAAGGGAGGTTCCTTCACCACCTACTCAAGTTCCTGCTCAGCTGTACCTTGCTGGTGTTGAGAATCATGTGCAGAAGACCAAAGACCACCAAACTCTTTAAATTCTTAAAGCTTCAAAAAGAGACATGTTCGGATATTGCAGGAAAACAGCTTTTCATTTTCTAAAATTATAGCTCACTTATCAGTTCTCCACAGCAGGGAAACACACTGGGGACCTGTGGATTTGAAAGATTAACACATGATCTGGAAAAGGATTGACTAGCATAGGGATGAAGTTTGCTTATTTGAAGTTTGATTATTAGGAATAATCAAAATCAAAAGTTCACTGCAAAAAATTGTAGCCTCACACAAGGCATTCAAGTGATGGGGAGATAAAATGAGAGCCCCAGCTGCACTGCTGGGGAGGAGGAGATAAAGGATTAAGGAGAAGTTATGCCCAAAACAAAGGGAGGGCTGGGGTAAGGTGGTTTAAGATTATTTTTTATTTCTCATTATCGTACTCTGATTTGATTGGTCATAAATTACATTTTTTCCCCCCAGTCAAGCCTGTTTTGCTCATGACAGTAACTGGTAAGTGATCACTCCTTTTTTCACCCCATCAGCCTTTCATCATATTTTTCCTCCCTATCCAGCTCAGGAGGGCAGTGACAAAGTGCCTTTGTGGGCACCTGATGTCCAACCAGGGTCAACCCACCTGGATAAACCACCTAAGGGATGGGGTGATGAAAGAGCAGCTAGAATGCAAAGGGAAGCAGCCAGGTCTGAAGAATAAGGTAAGCACTGACAGCTTCTTACTCATCACCACCCTGGAAAGCAATCTCAGCTACGTGGCCTATAGCTCTGTGAGAACCACAGCAAATGGGACTGCTCAGCAGACAACACAAAAGAATTATTATTGTGAGGCAATAATAAAGTGAGCAGGGAAAAACAAACCCAAAAGGTATGACCAGAAATACCTAGAAAATAGAAAAAAAAAAAAAAAAAAAGACTTTCAACATGAGAAAAAAACAAGCATTTTGATTCTATAGCTGGTAAACCAGGATCTGCTACAAATGCATAAAATCACAAATTATAAAATAAAGATGACAAGGGACTAATTCTTCCACAGCTTCACATGACACAACTGGGACACGAAGTTATCAAGTGACAAATGTAAAGCAAACCCTCGAAAATACATTTCAGACAGCACAGATGAGCTGTGGGACTTTGCCACCACCAAATGCTATAGGGGCCACGAGTCCAGAAGCTCACAAAGACATCAATCTCACTTCTGTGGCATCACACCATTAGCAGCTATTAATTCACTGTAGCTGCAGATGAGAAACTCCTGAACCTCCTTGTTCCCAGGAGCTGGCAATGGAAATCCTGGCTGTGTGTTTATGGGAAGGATCCTGGGGCATTGCCCCTGCTCCTTACACTCCCTTCTGAGCCAGCAGGCACCAGCTGGCATTAGAAGACAACTTGTGCCATCAGAAGATGTAAATCTGTGCCCTCCCCTGGCAGGGCTGGTGAACAAACACCTGCTGAAAGGCAGGCCCAGCCTCCCAAAAGGTGAACTGGAGTGTCCCAAGGGAAACACAACTTAACTGGGAAGCTGAAAGGACACTTTACACAACCCCATCCTCCTCCTCCCTGCTCCTGTCTGCAAAGGAGAGGCTGAATTTGATGTACTGAGTAGTTACTTCCCAGTTCCTCCCAGTTTAAGTACTCCAGTGCTGTAGGATCCTTTCACTTCCCCATTCAATTTACTGAGCCTCTGATGTCACAGATACATCTTCCTGCTTCTGGGGAACTTCAGGCAGCCACTTCTCTCCCTAGAGAATATTTTGAGGGTAGAAATGTGGTTTGCAATACCAAATTGTCTAATGTTTACAATCTGTTTCTGTGTAAAGGTGATCATTTTTCCAGGCAATATTAAAGGAGAAATACAACAGATAGCAAGGGCTGGATAGATAGTCTTCACTCCCAATTTAAAACCTACAGTATTTCACACAAAAGTAATTTTAACTGAAAGGAAAATCTAAGTGGTCATTCATCACTGGGAAGAAATGCTGTTATGAGTCTCCAAGCCTAAGAGCTGAAGTCTGTGAGAGGCTGAGATCACTGTTCCCAACAAGTGAAAAATACTTTTTTTAAAGTACTGATATAAAATTCTGCTGCTTGGGACTTCCATTATGACAACTTCCAAGAAATTTTTAAACCTGCAATACATATTTAATAACATGGATACCTTACACATCATTAACTTCTCCTGACACTTTCTCTTTCCCCTCTCTTTTCCTTTAATAATATTTAAATTACAGAGGATGATTTTAAAGTATCATTTCCCAGATCTTACAGTACTACTGCTAATGCCTAATAGGTCTGCCAGCACTATTCTAAGGAGATTTTGGGGATGCTTCCTATCGTAGCAGTTGAGTTTAGACATTTGAACAATTTGTAGGTAATTTGTAAGCAACTACTTCAGAAAGACAACAATTAAGGGAGAATGCTCAATTCCCATTATTTTCTTTTTGTTTTTTTTCTCTGTAATCAATATGCAAATTTAGGCATTTAAAACAAGATGAGAATTAGAGAAAAATGGCACATGTATAAATAAAACAAGCACTGTGATTACATTCCCCTTTTTAGTAAATGCCTTTAAAATAAATAAACTCCTATAAAATGCAGTGCTATAATTTGACTACAGTTTTGTCAGCATCATAATGGAAATAAATCTTCTGAGGGGAACTGAATTTTACAAGGAGAGTATGCATGGGCCTGGGTAGAGGTGAAATAAAGACAGGAAGATGGTTAGGCAAGAAACTTGATGTAACAAAAGTGATGGACACTCCCTGAAAATCTAGAAACAAAGGGACTCTGAAAAAAGCAAAGTATATGTACAATAGTCTGTTCCAAACTACAAGATGAGAAAAACTTTTGAAAGCTAAGAGAATATAATTTATATGGCAGTAAAATGAAAATGAGGAACATCAGAGGCAGACTTAAAGCCTCCATCTGATGATTCGAGCTGACATCGTGTTTGTGAGTCCAACACCACCATGAAAGAATTCCAGTAAGCATTTAAGAGATGAACTACAAATATCTCCATTTAGTAACACAGCAAACTTATTTCTAATTACATAAATCACTCTATTGTTCAACACATCCAGTACCAGTTTATTTTTATAATAAGGTTGACTATCTTCTAACATGGATAAGAAAAAGACATTTTTGAAGTATATCTTTTCCATTACCACAACAATTCTGAGTACAGCTTCCAACTTGAACAGCTACTTGTTTCAACACTCTATCATACAATTTCAGAATTCATTTCATCAGCAGTCTTTGATATGAGAACATCAATCAAGATGCAATTTTCACTGGAACCACTAAGAGTTATGTACTAAAGGACTTGAGGAAGAGGCACTCCAGTGCACCAGACAAGAAAGAGGTAATGTCTCTCAGAAGACTTAAAAAGCACCTAAAGGTCTATAATAAAATTGATGGCTTCAAGAGTTTTTATACTGCTAAAAGATTTTAAACTACAAGTCTTAAAGTTTTATGCATACATTGGGCGGCAGGAGGTTAAATGCACTTGCCAACCATCATGGGTTTATAGTCTCACAAATGCAAAACAAGCAGCTACGAAGAGACTGCTTGGAAGGATTGATACCAAACATCTACATCCTAATAAAATAAGGTCTCTTATTCAATTATCAAAAGTAATGAGCTAAAAGAAAAATAAAATTAAAAAAAAATAGGCTGTTAATCACCTCCAGGTGCAGTTTTTTCTCATTGCATATTCTGATCATAAGGAGCAGTTCTCAGTTACAAGGGTAAAGAAAAGCCCTGATGTAGAAGAGACTGATTGATTGATTTGAGCTCATGCTATTCCCAAAGGGACATTTGTAAATAATGTCCCTGCTGCTTGGAAAATGCCAGAAAGTGCAGATTCTCCATTTCAAAACAGCTGTAAAGAGGAGCATTTAAAAAGTTAAATCTTCTCTCAAGAGAGACTGTGCACAGAGACATTTAAAACATTCACAGAGAGAGCAGAGCTTTCCACAGCAACCAACCTGTGCCTGTTAATGAAGAAATCCTCCAAATCCCAAACATTATTTGAAAACAAGTCTAGTTTTCAGAATAATCAAGTTATAGCTTGCAGTCGCTTTGGAGTCAATGTTTATGTGCTCTTCCTAAATTTCATAAACCATAATTTCAGAGAAAACAGGGTAAGACTGCAATCATTTTAAATTTTAATGGAGAACAAATACTAAAGGTACCCTTTTCTCTAAATCCAGGAAACTTTCATTACATGACCTGATGGCTACACCATCTTAATATATGGCATTGAAGGTGAAATCCTTGTTGTCACTCATCCAATAATCAAATTCTTAACAACTAAAGTAAAACTGGAACTTTATCTCTGAGAATTTAAAACCACACCATGGGATGGATGACATGTTCCAGTACAGGGAAACATCCAGCACCTGAGAAAGCACTTAGAAATACACTGTCCAACATTGAAATGGAAATTAAAATTGCTCCAGGAAAATAATTATTGGTTTTTAATCACATGAAGGAGGGTGGACTGAAAGCTCAGCAGTATCAGTTGCTGCATTTTGCAAAGATAAAAAGGAGTAGCAGAGTAAAGTTTTCCTTCACCACAGCTACAGTTGAGGGTCTCCCAGGAGTACAAATATTCAGTAATTAAGAGGGTCTAATCAGCTCCCACAACCCACCTCACCATTTCATTTTCTTCAGACTGCCAATAAAGATGCAAATTACAGCTAAATACAACAGAACAAAATATGCTCTTATGAAGTACAAAGAAAGATCACATCTCATTTCAAACTGGTCATCAAATAACTAATAAATTGTAATGGGGTTTCATTGCTTTGATTTTGAATACAAGAGAGTAAACTGCAGAAAAAAAGCTTTCAGAACAGTTGTACCACAACTCAGCCAAGTCTGCCAAGTTTGGAAATGTGATAAATACATTATTTTTTTACAGAATCAGAATCATGAAGGTTGGAAAAGACTCCTAAGATCAACTATTAAACAAAACACTGCCAGATTCACCACTAAACCACATCCTAAACACCATAACGTGATTTATGCCTTAAAAGATAGATATGCTGAATTTCCTAACTCTCCCCAAAATAGCAATAGTAGGGTTGATAACCCACACCACCCTAAATGAGAATTGCAAAAATTGAAGAAAAATTATAACCACAGCATTTCACTTTTTCTCCTTCAATTATCCTGGTCTGTCCTGAAAAAAAAAAATTAAAAATAAATAAATAACATCCCCATCCCCCCCTCCATTTTACCTGCTCTACTTATTGCCAAAAGTAATCCATCTTTACACATTGGGCAATTAAATATTAAATATAAAAGGTACTGACACTCTCAGAGCTTCCTCCCCCCAGCTGAGTAGCTGCACAAGTAATGTGCAGAGCCTGCAAATTTTATTTTTACAGAAGGAAGTCATATACCCCTTAAGGCTGCCACAGCACAGCTGCTAATTTTGAATACCTCTCTTACATCTGGATCAGTAAACTCTAAATGGGGATGAATAAACAAGGTAGGTGGTGGATTTTAAAAGGCAAGTGAAACAAAAATAGAAGGATCTTTTTATAGTACGAAAAGCCTGGGGGAGATCTCACCACCTCTTCTCTCTGCTGAAAAATGCTATTTGCTTTTTAATTAAAGCTTTTTCAGTCTCTTTTTGCAGCCCAATTTTCTCTGAGCGCCAGCACGTCTGTGGAGATGAAAAATGCACTGAGTAATGAATTTTAGATTTGGAAGAAGTCGGCTCTAGAAATAAAAAAAGGCCTCCACACATAGCCAAGATTTGAAGGTGAAGTGATTTAATGGCTGACTCAACTCATTATAATTATCATTATTCATGTTGGGGTGCCACCCAGAGGCTTTGTGTTAGGTACCCTACCAATAATACAATTTCAAGAATAAATCTGTTTGCACAACTGGGCAGGGGCTTAAGAGACCAGGCCTACTTTAAGCAAGAGGAAGAGCAGGTGCATGGCAAGAAGATGGGAAATGAAGCTGCAGCAGACAACTACCAACACTTTGTCCAGTATGGGTTTGCTTGTTAACAGCAAAGTCAACACTTAGAGGGAAAATAACCTGGCACAGGTCACTGTCCCTGGGAGCAAGGGACAGAGGACACCAAGAGTGACAAATATTGCAGCAAGACATCCATGAGAGAATGGGATGCACCCATCCCCTTCTGTGTTGTGAACCTGAACATTGAAATAGGTATGGCAGGAACAGCACAGGAAGAAGGAAATACAGTGTACACTGGCAAGCTGAGGGGAGGTGGAAGGCCAAGGGTGAGTACTTGGGACCAAGAGGGAATAAAAACAGAGATGGCATCATGAAAGGCACAAGGGAGGTTGCTGTGGAGCTGCCGTGGTTTGAAGCTGGTTAGGCACCAAGCACACGTAATCTATTTATTTATTTGGGAAATGGGAAAGGTTGGTATTATGTGGGTAATTTATAATGAGTCAAAACAAAAGAAAGATGAATGATAACGTTGGTATAATGGGATGGCAAAAGGCAATTTGATGCTTCAAGTGATTATCTTTAGGCTTTTAATTTTAGATTATTCCTTGCCAAGTGACTATGCTAGGCTTTCTTCATAGTGAATTTAGCAAAACTCTTTGTGGACAGCTGCCCAGCACCTTTCTTACACAAAAAAAAATCCACTTTTTACATAACTCTCCAAATTAATAATTAAAAATAATTATGTAGAAATCCTGATTAGACATACCCAAATAAAATCAGAGCTGTAGAATGGGGAACAGCTTGAAAATGTGTGTAGAGAGGAGAGGGAGGTGTCAAGTTATTGTCAGCAAGAAGTGTTTTTTCTGATGTCTCAAATTCACCAGGTCATATTCCTTCACTCTGCCAATCACAGAGCTCATGTAAATTTCTCACCAAAATTTAAATGCAATAAAACTGACATGCAACTCAATTTTGCTAAATTGATATAAATCTGATCCTAATTGCAACAACGGCAAAAAACAGGCCAGGAACTTTCTATGATGCTGTGGCTACACCCTGGGAGCTCTGCAAGGTTCACTTATCTTTAGTAGGAATCCTCACACTGTCTTCAAAGGATATTCACATCTGTGATGGTAACAACTATTACATTGTTTTCATCTGTGTGTTTGTCAGATCCAACCAAAGGAAGCAATATCACTAAAATAATTCTAATTATTACACCCAGAATCATGCTGTTCCACAAGTACCTTGGGGTTCAGCTGTGGAACTGTAAAGCAAAATATTCTGTATTTGCCATGAGAACCTAAACTCAGTAGCAGTTATATTAATGTATATTTTCTGCTTCATTTCCTTTTATTTTATTGCTGCTCATCATTTACAAGGACTTTTCAGACCATACTTGTACAATCAGAGGGTTTATCAAACACCAAAAATCTTTACCCATTTAACCAGCCCATCCTCTGCATTTATTAAAGACAAGTGTCCATTTATTCTCCCAGGCACAGCACTCCTGGTTAAATAAAACATAACTGCAGCCACTAATTCCCAGTCAGCCCTGTAAGGTCACAGGGTCAATTATTGCATCCTTGTAAATTAAAGGCTGGAAACAGCCTACCAAATAACTGAATGCCTAAGAACAGGCTGCTTTCATTACACTTCATATCAATAACAGTTGTCAAAATAAAAATAACCAAATTCAAGCTTCATTTGCTTTGTACAAGCCATTAGGAAACGTGTAAGTTTCTGTTTTGATATGCGAAGGAAGCCTTTATAGTCTCATAAATGTAAAAATAAAAGAGCTAATTTATGCACTCAACAATGGAGGGTAGAGCTTGACAAGTTTATATGCCTGAGCACACACCCACCAATTAAAATGGTGAGGATGGGTGATCACATAGATTTCTGGAGTCCTACACAGGGCAACCTCACGAGGATGTCATGACAATCAGATAATCTTGATCCTGGAAAAAGACATCTGCTCCATCTCTTTTTCCCACATGGGTGTCTTGCTACACCTAATAATTTCTGAGACATTTCTGTCTTATTGGATCTCAGAGGCTTCCACAGTGAAGCCTCCCAAGACAACCTCTTCCCATAACTTTTTTTTTTTCAAATACACTGTATAAAAAGCCACTTTTCATAGAATTTTATTTCAACTTTTTTTTTTTTTAAAGAAAAACAAGAAATCTATTATTTTTGTTCTCTTTTACAACAGACATGTTGTGGTTAACCCCAACCAGCTAATCAGCCCCACACAGCTGCTCACTCACCCCCTTCACTGGGATGTGGGGAGAACTGGAAGGGTAGAACTGGGACAAATCATAGGTTGAGACAAAAACAGTTTAAAAAGGAAAGCAAAAGCTCTGAACAGAAGCAAAGCAAACCAAGGAATTCATTCACCACCCCCATGGGCAGGCAGGTGTGCAGGAAAGCCAGGCTCCATCCCACAGAACGGTGCCTTGGGAGGACAAACATCACCCCTCCTTCCCCCAGGTTTTACTGCTGTGCACAACCTGAAATGGTGTTTGGAGCATCCCTTGAGTCAGTTGGGGTCAGCAGTCCTGGCTGTGTCCCCCTCAAAGCCTCCTCTGGCAGGGCAGAATGAGGAGCATCAAGGCCTTGATGCTCTGTCAGCAATAACTAAAACATCCCCATGTTATCAACACCGTTTTCATCACAAATACCTTACAAACCACTGTGCAGAAAATTAACTATCCCAGCCAAAGTCAGTACAAGAAGTAACACATTAGAGGGCTGTCTTGTACCTCCTGGTCTTCTGTCAAGTCAAAAAAGATTCTCTCGTTCTCCTCTCAGATCCTGCTGTGTAGATGTCTAATACAAACCATGACTGAACTCTGAATTCTCTGTGTACCCTGCTGGAAAGGTGCCCCAGAGAATCAACCACGGGTTCTCTCCTAAACTCAGGAGCTTGTCCTCGTTCCTATAAAAATTCTTACATTTTTCAGTCCAGTTCTTCACGTAATTTCTCTCCCAGCTTTCCTGCAAATTTAATAAGGATATCTTCTAGTCCACCAACAGAGTTGGTAATGAAAATACTCCTCAGAAGATTCTTTGCTGAGTTCCATTTCACAAATCCTGCCAATCTCACAAAGAACCACGCTTAACTTTTCTACAGGAGGTTTTCCAAGGAGTTCTGCATTCCTGTACAGGAGAGTAATCTAAACCATGTGTATTCAGCTTCAAGTGTTACAAGAAGGAATGTCAAAAACCTTACTAAACTCCCCAAAATACATACACCTGGCTCTTCTCTCTCCTTAGGGATTTTCACTTCTTCCTGGAAAACCAGACTTTTTTTTTTTACTACTTCCTGCTCATTAACTTCATTCTCTTGTTTGAGGGGATTAATGCCTTTGATTAGTCTTTTGCAACTCAAAAGGATACCAACAATTTTAATCTGTATAACAGTTCCAAATGATGACAGGGACATATCAACACATCAGAACCTTCATTTACTGTCAGTTTGATGAGCAGCACACATACAAAATTCACCAAAAGTGCCAAAAACCAACACCACCCAGAAAATTCAGCTGCTTGAAAGAGCAGAAACATGGCATACATCATATTCTTTACAACCCAACCTGGCAAGTAGATTGTTGATCCCTTTAAAGTGCCCATACAGTGCTCATTCTCAGTGGACTCCTTGTTTATGCCTCCTTTTGCACAGAGCACTGTGGCTCTGCCCTGTGAGACTATTTCAAAAAGACAGGAATAAATGGCTTTGTAGGAACATTGATATTTTTGTGATTCAAGGTTCTTGTCTGCTAATGGCTGCAGATTAAACTAAGTCTGCACTTAGCAGGCCACTTTTTCAATTATGTGGCTTCACAAACCCTCAGGTTGATATAGGTGTCATAAAGAATGAATACAATATAACAAGCCTAAACAAAGCATTATTTTAAAAGATAAAGATTTGTACTCCTGAACTAACAACAGCAAAAACCAGTGACCTTATGTGAAAGCAATTATGCACCAGGACACCTGCAAAGCATTCCTGAAATATTATTTCTTTTTAATGCCACATTTTAATCAGATTCTTAGTAAAAAGTACCAAATGTCTTTTAGCTAGTTGTTCTGAAACAAAATCAAAGAGAATGAGAAGCAGGAGTAGCACAAACAGGCAGGCACATTCTAGTTCAAAAACTGGGATTTCCCAGGTGAGTGCAGCTCTACAGTCACTGTAGAGAAAAATGAGCATGAGAATATTAGGGAGAAATAGGGAATGTTATTGCAGAACTATTTAAAAACTTCCTTGTAGACCCATCATCTCTGTGAGCAGAGCTTTGTAGAAGTGCAGGGATTTTAGAAAGCAGAGAGATTTTAAAAAATGCTAACTCCTTTCTGAGGCAGAAATTCAGATGAAAGTGAGAAAAGCATTTTTGTCCTGCATTTGTAAATTAGAATTCACACTTTTAAGAACTGAGCAAATGGGAATTTTTCTACTTTCACATCCCAAGCACAGGTCTCCTTTAACACAGCTCACTCAGTGGAGTTCTCACACCAGAAAGGAAAGGCAACTTTGGGGGTTTGTCCGTGAATACTGAGTGAGGTGCTAAGAAAGTGTCTCTTCAAGACCCGAGTTTTTGACAGAAGGCTGTTCAGCACACACTTCCCACTGCATGGGAAGGACAGAGGAAGTCTGGGAAAAGCCCTGGTCCCCATTTTTGGTTTTTCCATACTTAATCCAGGGTGCTGAAGAGCCCAGTGGTAGCTCTTAACACCTTTACCTTACAACAGTAAGAAGTTGTAAATATCCAAGTAAAATGTCAAGAAGCTCAGTATATTTCCCTATAATCACAACAAAATTCCAAATGTATCAGCTAGAATTTCAGAGGTTAAAATTTTATCAGGGAAACTGGACAGGTTCAATAAAAAATTCAGAGGTCGACAATTATGGCCCATCTTTAGACATCTTTCTACTGCCAATTCTTTCCTTTACTCAAAGCAAAAATTGCAGCAAAATACAAGTACCATCAGTTTAACACTGCAAGACACCAATCCTTCCTTGGATTAGTAAGGAAGAAATCATTTTATCAATCAGTATTTGCTTAGGACGAGCTGTGATAGAGAGCTGATTGTCATGTGTGATGATTAATCTCATTGGGATGGATGAGAAGAAAGACTGCCTTGAAAACAATCATATTTTTCATCAGAACTTTTGTGGTGAAAGAAAGCAGGCCCAAAGAAAATAACTTCTATCTTATCTGGTTTAAAGAACATGGTTATAATGCTACCATAACAAATCCCACTCAGATCCAAAATATTACACACTTAATACTTCTCCCTGTGCCACAGAAATTAGTTCCAGGGGAAAATCAACTGGCAGAAAGGGATTTTATAAAAGTTACACTGCTATAAAAAGTTAAAAGTTCTGCTAATTGATTGGCTGGGGGAAACCATGGAGCAATGCAGAAGAGTTTGAGGACAATATTTGCAGAGTGGAAACGGCAAAACTCTGTGTATCTGACTCAGATTTGCTCAAGTGTATCAGGTTTTATAATAAAACAATGTTTAGTCAATCACATCTTTAAATTAAGCTGGCCCTTCTAGTAACTTTTTTCTTAAACAGTTTTATTATTTCAACCAAATTTGACAAAATGAGCAGAGTTCTTAAAGCATAATATTCTGAAGGGCTTCTCAAAAAATTAATATTATAGATGTGAGGAACTTCAGCAGTCCTCAAATTAAGCTAAATGCAAGAAGAAAGAAAATATCTTTCAGCTATTACATCCAACACTTCAGTTTTGATGTAGCCTCCTTCATCCTTGCCTACAAAGGAAAAACAACATCAACCTCCCTGCATCTGTAAAATGTCACCTTCCATCCTTGGTCAAATCTGCTCAAACCTTCTCAAAAAAGAGATGTCTGTTTGGCATCTTCCCTTGTTCGTATAAAGGCTTAAAAATATCTCTTAGATCCATCTCCTTTTGGGTTTTTTGCCTCTTAGTTCCACCTCCCTTCTTTTTTTGGCTTTTTTTTCTTTTTCCCTTTTTTTAATTTCAGCTCATCAAAATCCACAACACAACCCATGCTGACTTTATCACAGCTGTGGTGATTGTGAATGAATGACAAAAATGTAAAATGTGGGTTAGACTTTACAGTAGACAGGAGAAGGAAAACATTCAGAGAGAGATCTGGCAGGGCTGCAGGAGGCCACAGGCAGGGCAAAGGCCTCCCCAAGTCTTTTCTGTCTTTTCTTCATGCCTGATTAGGGAGAAAGACCAAGGATCTCTCAGCTCCCTTCCAGAAGACTCAATCTGGATGAACTTGGGAGGGAAAAGCTGCCCTAAAAGGCATTTCTGTGTGTGTGTCTACAGAATTGAAATAAAATACAGACTGTGTTTTTGGCATGTTAAATGCATCTTTATCAAAAATATACTTTCATTTCCAGGCTTTATTTTAATAAAAAATACTTTCAATTCCATACAGTGACTGTAACTTTTAAATTGGCTCCCAACAGCTGTGTGTAATGAGGTTTGTCCTTCACAGTACCAAGGAGTAACCCCTTACTTCAAGGCCAGCAGTCAGATCTGTGGCTCTGCCCCACTCCACATCTGCATTTCTTCCCAAAATCAGGCACACCACAATTCAATTTTGCTCTCACAGGATACATGGGGATACACCTCAGCATCACAGCTGCAGAGCACTCTGGCAAAGTAAAGCAAAGTTAACATTAACACAAATAAAAGCTGTTCCTTGCTTTTTGTTTTGTTTTCTGAAGTGTCTGAAATTGAAATGGGAGATAGCAGAGTTGATTCACATCTGAAACACCATCTGAGATCCTACAGCAACTTCTGTGTTCAGTTCCATTCTTCCACTCAGCGCACAAATGCAAAAGAAAAATAATATTTTTAAGAATTAAAAGGAAAAAATGTTCCTGTGTCATTTTAAAAAAAATCAATGTATAAACATTAAAAAAAAAAATCTAATTCTATGTTAAATCTTCCCCTTTATAACCAGCAGAAAAACTAGAGACAAGATATGGGACTGAAAACTTTTCCTCTGCTGATTTTCAGCCAGCTGCTTCTCCTTCTATGCTGAAATTAGCACTAACTAATACTTTCTGTTAGTTATCAATTTGAAATCTTGTCTATTCATTTGGGAGGGCTTTTTAAAAATATTTATTATCAATGCATTTTACTGCAACTGTCTCTCTTCTTAATTATTTTAAAGATCTAATTTGCATTTCATTTGTTTCATCATGACAAAATCCCATTTATTTAGACCCCAATTGCCATGAAACATGATAAATACTTCAAAATAAATTTACTCAGCTAAGTTATTTTAACAAATGAATGCAATTTGGACAATTTTTAAAGCAGTCCTAAAGAAAATACTTCAACTGCTCATTACAGCAGCAGCCTACAATAAGCAAAGCACATTCATCTAAAAGCAGAGCTTCAGAGGTCATGTTTGCCAATATTCTGCCTCCATTTGGGAAAGAAACCTTGCAGAACTTTCAATTGATAATTTCCCTTCCACGGTGATTGATGCTGACCTTTGTGCCAAGGTATGAGGTGCCATTTTCAGACCAGAGACTCCTTCCCTCAACAGACAGCAGGAAGTTAATAATATTTCCATGTGCACTAAGCACCCACAGCATCCTGTAATATTTCACATTTCCAGCTCCACTCTTGTTCCACCTGATGACATATTCTCAAGTCAACACTTTATGTTTTCCCCTTTTTTTTTTCCCCAAGAGGAATTCATGATGCTAATGAACACTTGGAAAATAAAACCCACATATTAAGTGTTCTCTCATCCCACAAATAAAATGACAGCTCAGAGTCATTGGTTCAGCATCCTGGAAATCACTGAGGGATTATTCCACTTGACACTGTGTGGGTGTATTAGACATTATTAGACTTGAAGCAATACACATAATAGATTTAAATGGAACAGAACGTAATTTTTATCTTTGTTTTGTCTACACAAGCCAGTTGATCCAGGACAACTGATGACTTCCAAACTTGCAGAGCAGACAAGGGCACTCTTATTTCAGGAGCTGAGATTACCAAATGACCTAAAAATTTGCAGAACTATGTGTTTTCCCAGAAAAAACAAAATTGTATCACCAGCAACAGCACCCACCAGCATTGTTTCACCCCCTCTCAAAATTTGTCATAAGTAAAAATAACGTTAAAAAAATCATACTTCAGAAAACAAGTTGAAATTATACTTTCTTCTTCTAGTTCATAGGAAAACTGATTTTCAAATGAGAAAGTAAATACTGTTTTCTCTAAGCCCATGTCACCCTTCACACAAATGACACAATTTGCAACAGGTCTGCAAGGCTGAAGCACTGCAATAAAACTCCCCTGAGCCTTCCTTGAATATCTGGGGTTTCTTAGAAGTGTCAAGAACTGGACTGCTTCTTCGAGAAAACAGGATTTCTTTATCTTGTCCCTTTCTGACAATTTAGGATGCACAGAACACAGCAGCCTCTGCAATAATCCCTTTTTCTGTGCTAAGCAAACCTGCCAAGGCAAATGCAGACTCGCTGCTTTCCTCTGACACCCCAAACTGATAAATGGATCGGATTTTTTTCTGCAAGTTTTTAAAACTGTGCTTGCATTTGACACTTCCTTCAAAACCAGGGGCACTCTCAGCCCCCCTTCCACCTCAGCACAGCCCCACACAGGAGCTGACAGTGGAGCTGAGGAAAGCCTGAATTAATGTATATAATGTATACAAGAACCACCTGCTTTGTCTCTCCAAATCTTTCAGCTTAATCAGAGCCCAGGGCAACACTGCTTAATGTCAAAATTATCCACTCCCTTTGCTACCAAAATGCTCACTAAAATACATCAGTGGTCTGAAACCAATGAATAAAAACCTATTTCTATTATTAATGTATCTCTCATCCATTTCTATTGCCATCACCATTTGAAAACTTTATCCTTTTCACTTTTTTCCCCCCTTTCAAGAGCACACATTTCCTAAGAGTGCAAACACTGACAAATTAAAGGTAAAAATAATGAAAAATTGATGAACACATAATATAATGGAACCTCCACAGGGATGAGTACAAAAAGATTTATAATTTATTTATATTTTATGAGTAAGATTTTTCTATTTGCTTTGGGAAGCTAGAGAAGCACTTACAATGCCTCCTAAAATCGGCAGAAATTAAACAGCAAGAGTCTGAACCAGCTCCCACAGTCCTACTCCATCCCTGACTTTATAGTACATTGTTCTCACTTCTACTGATGCTTACTCCAGGTAACATCACTTTAAGCACCTAAAACAAAATATCACACACCTGTTAACAAACTAGACATCTTCCAGTGTAATTATGAAGGATTTCTCAGATTCTCATTCCAAAGTGGAAATCTTATTACCACAGCTTCATAAAAATGGATATTTAAAAAAAAAAAATTAACATGATAAAACATATGTTAAAATATATATTATTGTCTACTTTTTTTTTTTTTTTAATTTCCCTCTTGACTGGCAGTGCTGCAACCACACAGTCTGATGTGTTCAGGAAAAACCATGCCAAGTCTCTACAGATCCCACCTGCAGGCATGAGGATCATGCAGCAGTGTGGGGAAATCCATCCTCCTGGCACTGAGAGTGCCAGGGTGGGATTGCAATCAGGACCTGTCACTGAGGTCAAAGCTCTGGTACATAAATTCAGGAGTAGGGAAGCCAGCCAGTCTAGTACAGTAATCTAAAACTGATTTCATTCATATTTGGGCAATTTCAGATTTTAAAAAACTTTCAACTACTTTTGCAGTCATGAACAGAGAACTCTGAACAGGTCTTACATTATTATATCTTTAACTGGTGAGGACACTAAAATGAATCTGGGAGGGGTACTGAGCCCTCTGACAGTGGTGAAACTTTAAACCTGCAAACAAGAAAACCATGCTTTTAACTGTTTGAAGAACCCCTTATTTTCTACCTTGCCTGTTGAAGAAAGGCCACACTTTGTGCCCAGCCTTCTGAGCAGGGCACACAAGTAAAACACAGGGGGAGAGGGATAATCATCACTCAGGAGATCAATCTCAGAATGCTCAGATGGGAAACAGCTGAATGTGAACTCATTAAAGATACCCCCAGCAAGGCCAAATTTTAAACCCTCGGGTGCACACAGTGGTTGTTAAACTCCAGTTCTGAAGGGAAACTCTGCCAGCAGAACCATTCTGTTCTTTCCACTGTCAAGCAGGCACAAACTACACATACCAGGTTTAAAATACTGAAAGTTCTATAAAGATTTCCAGCCTTAAAAAAAAAAATTCTTCTGAGTACAGAATAGGATGGGTACTTGACACCAAAATAAAATCATCCCTGCCGACCTTCCCATGTTGCTCTGCACTCCAGCAACAATCAATGACATCAAAAATTCAGCATTATCCACTTAACATTCAGACCAAAACAAGGTAACTTCAGCCACTACCCGAGATGTTGTTGAAACAAGTTAAAAGTACCCCAAAAGCAACTGATGGATGGCTTTGTGAACTTCCAAGGTACTTAAACAAGGATGGCTCTTGCTGGAATTCTTCTCTAAAGTAAGGGTTGCTTTGTACAAGGGATTGGACTGATCACTGACCACAACAGAGAGCAGAATCTTCCTTTTTTGTTTTTTCTTCCCTGAAAGCCTCGTGTAAAATTCCTTGTCTTGGATGAAATATTACTGTAGCAAATTGTGAAATTGAAAGAACATGATGCAGTGATAAATTCCCAGTTTGCTGCAGGAGCTAGCAGGGAAAGCAAGGATGAAAACAACTGCAAGGCTGAAGTGAGACAGAACACAATCCTCAGAATTTCTGGTGGAATTGCCACCAATTTTACTACAATATGAACAAAAAATTTTCTTCAAATAGAATTAAAATTTAATTTAAGGTCCTTTCCAAATGAAGCCATCCCATGATTCCATGAGTCCATGGCATTTCAGGGTCACTCTCACACCAATATCTGTACACTGGACTTGGCTGCAGATGCAAGTGGCCAAAGTAGGTTATCACTCCCTAAGATTCTGAAGGAAATTAAAATGTTTCCAAACAATTTCCAAATGCTTCCAAAGGGAGCCTGTTGGTTTAACACCAGCATTTTCTGACTGTGAAACAGCTGCCTTTCACTTAACTTTAAAAATGCAGGAGAAATGGAATGTTAAAATAAGCATTTTATATAATAAAATATAATTTTGTTGACCCCAAGTTCCTCAGTTTGGCAGATGCCTAGATTTATGCCCTGGACTAAACCCCTACATTGAATTTCATTTGGTAAATTTATCAAACTTGCTAAGATTGATGGAAAAAGAAAAAATGTGAAATGAGGCAACGATAAGCTGAAAGCTGAAGTTTAGGTAAAATCACATGCTTTTTCACTCCCCAGGCTACACAAAGCATGGTAGAACAGGGCCCCTTTTCACCCTTATATCCCCTACACTTTCACTCGTGTGGTTTGTAAAGCATTTCAGTAAGATCTGATTCTTGATACTATGCATATTTCACCTCTCAACTTCTATTCTGTCAGCTCAGTTCCTGAAAGAGGAAGAACGGGAAAAAAAAAAATGTAGGCATGGAAATTATTTTTAGTCTGGACACAGAAAGCAGTAGTGCAGAGAAGATAAGCTCTCCTGGTATGTCATGAAAGAATTTGGTGCAGACAGAAAAAGTACAATACAGAGCCTAAAGAAATACCTTTTGTGAGAGTTTTACTGCAGTTACGGCCTGCCTAGAGCCCACAAAAAAACCCAAGACAACATAAGTCAGAGCAGCTCAGTGTGCACCAGGAGATGCCTGAATGATCATCTCTAAGAAAGAAGAGTTCACTCAAGTGTGAGACCTCTTCTGGTTTTAATTCTGGTTTTATTACAGGCCTCCTTTAGGATCTGTCTCTATGGATCTGTGTCCCTTTTATGCACAGGGTAGAAAGAACTACACTGGCACACAGGGATTTATAAATTAGGGAAGCAGTGGGAGATTTCCTAAAGGTCAATTTTCCTGCAAGAAATATAAAGGCAAAAGCAATTTTTCCAATGAAATAAGAGAAGGGCTGGTCTGGCAGGATAAGGGATAGAATAAGGAGCTGGCAGATAAGGACTCTATTGCTCTGCTCCTGATTTCTTGGAGCAGAATTTGGGAAGTTTTTGACACCACGTCAGAATTTTCCCTTAGAAAACACCAGCAGAACCCCAGAAGGACTTAAGGTCTCAGTTTATCAGGAGGTTGATTGAGACACTGTAACCTAAAGGCTCTCTGATAATATTGGATTGATGCAGTACAGTTATTAAATGAAAACTGCTGCATCATTAAGAGCTCTCAATATGAAGCATTTAGTAATTAAACATGTATGTTTTCAATACACTTTCCATGGTATGGCTTGCACTAACATCTACCAGGTATGCTCGACAGCCAGAGTGGGTAGAAAACTGAAATCCAGTAAAATAAACCTGAATTGATTCTATCCTGTGATTTTTTTTATCGAGAAAATATCTTTATTTTAATTTCTTTCTTAGGCAGAACAGAACCTACAGAAAATTAGAGAGATGTAACTAAAAAAAAAAAAAAAAAAAAACCCACGAGGAAACTTGACTCAGTGTGTGTATCACTTTACCCTTTGTTTTTAATGACTTTTTTAAAAAATGTTTTCACTGAAAATTACTTTTCTGAATACAGTTTTACATTTTGTACTTTCCTGTAACCACAACAAATACTGGTGCCCACTCAGTCAGCCAGAATCAGTGGAAAATTAAATATAAAGTACATAGTGAGCAGGGGAAAATGCAGCCAATCTCCTCTTCTGAAATAAGGCTCAATGACTCTAAATTGGAATGTATAAGCAAAAGTAGTGAAAACTAAAATCGTTTAGAAAATAATCAAAATAAATCATAACTATAAACACATCATATTTGAGTGGGGTTTTTTTAAGGCATTGCAATTTTATTTTTTTTTTTAGTTCTATATGAACATAAACATAGATAATATTTCATTTAAAGAGAGCAGATTTAAAAATACTTATAGTGATTACTGGAGGGAAAAAAAAGTCTTCAGGAAAAAAAAAGTCTCCCTGAGAATAAATGCTTGTTAATCAACTTAATTTATATTTTCAAAAGTACTTGTGCTAGCCATCATGTACAAATGCATTGCCAAATTGGAATAACAAGTTTTTTAAATTCAAATGGATTTTTTTGCAATTAAGAGCAAAGAAAATTAATCAGTCCAATACCTACAATCCTCAATACTGTTCCAAAGTACAGAGATACAGCTAATAAATTTCCACATTCCTCTCTTCCAAACCTTTTTTATCTCATGGAACTGCAACCCACAACTGGAAGTGGCCCATAAGGGAAACTGTGTCAACACAGGAAAACTAATTTTCCATAATCTCATCAGGAGGCAAATGCCACAGCATCTAACATCAAGAATAACCTGACATTTCAAAACCAAAAATCAGATCACTGCCTGTTTTCCCTCAGCATCATCCCCACTAAGTTCCTGAGCACTTGAGCTACACAGGGTATTCTTCAGGCACCCCACTAAGTTAAAATCAACATGAAAAGGAACAGCCAGGCAAATGCCCATCTTCCTAAGCACAAACATCTTTTCAAGCTTCTCTGCATCACAGGAAAACTGAAAGCAAAGTCTGTAGCTAAACTCTGACTCTGGAAATCTTAAAATAAAATTTATAATTTGAAACTGGGAATTGTTCTTAGGGCAGGATTTTGTTAAGGTTGACAAGTACAGTTAAAAGTCATCCTTGTACACCTGGCAGGTCTTTGATGTTCCCCTGCCTAGAGATCAGACAACAGGGGCAACACTCTCAGCTTCTGCAGAATTCTGCATTTCTGTTGAAATAAACAACTGTTTTCTTCCTCTGGGGTTGGAAGAAATCTCTTAGAAAACTGCATCTTAAGTTCTCCTGGATCTGCTGCTGGTCACACTTTGGCTCAAAAGGAGCCCTGTGCATTAAATTACATTAAGAAGGTAAAATCTGGGGCTTCCAAACTTAATTTGTGAGGGATGCTAAAGATCAATCTCATTCCACCCCCCTGCCATGGGCAGGGACACCTTCCACTCTCCCAGGCTGCTCCATCCCATCCAGCCTGGCCTTGGACACTTCCAGGGTGCCACCAAAATGAAAACCAGAAGCAGCTGCTCCAAGTGCTGCACTGGGCAGTGCACAGGGAGAGCTGTGACTGCCTTTGACCAGAGAAAATAAATGACTTTTTAAAATTTCCTTCCTTCTTTTTGCCCCTTTAGAGCAGCTTTCAGCTGCTCACAATGCTATTCACAAGCATAAGAGCATTTGAGAATCCAAAACTCATTGAGGCATTTCTCTCACACCTGATTTTATCAAATATGGTGACTACAATAAAAGTATTGAATGAAAATGCTGAATGACCTGACAACTACAAAAATTTTTAGAAACATCTAGAATAGAATTTTTATTTGTCTCAAGATCATATCTTTCACTCTTCACTTTTTCATTTAATCTAAAATGCAAGTGGACTGATTTTTATTTTATTTGTTCTTTTGTCAGGGATCTTAAATCTGTATAAATCAACCTCCTCTATTTATTTACCCTCTCCTTAAAGCAGAATTACCATTTATGATTTTTCTGCATCATATGATTTTAGATTTTATAACACATGGAAACATTCAATTGATTCTTCTTTCCCTTCAATTGTAAATCCTACACTGTTGTCTGTGTGACTTTCCTATTTTTCTGCTCAGCATTTTTTCATTTAAACCTTTTGGAGGTAATTTTTGACATTAAGCTAACACTAAAATGAGCTGGACAGCTTCTGCCATTGAAGAGAACAGCAAAAATTTTCACCTCAGGGTAATTTGGAACAATGGAATTAAAGGGCTACAAAATAATTTCAAGGAACACAGGTCAGCACAAGTGTCAGTGTTATGAGTAGCCAAGTAAACAGAATGGGGAGAGGGAGATGAGGAAAGAGCAAGTCCTTAATTCTGGAGGGCAATGAAACATTAAAATTCTTTCTGAGGTGAAGAGTGATCCCTGCTTGTTCACTGGGACTGATGAATGCCACCAATTTTGATTCAGCTTCACTCTGCTAAAGGGCTTGGAGAAAATTTCAGTAACAAAAACCAGAGCAATAATGTCATTATGGCTCTTTTTCCGAGTTGGAAAATCACAAGGGTGTATAATAAAATTCAGCAAAGAGGGAAGAAAGGTACTTCAGGTGACCCAGGGATGATCATTCAAGAAACAGGTTATTGAAAAGCATTGTACTACCAGCCTTGGCAGTGCATGCATTATTTAGATAAACTCACTTTATTCACCTCTAAATGTTATGCAATTCACGTGTGCAGCACAAGAATTTATAAGCTAATGTGCTGACTTTATTTTGTCAGTGTTTGCACTGAAAGGACCACATCAGTTTGTTCATGCACAGATTCAGAGTTTGGGCAGAAAATGTATATTTTATGGTGGCTCTGTTAAATTGCAAATTATCCTAATTATTCTATTTTTAAAATACTAAAACAGATCAAGTAGAAATTCCTTCAGCAATCTGTTGCCAGTTTAGAACTCAAGGTCCATGTTCCTGCCCTCTTCAGCTCTGTTTTCCCATTTATCCTTTGTCACATGTCTCTGGCACGCTTAAGAATATCCAAATATCACAAAGACAATTCTAACCAAAGATATGAAGTCCCAACACTGCCCAAGCTGCCAGTAATACAAAGAGCTGGTTTTTTACAGTGTTTCTAATTTCCCATTTAGTTTTGAACATTTTTATTAATTCTCAACAGCCATACAGCAGACTTTGACAAAGATGGTAGATGTACCTATAGGATTTATGAACTACTTTTTACAAAATGTTTGTAGAATTCAGTGCAAAGCTTAATTAAGAAATACAGAAGTTTTAATCAAACACATTATGAATTTTATACATTTGCAAAGCAGCTAGTTAGAGCATATTTTCATCCCTTAAGGATTTCCTTATTGCAGAGTAACCAAAATATTCATGATACCTAATTACTTTCTAAAAAAGAAAGACAAAAAACAAGTTCTTCCTTTGAAATATTAATTACTTTCAATATTTCTTTAGGGATTTTTTTACCTCTTTCTGATAACTTCTTTCTGATACTCTGGATTGTTCCATTTAGTGAAATGGAAAAATCAACAGCAATAAGCCTATATCCTATTTTCAGTTCAGGAAGGAACAGAGGTGGGAGCTGGGTCACAGCAATGAGGGAAACCTGGTGCAGGCTATATCCCACCTAAAGCAGTACTCTGTCCTCTCACATCTACTTTATGTTGGTCATTTCAACTTAAACACACAAGATATGAACTGAGAGAGCTTCTCCCTCCTCAAACATGAATCAGAGTCCTTCATGTCCACACAGTCCTGAGGCTGGAGATGCTTCACAAAACCAGCAAGTTAAAACTACAATGAATCCTCTTTTCTTTCTTTTCCTTTTTTTTTTTTTAATATATGGCTTTAATATAACCATATTCAAACTTTAATTTGGTATGCCTGGGATGGTAAATAGCACTGCACCATAATCAACTGTTATTATGAAGAATGAGTTGCCCATAATCTGTGTAATAGAACCACTCTCTTGCTAATCCATCAAGCACCGTGCCAAGGACACTGCAGGGACACAAAAAGCACCAGTCCCACTGTCACAGGATTTCTACTCAGGATGGAAGCACTTGATGGAATAAAGGGAGAATATGATCTGTCGTGACAACAGATTCCATCTTTTGAAAACAGAAGTCGTGACAGACCAAAGCTCTTTTCCATTGATCCATTTTTCTACCATTGTTACCATTTGAAAGCTGGGAGGTTTTTGTAGCTACCCAGAGCTGGGCCCCAGCATCAGCTTCTCCCTGAACTTCAGCCTTTGACAGGCAAATCAAGACTGGATGATTTGACTGGAATGTGACACTGAACAGGTCAACAGAAGCCACAGAAGGGAGTGCACAGTCCACTGAAACCACACCTTGTCAATCAGCTTCTCAGATGGTTCTGAAAATCTATTGATTAGCCAACATCAAATTCTTTCCAAAATTCATTGAGAATTTACATTTTTTCCTGTTTGAACTCTGCAGGAATTATCTTCAAGCAATAAAATCCTATTGCCTGCAAGAAAGGCAAAACCAAAAAACAACCCAGCACTTCCCTACTGCTCATAGCACTGCAACATTTATGAACCAGTGAGCTTTAGGGAAAGCTGCAGCATTCAGCTTTTCCATGAAGCATGATGAGCTTTCCATAAATTGCAGCCACGTTTCTCCTAGAGAGATATGAATAAAGTCTATTTATGGAATATTCAGCAAGTGGATGCAGGGTGAAAATAATCACTTGTTTCTTCAAAAGACTATATTATCAATTTTCTGTATCCTGGATTCCACAATCTTTTCTTCCCTCCAAATTTTAAGTTCTTTTGCACAAACACACACTAATCATATAAACAAAACTGACCTACAGACGGCCTTTATGCATTTTTTGTGCATGTAAACATACAATAGGAACACTATAAATGCAAACACATAAAACTGTGTCTAGAAATAGAAACAGCAGCAAAGATATTTCATGGAAAAATGTGAAAGCAGAGACAAAAAATATGAACATCCTCAAATGAATACCAGGATGATCAGGGTAAAGGAACAAGATCACTAAATCTTGAAAATTCTCCATTTACCTTGGCCAATCTGATTTAGCTGGCAGGAACATGTGCCAAAGTGTGACAACCACAGGTAATAATTGTTCACCCAGAATTCATTATGTGCCAAAGTCCTATTTTCCCAAGGAAATCAAAGATTCATTAGTCTCATGTTTTGCTTTAACTTGATCTATACAGAAGTTGTATGTTCTGGGACAAGGAGGATGTAATTCCAAAAAGAAAGTGCATAACTGGGAGCCAAAAGCCCTTTTCCTACAACATCAGGCACTTGAGTCTAGCTAAAAGGTAAGACTAATAGTCATCAGTATATTTAAGTCAGGAATCCAAATATTACTATTGCTGAAACAAATGAATGACTGCCTTTAACAGACAATAACAATTTTTTAAATCACCTGTTTTGAAAAGGCCTGAGGCTGTTAAAATTCCACGTGCCTTTTCTCTCTTGGAACGATAAATGAAGCCACCAGCTGGTTGTTTGACCACAGGTTCTATTATTAAGCTGTACAAAGAGGTATTGGCAATTATTACTAATATTATTTTAGGCATTTAGGAAATGTGGTTGGAAGAAGTTCTTTTCAAGCAGTTCTCTCAGTCTGTCCAGACAGATAAAATGCAGTCATCTTCCCAAACAAAGTGTGTGGGTTTTCAATACCATGAAAGGTCAGTCATTCTCACAAAATTAAGTTCTTAGAAGTTCTGGTGTTATTTCATGGAAGGAAATCCTAAATAATCATAGCATAATGAAGTTATGAAGCCTTCCTGAAGCTTGCAGAAAGGCAACAACTCTCTAAAGAAAATATTGGAGAAAATTTTTTAAAATTTCTGAGATGGAGATATTGATAGGAAGCATTCTCAGGGTGCCCAGGAAAAATGAGAATTAAAACATAAAAAGCTATTACATCTACTGCATGACTAATTTGTATGTATTAAAACACTCTGCAGCAGTACAAACCCCAAATTTCAGAGACAACGAAAAATGCAAACACACAACTGTAAATACCCCAAATTTGCCCAGTGGGCTCAAATAAATCTGGATTATTTTCATGTATATGTGCTGATCAGTAGGACAAGCACTGAATACAAATACATGCCAGTTTGGATTGAGGCTTATTTTGTGGGGTTTTTTTTAAATAAATATCATGTTGTCACACTTCCAAGATGATGCCATATACTTTAGCAGATGAAATTACATGAGCAGAAACAGTTATCTATCACCAAGGCTTCCTGTGTTAACCTTGCACCTTTTTAACACCTTAAACGAAGGCAACAGATTCCGAGTTCCTGTTCTAGAAACACTTTTTAACTCTCATAACTTGTTTTCCCTTTCCTCACCATAACCCCAAGTCCTTCCTCTCACCTTAAATTCTAAATATAAATAAAGCAACTACTGAAGAAAAGCTTCAGTGCATGCAAGAGGCCTCTGCAGAGATCTGTGAGGAACTGGGAGAGCTGCAGTGAAACACGGAATCAAACCTGGCCTTACCACACGTGTTGGCATTGGGAAGTTATAAAACAATGATGATACCACTCCTTTCCAATTCCTGACTTGGTATTTCTTTTTCAGAATAGGACTGAGCCTGCTCTGAGTGATGGAATGGAGGATGGCACAGGTCCTGTCCCCTTACAGTCTTTAAAACTTCAATAGCTCACTCACGACACCTCTGTCAATGAAACTAAACCAAACCAACCTCTCCAAAGCATGACAAGAGATTTACAATAAAGATAGAAGACAAAATCAGATGTTCTGAGATGTGGAACTTCAAGCTTTTGTCACAAATTTATTCCTTCCTTTTCACTCCTTTTCACTTCAGCACCTCCACCTTTAGTCTAAATATTACATTGTGAAACTATGGGTTTTATGGTATTGCCAAGTGTTTGCAAAGGACTTTGAAAGTGAAATGTAACTACTAGGAGTGATTTTTTAATTATAAGCTATCTATTAAAATTGTAATACGTGGCATATTTAATTTGTCTTTATTCCTGTTCCAAAATACACAGTGAGAGTGTTAAATGAAAGATGTCACAGTGTAGACTCTACACAACACAGAGAAGGTTTAGATGGGATATTAGGAAGAAATTCTTTACTGTGAGGGTGCTGAGGCCCTGGCACAGGTTGCCCAGAGAAGCTGTGGCTGCCCCATCCCTGGGAGTGTCCAAACTGGTCAGGGCTTGAAGCAACCTTGTCCAGAAGGGGTCCCTGGCCATGACAGGGAGGTGGAATGAGAAGAGATTTAAAGTCCCTTCCAACCCAAACCATTCTATGATTCTGCAATTCTAAGAAATTAGAAACAGTATAGAGACTAAATAAAGTGTTTCCATCTGCGATTCACAGCAAAATTCATACACAAATAACAACTATACAAACCTCCATAGCCTCCCACATCATTATTTAGGTATCAAATTTAACTCCAGTTCTGTACTGGCAATCCTCTGGGACAAAGCAGAAACATCTGTTTTTATTTCAGCTGCCAGTCTAACAGTATGATTTAAGATAAATCATCCTCTATGAATAATTAATACTGCTTTCTCAGTTAGATTTGTGATTATTAAGTCATTATTTGTTTGTTTTCAGTGATGATTAATCTGTTTTCCCTTCTCATGCTTAGTCATACAACTCTGGAGGAAAATGAAACCCTCGGATAACTTGCAAATTCTGGTTAGAACTGAGCAGTCACTACTTAGGAGCTTTGAATTTCAAAGTATCCAGCTGGAAAGGTACACAGACCAAAGGATCTTCTGCAATGGGGTTTCATGTGCACAGAAAGAGCCCTGGGTTACAAATTACTCCAGCATCAGAAGGTGTTGAGGTTGGCCCACTGAAGCCCAGGGACACAGGCATCAATCAAACCACCCATTTTTAAAGAGGATCACAGAAAGAAAAGGGTTGGGATAGGAATGAAGGAAATTCCATGTCCTGTCTTAGCAATCTATTTCCTGTGTCTTTTGGGGAACAGAGGATCTGATTCTGCAATTCTCCAAGCAATCAAAGGCAATCATCCCAGCAGCCATTCTAATCACTGATGCCATAGAAAACTACTGGCATTTCTCACTGGGTTTGGTTTGTCTTCTGGGGGACTTCTCTGGTAAATCAGTACAGAAAAGCTGCAACAAACTAGGTAGTAAAAATACACAAAGTAATTGAGGAAAAAATCTGGAGGAAGATTTGCCAATGGTGGGTGAAAATTGTTTCCAGAGAGACTGACTCCTTAATTTGACTTAGCCTGCAGCAATACAAACACCAGAGCCAAAACCCAATGCACAACTGGGAAGTGGAGGATGCACAAAGACTGTAGCAGTCCTCATCTTGGGTCAATAAAAAATCATCCTCAAACTACACTGGAGGAAGGAGAAGGAAAGCAGCAGGCTGCAGGGTCAGGAAGACACCAGGAATTTTACATCATGTCTGAAGTTCCTCGGAGCTCTGATAATGAACTGGGCTTGGAATAAACTGAGCACAGATTTGGGGATCCTCTAACTGCAATTAAAAATCAAACCTCTTCCTAGAGGTGGGTTCTTGGAATTCCAAGATCAGGAAGGCCTTTGGATATAAATATTGCTGTGATGCTGAGGGGGATATTTCAAAGTCCTCTCATTCAGAAGGACAGAAGCCTAATGCCACCTCATTGCCAAGCCAGTGGCAGGTAAACAAAGCAACAAAATAAGATTTGTCAAAAAGCCAAACCACAACTGAAAGGAGTGGTCTTACACAGTCAATTAAAGATACTGACAACAGGTCAGTGCAAAAAAAACTATTTGCTTTGCTTATTTATCAGGGACATTGCCAGAAGCAAAGTACAGTCACATAGTTTTAGTTTAATCTCAAAACGAGTGTGAAATTCACAGGTTATTAAAAACCCTGAATAGGACACTCTGTTCTGACCAATCATTTCCTAGGCTTTATCCCCACTGTTCACTCCTAGTGCTTTTTCAGCCAGTATAATGAGTCATTCACTGGTTAAACCAGAAGACTGCAAGACTGAGCTTCCCACTATATTACTGTCTTATTTTGTAGCCTCAGGCAAAGTAATGATCTTTTCTCAGTCTGTCTATATGTAATATGCACATTATGCTTCTCACAGGGATATGATTCGTTCACTGATGATAAAAAACATTTTGGTGTTCTCAGAAAAATGGCCTCATAAATCCACAAGAGGTAAGCAGCTGGGGGAAAACAACTGTCTTCCCATACCAGTGCAGCTGGACAATTTAAAAGTTGCAACAAAGTTTTTACCTAGAATAACACCATTCTCCAATATCAAGTTCTTCAAGATTGTTATTTAAAAAATGATTTTTCAAATAAAAAAATCTTACCAAGAGAGCTTCCAGCCTTATAAACATAACGTTGGCCAGAAGAGGAAAGTCAGAAGAGTTCACTCTGCCCTCAGAGAAAGATATCCATTTGACTATTTCAGGACTTCTAATCTGGAGCCAGAAGGGATGAGATCTTCCACATCATCCCACGAATCCTGAGAGAATGGGAACAGCAAGACTTGAGCTCTGTCAGCTCAGGAGGACCACACAAGCCCCCAAAAAATGATGGAGATGCTGTAGAGCATCTCCAACAAGCTGAGTTGGAAAACTGGTGTAGGAGAAGGAGTTCAGGAAACCAACCAGATAAAATGGAGAAGACAGAATTTGCTTCTGTAGTTAAACAGACTTGCTCATTTATTTTTTCACTATTCCCCTGGAGCCTTGGTCAGCAGTGCAGTTGCAGAGACTGATAATAACATTTCTTCAGATATGCACAGTATGAAAGAGGAGTTCCAGCAGTTCTGCAGGAGAATTTTGCAACTTCTTTGTGGGGGGAACCAGTAGGAAACTTGACCTATCAAGGATTTTATCTACTCATGCAGTCATGTTTCTAGCTCATATTTCACTTTGCTCTTAGAAGCAAAGCATGATGTCCAAATTAGACATCTTCATAAGCTTTGCTCCCCCACACCATACCAACATCCTCCTTCCACATTTTTAAAAACCTGTTTGAATTATTCACTGTACAGTTCTGAGACTCAGAATTATTGAGTGAAGCGACATATCCTCTATAATCTTCAACTTCTACTCCCTAGGACCAGATTGATTATGATAGAAGTCACAGGTATTCCCTTCAGAGCATCGAGGAATGTTTTGGAAGGAACTTTTTTGGCCTACTGAAACACTACTTGGCAGAAAGGTAGTTTTTCCTAATCAAGTCTTGGCTTATTTATCTATATTCATCTTGAACACAAGGCAGAAGAATTCTGTGAATTACCAAAACCAACACATGTTTCTATGTAGCTCCTGAGGCCTCTGTACAGAGCAAGCCTGGGTGGGTATTTATGCAGCAAACAAATTACATTTGTGGGCAGGCAATAGTAACAGCACCCTTTACCACATCTTACCTGCATTTTCAGCATGTCAACAGCACACAAGCAAGAATCTTGAGCAAAGAGGAAGGTTTTACACTGAGGTTTACTCATTTAATTGACAACAGGAACAATGAAGTTCATTTCCAGAAATGTTTTACCCTTTAAGTAACCCAATTTAGATTTTGTCAACATGAATTGCATTGGATCCCAAATACTGAAACACCACATAGAGAGAGATGCAGTCAGACAAGACAACCTTACAGCTCTTAATTCCTTACAAATCTTGAATGACACTCAACTGCAAGCAGGAAACTACAGCAAAAATGAGTCTTAAGACTCTTCCAGAGATTCATGAGAGCTTTAAACAGAAAACAAAACACAGCAGCACTTACACCTACCATCCACCAGCAGCAAGTCATTAGCTGCAAATGAAATACATCCACTTAACAAATAGGACTGGAATCACAAGTCATCCTGGCTTTGTATGAGGGAGACAGCATTAGCATCGACAAGACTCCCAAAATGAGCAAATTTAAAGGACAGGACAATTAAAATGTTAACTACTGCCTGCAGCCTTATTTGCAAAAGTGTTCCCAACATTGCCACCATCAAACAACTGCTGCTTCAGACAGCAGTGAAGTGCCAAGACCTTGCACTTGGTTTCAATTTGAATTAGATCTACAGCATAGGCTGGGTATATACAAGAAACTGAAGTCACAGATTAACCCAAGTGGATAAACTGAACTCTCCAGACACAGCTCTGTAACAGCCAAAAAAGTGCAGCTGAAAAGATGACACCTCTAATGTACATCCACAGCTTTGCACTGGTCTCCCCACACATCCTGAAACAACTTAATCTGTCTCTAAAAATAATCGTTGAGATTTCAGATGTTGCGATAAGATTTAAACTGAGATTCCTAAACTGGAACTTCAGCTGTGTCAGGAATCATTAATTCTTTTACAGAGTAACCAGGAGTCAAATCCATTTTGTGATGACAGACTGCAAATAAAGGGACTTGGGAGGCCATCAAACATGCCAAGAGCATTGCTGCAAGATGCAACGTAATTATAGGAGGTCAGAACTAGGTCACATTTCCATATTTCATAAGGTTTGCCAAGTTCCAAATTAAAGGCAATCACATAAATCTCAAAACATGACAGTAAGAAGATAAAAATTCCCCTTGGTTAACAAACAAATGAAGACAAGAGTATAGAAGTCTCAGATAAAGCAGAAAGGAGAAGAGATAAAACCTCCCTCAGAAAAAGGAAATCATTCAGAGAAGAGTAATTATAGGCAAGTATTCTTGTCTTCAGTACAGACACAGCTTTGACATTTCCACTCTCTCACAGAAACTGTGTTTAAAGTATGAAACCAGTAAAAGACAACTGACAATTGCTGCATGTTCATTGACTATGTCAATTCAGGCTGGGAAGTCTTTGCTCTGCGATTATTTTTAACCCATCTCTGCACAAGAAAGAAATTCAGAGTAGAATTTAATGATAACAAACAGTTTTAGCAACTGACTTGCACTGAATTTTACAAATTTACAGTGAGGTTGAATGTCAATAGATACAAAATTTACCAGTCTTCAGTTTCAGGCCAAGGCACAATCAAGCAGCAGCATTTGTCCACTGGACTCCAAAAGACCTGCCTTTGTTTTAACTAACCAAAACCATCAATGGTCAAAAAAAACAATTTAAAAATCCCCTTGTTTTTCACAGAAATGTTTGTCTAATAAAGAAAATTGGGTAGTATGTGAGTAGATAACTGTGAGAACAGCAACTATGGGGGGAAAAAAAAGGCTGTCATAGTGATTGTAAAATTTAAACCAAGACACAACCACTGAAGTAAGTACAGCTGGTCTAAGCCTTAATAGGAGTGAAATAGTCTAAAAAACAAGAGAGAGTAAAAACCTACATGGGATTGCACAGGACTAATGAGTACAAAAAGCATCAATATTAACTAGGGAGGTGGAGGAAAACTCACATACAGCAATACTGTAGCAGCTAGAACAGCAAAATCATATGCATTTTCACAGGAAATAAACATCTCATCAGTCTGTGACCCAGTAATTATTTTTTTTTCCCCAAAAACACCTGGGCTGTAAAAGCTACATACATGTGAATCTGTAACAAATGTGAAAGCTATAAACAAATAACTTATTAATCTGCAGTTAAGCTCATGGGTTATGAGTTTATGTAATTTTTTTATCATGTTCTCTGCTGATTCTTTTTGTAGTCCAAATGAGCCTCTTTCCACCTCTTGTCCCTGTTTCTCTGGCTGCCTCCTGTTCCACATGATGCTAAAGCTGAATTAAGAGCTGCCTCCTGCCATCCTCTTTGCCCACCATGGGTGGTGCAGGACACACTGACTTCAACCTCACAGCCTGATCCAAACCAAAACCAGAGCTGCTATTTTTTTCTGGTTTGGGTTTGGTTTGTTTTTCTCCTGCTGTTTTAGTGAGTCAAATTAAGTCACTGTGCCATGAAGTGACACAGCCAGAAACACCCGAGTTTCTTTCATATAAGAGTGAGAGATAAGAGATAATGGGAATAAGCAACATCTGGCACTTTTGATAGGGACAAGCCATTACTGCCTTGTCTTTTCACAAAGCCATAGCCTCCCTTTCTCTGTCTTTCCCTTCAGCCCATGCCCATTTACCTAAATCTCATTCAATTGTAAAAGAAAATAATTGTAGAATTGAGATCCCTTCAGTTTCCCCAATTCTTTTTTGACAATCCTTCAATTTTTGCTTTATTTATATACTGAGGACAGGAGCTGCCTGTCAATGTATGCACACTCTGCTGCTGCCTGGCAGAGGGAACAATTTATCAGCTATACCCACATAGATTTAGCCAAACGCTGCATATACAGAAAGCTAGGGGAAGATGGTGTTAAAAACTGGCTTGGGTATGCAGAAAGAGTAGAATCAAAATTTCCTGATATTAAAGTAACTGTTTTTAAAGGTATAGGATAATGGACTCCATGCGTCAGAAGATAGGAACCTTAAGCAGCAAGACCTTGAATAAATTCTTAGAGAAGTACAATTAATTTCATTATACCCTGAGAAGAAAGTGTACCTATGAGTGTATTATTGTACTCATACTGCTCCTATGCTACATGTTTGGTGAATTAAAAGGGTTACATAGCAGCTTATTATTATTAAAATATGATGACAGTGCCTGTGTCTCCCCAAGCAGCACAAAACTCCAAACTCATATCCTCAGAAAAATCTTTTCATTTTTATAAGCCATCTGTCAACAGGCCATTTCTTCTCTGCCTTCCCTTTGATCATACAAGCCTAATTTTCTCAATGTGGCAATTAATCTCTTTTCCCCCAATTTTTATATAAAGATATTAGAAAACCCTCTGAAGCCTCCACATTGTAGACTCAGCTAATATATGCAAAGTTGTAGTCCTATAATTATCCTTTCTTTTTCCCCCTCCTTTCTCCCTTTCACATAGCATCTATCATATCTTGCTTCAATAGTACCACATGATCTTTTTTGTGCTCGCTGAGTACCTACCCAGTGTCCTGTGCCAGACAATCACCCACCACCCACAATTCTGCTCCTCAAATTACCAACAGAAATGTTCAGGTGTTTTCCTTTGACAAACTCCACGTTGATTTTATGTCTACCGTTCATGTACTACACTGCTACAAAAATGAATGGTGTAGATGTCAGGCAGAAATGTGTGTGCCTGAAATCCTTCCCTATTTCAGCAGGTTGTCTTTTGCTCACATTAGGTCTTATCCCCTTTATTAAAAAAAAAACAACAAAACTTTCCTAGAATGAATCTTTTGAAGAATGGGTATTGAGACAGTCTTCGGGAAAATAAAACCATCCTCCTAAGAAGCAGAACATTTAATGTGATTGGATACATCACTCCCTGAGTATTCATCTCATGTGCAAAATCCTTTTGATGCTTTATACCTCCAGTGTCACAATAAAAATATCTTCTTATTACTGAGGCATGATAAGAGAGTAAACAGCAGCTGTGTGATAGCACTGATGTAGCAGAACATATTCCCCTGAGGATTCTTGACCTTTCAGCCTTGGTTTTCAATGCTGCAGCTAAAAATAGCTTTTCTCCACTGACAAACATTACAGCTCCATGCTGCAGAACAGCAATGAGGAGCTCTATGCTCTAATGGCTTTACTATAAATAGAATCTCTTCGTTGCTAAAAGCTCTTCATTAAAAGGATTAGTGACTACAACACACAACAGGAACAGCCGATACCAAACCTCAGGCTCTGTAGCACAAGCTGATTGCAAATTTACTTGATTTTAAGGTTTATGAAGTAACTGTGTAATTTGGTGAGTAAAGCAGAATGAAAAAGAACCCTCTCCTCCCTTCCATTTTGGAGGGCTGATTTTGATATAAAATTAATAGCTTGAGGAATCAGCTTCCTAGTATTCTCATTTTCTCCAGTTCAATGCCAAATTGACTGTATAATGTCAAAATGGAGCACACAGTTGCAACAAAACCAATGTCAGTGCTTGAGCATAACAAACGACCAGTTCTCTGCTAGAGCAGAAAAATTCCTTTTCCTGCCCAGCTTCAGACAGGGACACAAATTCTCCCAGGGCTGGGCTGTGGCTCGGCTGTGCTGCAGCAGGGGTCACATCTGGAGACTGTAGCAGGAGGGTGACAAAACCAGGGACAAGAAGGTGAGCAGCAGAAAGAGAATCCCACATCCCATTTAAGGGTCAACACTTAATAAAGCCAGCCTTGGGGGGTTACTCTGAGATACACTGGCAAATACATCATTAGAGTGATGCCTCAGATGAGGGAGGAAGCCTCACAGCCATGGGAGGAAGACTGGAGACAAGATACAATTAAAGCATGTTTTAAGTGATGAGTTATCCTAACATGTCAACAGTGAAAAACTGAACAGGAAGTCAGAAACTTGAGGAAAAATGATAAACATAACTTGCCAAATGTGAGATCAATTGACCATCTACAAACACCAGAAAAAGACAAACTTGTCAAATACTCTTAACAAAAACATGTCCAAGGTGTTCAGAGATTTTTAAACTTTAGTGGCACATAATGGTGGTGTATGTGCAGTCAATCAAGGCAATCCAACCCCTCTAAGACTTTGAAGATGTGCAGCAACCCTGCACATCACTGGAAAAAGGAAACTATTCCATTCCAGGTGCAGTTTACTTCTTCCCATCTTAGCCTGGCCTACAGAGCCATGTCTCCATGAGCCACACTACCCAACAATTAGCAGTGCCTACAATTAACCTCACAAATGGGCTAATGCATATTCTAAGTACTGGTCACACCTGGGCCCACACAAGCAGGATTTGGGCCTCAAATCAAAGGCTGTTTCTTGCAGCACCTCCATATGTATGTGAACATCTTATCCCACAACCAAAGAGAAGGTGGTCAGAAAATCGGTACTGAAAGGGTGAATCAGCCCTGTGAGGTTCCTACAGAAAGGAACATCTGTCCATGGAGCCATTCTCTATGTTTAATTGACAAACCAGTGCACCATCTGATTGCCCATCAATGAATTTCACTCATTGATCTTTGTCTTTTTTCCTGAGGTTCTGCAAATTTGGTTTTGCTTCAGCACATTTAATTTGTTTGAATTAAAGCAGATGTGGTACTGTTATTGAATTTATTTTTTTTTAATAAAAGCCATGGTTCTGAGTAGTTGGAACCAATGGCACATTTAATTATATTCTGGGTTTTCCTCTTTTATATTTGTTTACTGTTAGAGAACAGAAATTTCATCAAACATAAACCAAATTTAGATTACCAGAATAACTAAGGATGGCTTTTCCCCCTCTGACATTTAGACAAATGGCAAATTTTGATTGCCTGCAAAAATTGCTAATATGCAGAACTGCATACTTTTTTTCATTTTAAATTAGAGGATTTGCTACTAACATGCCATATGCTGTGTGATATGTTTAACAGAATGTTACACTTCTAATTGCATACCAATCAAGGGCTCATATTTTCCAACAATTAAGAGGGTAAAGTATAAATTTCCTCATGTCGTTGGTGCTTTCAGGCATCCAACAGCTCCTACAATATTTTAACCCACACATCTTCCAAACCACAAAGGTGGTTTCTCTTCAGTAGGAGACCTCCAGATACAGGAGACTGAAATCGAGAGGATGGGGGGAAAGGAGAGAACAATGTATTTCTACTGACAGCATCATCCTTCTGACTTCCCCAGATTTCCCACTAAAGTCTAAGATATTCAGCCCCAAAAATGGGGAGGGGATCTTAGCTGGGGTTTTTTTGTAAATCTATTTATAATGTCTTGACCAAATGACTTTTTTATTATTTTTATATATATATATGAAAAAATTCATATAAATAACATAATGAGGTTTCTCTGTTAACAGGAGCTAAAAGGAAGAAGTCTGCAGCTATATCTGACATCTTAAGGATCTTACAAAATGAGTTTATCTGGACATTCAAAAATCACCCATTTTCAGGAGTGAAAAAAATAATATTCTCTAGTCTTGACAACTACATCTAGTTTGAGTGAAGTATGGGAATGGAAAATCAAGAAACAGCTCTCCAGGTAGATCTTGGTAACTTCCATTTTTAGGCAGCAGAAGGTATCCAATCCTGGTTTTTACCATACAATTTTCAAACATTTCAAAGACCTTTTATGCTGATTAAAGCTCATTTTTTATTTGGATCTATTAACTTACTTGCTGATATTCAAATTTCACTAACAATGATGAGTCTCCCCACCACATTTATTATTTATAGTGGAGCACGAGTGAGCTACTTAATGAACAGCAAGATTACTTGGATTCATTTTAATCCCTGTTTCAAAACAGAAAGAATCCCCAATGACTTCTCTCCTAGACATTATTACATACAATTTTACTGTACTAAGTAAAATATTTACTTGTGTTTATTCCAGTGTTTGCAAACTTTAATAAATTCAGTTTACCATCAGAAAATGCAAGTAATGAAATTAAAGACTGGATAATCACTGCTTATAAAGGTAGTTTCAATGTGGTATTAGTTGCCACATACCATTTCTAATACTCTGATTTCTAGTGAAATGCTCAGGGCAAGTATAAACTTTAGTACAGGAAATATTTGAGGCTGTACAAGTATCTCCTGTTTTATCAGTATTATCTCAGAAAACTCCTTCACAGAGCTTTCTCTCTAGATTTTTGCAGGTCTGGAAAGGCACAGGAGACATCACGACATTATTTCAGTTTAAAGCTTCTTCTCAACGATAGTTCAAAAACTTAATTACTGCAAGTTGGTGTATAAATAGTACTATCCAACAGTATTATCTAATGGTATACTGGGAGTAAATACGAATGCTCATAGCATGAAATTCTGGGAATAAAGACAATAACTGCACAGTCAAGGGTCACATTTGGAATCTGTGCAACTGAGAAATGTCCACAATCCACACAGAATACAGTGAGGTTCTAATTAGAGGAGTGAAGTAGAACATGAGGTAACTGATGACAGCCAACCTGCTTCAAAAGTCCAAAGTTTAGTATCTACAGGCCACTAAATCTGAATAACATGTAGTTCCTGGGCTAAAAGTCATCTCTGGTTTTCTGTAATTTTATGGTCCCTTCACCTTTAAATTTGGGCACATAACAATTTTCTGCTGAGTTCATACCATCAAAATATCCAACTTAAGGTCTGCTGATTATTGTGGCACTTTGGCAAACAAACAGCTCCACAGTCTGAAACTCCAGATGAATGACAGAGGTAAATGCCATCAGTGGTATTTTACATAAATTAGGTAAAATGACTGGATTATTACCAAGTTGCCAGCTCCAGTGCAATACAAAAGACATTTTAAAGGAGAACAGGAAGCATTAAGGCTGCAGTATCTCAGAGTTGTTGGTAATTTCACTCAATACATTACCTAAGAAATGATTTATTACACTAACAGAAGGGTTTGTGAAGGTTAATTCTGCATGATGAACAAGAAGCTGGATTTTTTTTTTTACTCTCTCAAAGTAACACAAGAGTTTCATTGTCTGCCACCGTGCCTTTTGAAGAATAGCTTCCAGATTATCATCACCAGCCTCTATTACAAGCTGCCTCCCCTATCAGACATGTATCACTTCATGTCACAGTCCTGCTCCCCTCTGATCATTTTTACTTGTCTGATTCATGCACAACATTCTCATAGGTACAAAACCATGTACTGTGACAGCCACAAAGCCAAAACAATTCCTCAGCAGAAAACAATCTTGTATTGCCTCATTGTCATTCCTTGCCTTGTGTCATTCCAGCATGGTTTTTTTTTTTACCTTTGTGTAGCTTCTATTTGTTCTGCAGGGAGTTCTGAGTATTATAGAGTCCAAACAACAGCACTACAATCTTCCCAAAAAATGCAATTATTGTGTAATGAAAACTAACCAACTTGAAATACACTTGCATATCTGGAGTTGCTAACAACTGCTAAGTTTCCAGCCCGTAAGGCTGTTACTGCTCTATTACACTATTGGTCACTGTGCTGAGCACTTGAAACTTGAAATTTAATCAAAATTAACTTCTAAAGATTTTGGTGGTTTAATTATTTTGTATTTAATCAAAGTGACTACATTATTACCCATCTTAAACATTCAAGATCCTACTAGAGATACATTAGAGAGACACAGCAGCAACTTGCTAAACATTGTGTTGTAGCCAGGCACCAATAACTCTCACGTTGGTCTTAATTCATAAACTTTGATATGAGCCAGAAGGTTTAACAAGCTGGATTTACTCCATCATTGCCTCTTTCAAACTCCTGTTTGTGAGACAGGCAATGTTGGTTTCAACAGCTTTCATCATGTTCTATGAAATACTAAATATTCACTAAAACTTTGGTGGTTAATGAATGACAACAGAGAGCCTTAGGAATAAAAGCACAGATTCACTTTAAGGTTGAGATCATTAAGGATCTATGTCAGGAATAAGTCTACTGAAGATCTAAGCTTGTCAAGCAGATCTAAGAAAACAAAAAACACACTTTACACCAGACATAGACAAAGGCTACTGAGATAATTGTGGGGTAAGAAATAAAAAACCCCTCTGCTATCAAAGAGATTGGGAGAGTTAGTCCTGACTGCTGTCTCAAGATGCACAAAAGAAAGAGCAAGAGTGATAAAAGGCAAACATCAGAGACTGAGAAAAGCTATTTAAACTAAAGAACAATATTGACATGAGAACAAAAGAGCTGGAAATGAGTCACAAATAAATTTAATCTTGAAATTCCTATTCGCAGCAAGGATCTCAGACGAGCTCAGTAAGTTTACAAAAGGCTCTCCAAATAAAATTATACTGAGACACCTTTGCAGTCTACTAAATTAAATAACATGAAGATGTATATATTTCATGCCATGAGATTAATTTAAAGTAATATGCAGACAAAGCACAATCTACTACGTATCCATGAGCAGAAATCATCTCCTTCAAACACAGCCAAAATGTTTAACAAAAACAGTTCATAATTACCGAGTGGTGAACGCATTGCTGATTAATACCTTCATTAGGAACAGATGTTCAGAAACTTACTAGCAAAAATACATACAAAATTATAGCTGCTAGGAAAACAGGAGAGGTCATTTTGACTCTTTAACAGGCTAAGTTCAGGTTGTTCACTCCAACTCAGAGCTGCTCACTGATCTTATTTCCATCGCAGTCTCAGACCTTAGCTATATTTACCACTCATTTTTATTTTCTGTGCTTCATGGCTACTTTTTGGCTATTTGATTAGTGAGATAAACCTGGATGTTTTCTTTCTGGAAGTGAAGCATGTATGGGAAAAGAGAAGTGATGCAGTTGTTGGGAGTTAAGCCCCATGAAGGAGCTCAGTGGGCAGGACAGTGTGGACACCCATCCCTGCGGGGTCAGCTCCTGTTTTGTGGGGTTTAGACACAGCTGTGGGAACTCAGCACTTCTGTACAACAAATAAAGGTGACTATGCAGAAGCTTTAAAACTCTCTAAAATATGCATCACCTCTTTAGGCATCATGCAAGAGCTCTCACATCTTCCAGTTTTTACAATAATAGCTACTTATCACCTCTTTTGTGTATTATGCTTACTTATCCTATTCTTACACATTATACTACTTTTACATACTTATGCATAATCTATACAGTTCACTTACTTAACACAATACTTCTACCTAACAGTGCTTACACATTTACTAACTTATCCATAATACAGCACATACACATTTTACAACTGCTGTGCATGAGATTACACATTACTTGATTGGTCCCTTTACTTTGTCCAAGATCTCCACACACACTTTTCAGATAATACAATTGGTTCCTAATCCAGTGCAGCACAGCCCTCTTTATCTGTTCCTTGCTGCCTTGGTATTTTCACCTTCCAGCTTCTCCTTTCCCAATTCCAGTTTAGCTCAGTTTACCTTTCAGTACCTGTCAGTCCTTGATGCTCCAGATCCAGGCAAGCAGAGTCAAGATAATGGCAATAACAAAACCCATCCAATAATCAGCAGCCAAGTTAGTCCAGGAAATTCAAGCAACAAGCCAGCACAGACCAGAGAGCACATACAAGCCCCCCTCTGGTCTCTTCTTCTTCCTCTTTCACTGAACCTTCTGACTGGGCTTAAAAACCCTCCAGGAGCTGATCTGCTACACCTGAAGGTGGATGGCCAGGTGAAGCTGGTGGAGGTAATTCCAGCCTGGTCTCACTCTGAGGGCTCCAATAGGAATAACTAAAGATGGATTGGCTGGGGCACACTGTCATGATCCAAAACGTGTGACAACACATGGGCCTCAATTTCTGGGCATAATGAAAGAGCAACAGCTTCCAAGTGTCCCAGTGCAGAGGTGAAAAGTCATGTTTTACTCAGCCTGAGTAAGGCCAAGCCCCAGCCAATAAGCCCTGCCAGGTCTGAGCTGCTCAGGACACCCCAGCAGGCCTCCAGCTGGTGTCTGCAGCTTGTGTGCAGCATCAAACCAGCTCAGAGGCTTCATGTCCTGCTAAAACAAATTTACTAAAGGCTCCCACAGCTGGGAGCACTGATGGAAGGCTTCCCACCAGAACCATTCAAGGCTGGTGACACCTGCTTCTGCTCGGAGGTTTCTGATTTATGGTCTCCAATGCTTTTAATACCTGGCTTTTTCTCTTGACTTGAACAACTCAACCCCATCTTTCACTCAGAAAACTGACAGTTAACTCTATCAAAGCACACAAATGTAATTATCCTTCAACACTTCTTTTAATTATTGAGGATTGCTCCTGCTGCCCTTTTTTCTTTCCTGAAGTTTTCACATGAGGCAACCAATTACTTCTCTGCATAATTCCAGACACTGCCAAGACACTTTACACTTTATGGATGCTACTGATATTTTTAATTGACTCTCCCTTATTCCATCTCATGTGTCTGGCCTTGATATAGAAATTCTATAATACCTCTGTACATGTCTGACATTACCGAGCCAGAACTTCATATGATGCTATACAAAATGTAATGAGTAATAAAAACCAACTTGAGTATCATTTTATGAAAGCCCTTTTGTACAATGCCATCCTACAGAACACATTTGCTCAGCTCCTCTTTTATATCCTGAGATGGAAAAAATGTCTCTTCTCGTTCTGTAACTTCTTCTCATGTATCCACAGGTAAGGAGAAATGTTACTAAAGTGACCCTGAATTTCTAAGGAAACTGGCATTAAATAAAATGTCTAAGTTCTCTACTGAGTATACATTATGAATAAATACACAGAATTCCAGCTCAGGAGAGATTTTCTGTTTGGCTGATTTCTTTTGTAAAATCAAATTCATTAATGATTCAAATCAGCCAAATGAATTTAAATTTTATTATTTTAATTAAATTTTTATGATTTCTTAATCCAAAGGTCTGAGATAGAAAATAAAAAACAAAAGTAATATCTAGTTCTGATACTGTTTTACTGAAGGGACAATGGGGAGGTGCGATAGGCTAAGAAAAATCACAAAACAAAGGGAATAAAATCTCCTATGCTAAAAAACAGACAGTTGGCTGTCAATTTTGAGAGAGAATAAAAAGGAGAAAATGAGAGAACATGAAAGAGAGCACTTCAGTCAAAGCGTAGGTTTCTTCCTACAAATCTGTCTGCTCTGGTCTCTGTTTGTACTGGTGAGGTTTTGACAGTTGGAAGCTATTAATTTCAGAATTACAAGGCTTATTGAGCTGGATTTATGGTCTTTGCAGTCGTTAATTCACTTCTGCTTCCTTGATGAAGAAAAGGACTACTTCAGAATGAACAATGAAAATGAAGCTGACTTCCCTCCCCTCACAACATCTCTTTGCTGGAGAACCTCTGCTGATGGAAGGTCATGCTGGCTTAACCAGTGAGTCAAAATACATGAGGTGAGGGAAGAACTCATGCAAATACCTGGGAAAATTTGCTTTAAGTATAATAAAATAAACAGGAAACGTTCAATTTATCTTAAGTACAAACTTCAAACTACAGAAGAGTACACGAGCACTTCTACCGAGCAGACATCATAGTCCAGTCAAATGACAAATTTTCTTAGTGAAAAAGAAAATTTCTAGTACAACATGGCCAGTGAGGCGACTGCTTTCATTTACAGCATTCCTGGTTTTCAGTTCCAAGCAGGTGCATTTTTTTTTCAAGTGAAATAAAACAAAAGCTGAGAAGTGTCAGCAGCCAGAGGAGGAAAGCTCAGAGAAGGCCTCTGGACTGAGGTGTCCCCTCCTATTTATTGCCCCAAACCAATCTCATGTAAAACCTGTCCTACACAGGCTGTTCACAGTAGTCCTCCCCTAAAATCTGCATATTTTCCATTTCTTATTCTCTGCACACTTAACTGTACAATTCATTTCATTGTTGGGCAATTAAAATCTTGCCTGATCAAAGCATTTTTCTTGCTTCTCTTGTTAATACATACATCTTCTGATCTCATTTCCATTTTTTTTTAATTGTCCACAAGATGAAGCATATTTTTTCTGAATTTTTATTCAAATAGTATCTTCTACATTCATTAAAGTAACAGAAATCTATTTCCCAGCAGATTCACTGATAGTTTTTCACCAACTACTTTACAAGACAGTTTTTTTGTCTTTTCAATCTTCTTCCTTACAATTATCTTAGCACAATTCTTTTTGAACATGTAACCCATTGTCATAATTATTACAGGAACGTTTCATTTTTTAATTTGGATGTTCATTTAATCTATTATTCAATTCACTTCTAACAATACCTAGAAAATTAAGTACCTTGCATAACTGCATGACAATTTATCATCATTATGGTGTTTCTCAATCACCTGTTACTGAAATGTCGTAAGCAATACTCCTATAAAGAAGTAAACAAGACATGGGTGCTCATTTTTTCCTTTAAAAATAGAATGGTTTTGTAAATTAAATACTAAAAATAGTCACTCACTCAACACAACAAAATGTATTAGGCACATGTGCCTGATCAAGCTTGAATGAGTTAATTTTCCTTCCATCACAATGTCCTGTTTTCTTTTTCTCCTTTTTGTATCTGATTAAACACCATTTATTGGTACTTTTCTCTCCACCAGTATTCCTACTGTAATGTTGTTCTAAAACCCTCAACATTGTGCAGAAAACCATCTATGTTCTTATGCCAAATGTTGCCCTATTTCAGCAATTTTTCCGCCCTCCTTGATGGTCCCTCCTGGTCCTCTGATGGATTCCTGGAGGTCAGTCAACTTTTGATTTTGCTAATTAAAAAAAATGCATCTCAGAGACACTGCAGCTCAAACCAAGCAGACTGTAGATGTTCTAAATAGAAAACACAGAACTCATTTGCCAGATTTAGTCAACTTTTGAGAATTGATCAAATTTTGTTCAGTGTAATATCTTTATAGTATAAACCTGCTAATAGTCTTCATTCCTAGAACACCTCCAAAACTTTACCTTTTCCTGTTCTGGTTTGCTTTGAGCTCTTCTATAAGAAGTTTCATTAGAGGCTTGGACAAATGTCACATACACCTTTCCTCACAGCTGAATTACTCTGCTAGCTCAGAGTACAACCTAATTAAATAATTTCCAATCACTTCAGACAGCTGAACTTGTAGCAAATTTCTGTGTTACTTGTCTCAGAACAGATAAGCACCTTTTTTGGACTACATTTCATCCATTTCATTTATGGTACTTGGGTTTTGAGATTATTGAAATATTTTAAGAAATACAGAGACTTTTTACCAAAACCTGCAGCAACAGGACGAGGGGCAAGGGTTTAAACTGAAGATGGCAGGCTTAGATTGGACTTAAGGAAACAATTCTTTACCATGAGGGTGGTGAGACAGTGGAACATGTTGCCCAGAAAATCTGTGGATGATCCTAGATCTCTACTTAGACTTCTCTAGTAGGATTTATTACCCTATTTTTTGTCCCACTCTTCTCATTGCTTCGTTGGAAGTGCTGGACCTGAAGCTGCAGCTGCCAGTTACTTCTGAAATCTGACATGAAGTGACCACTGGCACTCCACACAACCTCTCTCAGGCCATTCCAGAAGAGGTTTTGTTAATTTATTTTCACTTTAGGGTACTCTCTTTGTTCTTAGCATCTTTCCTTTGAAATCACTACTGATCTGTTGTGTCTGAAACCTTTTCTCCACAAGCTTTACTTTTCAGTTATGAGTAACCAAGGCTTGGGTAGGAATTAGAAACAACAGCTGCTTCAAAACATACCACACAATAGTGTGTTTTGACATGAAAGACCATTATTCCTATGCCAGATGCCCCAGTTCCATCAAGTTAGTCCATTTTTTCTGTGTACTACCCCAGTCCCTCAACACTTCCCAGGAACTAAAGCATGTTGCTTGCTTGACATTGCCAAAATATCCTCCAAAACAGCCTGCACACAAGCTGTTAAGACACAAAAGTGTTCCCACCTCTCTTGGATCTTAAAAATAAAAATGAAAAACTTGATGATTTTTCTAAATGGATGAGAAAGGTTGGTTACCTTGCAAAATCCATTTACCACCAGATTGTTCATCAGTTTTGGTCGTCCTCTTAACCAGACTGTGATTTTCTACCTTACAGACAATTTACTCTTGAGATTTCCTGGCTAACACTCTTAGTTTCATCTTTCCAATGATGACAATGGCCAGACTACTGTAATTCTAAAATAGAAGTAATTGCAGAATATTTTTTTGATTGGTAAATGAACACAGTAACAGTCCCCATTTTTCTCAAGAACAGACCCTCATATGCCCTGCTGATATCTTCACATCTCCAAGCTTGTATCTATATAAAATAAATGATCCTGTCTATAGCCTAGGAGGGGTGTGTTTATTAAAAGAGAAAGTAAAACTACTTCCTTACAGTCCCCCAGTAAGTCCTGTCTTTGAAAACACATCCAAGACAGCCTTGGAATTGCAAATATAGGGGAGCAGCAACATTGTAGGATGGCCCTGACTGAAGCCAAACTGTGAACAATGTTCATGTGTGCAGAGATCTGAATTATGGAAAGAAAGATTTAGTTGTTGTCTAACATTAGGCTGGAAACTACAAAATAAAATGGGTGTGTAGCTTCAGTAATTAATGCTAATATCCATGAAACATAGAGCTGTGAAAACTGATTACGATTTGGTGCTCTCTAAAACATACAATTAATTATTAAGATAATTTCCTTTTAAGTAATGCTTCCATAAGATGCTCTGTGAAACTTAACCAGACAGAACTTCCAAACAAGCTGTCATGAGCCATATGTTCATAAAACACTTCAAAAGGCTTTTATATCAACATCTTCTATTGATTCCAGCTACCTCTGAGGGACAATATAAAACCACCTCCACTTTTGAGTGTTTTAGTCTCCTCAAAGTACAATATTCCTGCGTGCTGCTGGTAGGACAGAATTTGCAGTGGGCCTACAACAAGGTTTGTAGCATTCTCTACCAATAAGTAAATAATCAAGACTTCGTCTACTGACCATCACTTCTCTTATTTATGATCTCAGCAGCATTCAGTGGCTGTGATTTTTGTTCTCCCTGTAATCACATACTAGGAAATAAAAGGCACTGCCTTGTGAAAAGGCATCCAAGTACATTTAAACATTAAAACTGTATTGAAATTCACATTTTTTATGAAGAAGAGAAGAATTAATGAAATGAGTGAATGAAATAAAAGCGTGAATGAAAGCAAAAAGCTATTTCTGGACTTTATTTCCATGGTGAAGCTTGACAAATGCATGTCTCTTGGAACACTACTGTTAATAACATTAGAATTCATGTATAATAATTGATTTTTCAGTTATTCAGTTCGTAGCTACCGGGAAAGAAAAGTATTTGCTTGATATATTAAAACCTCTAGCACTTTTCAGTGTCTACAGTTCTAAATTCCTAAACCAATTTTCTTGAGTAAATCTTCCCTCTTATACACATGAGGGTCATCAGGAAAAGATTTCTATACCTGGTGCTCACAAGCAGTGAAGGAAGTGATGTTTATTTTACTTTATGTAGGAGAATTCAAAATAAGTTTCTGTTGTGAAAATTGTTTACAGCATTGAAAGTGTCAGGAGCTTCTCATTTCGGAGGCATTTCTCATTTGAATGCAGGAATATCCCAAACCCAGCCTGTTCCAGATTCAATCAGGAGCCTATTACACACTCAAGTTGTAATACTCAAGTCTACTTCAACTTCAATAAAATATTGTGCATGCATTTGTACCTAGCATAATTTGGCTATGGAAAGTAGAAGAGCACCATGAAAACTGATAAGTGTTCAGTCACAGGACTTTGCTTGCTTTCAAATTCAGTGACATAAATCAAATAAAGACTGAAAAAGCCCTGCACAGACAGCAGCTACAGATGATGCCATCAGATCATTTCCAGCCACGGAGCTTGCGTGTCACACGCCTTGGAGGAGACTTGATTCTCCTCCTTAAGCTTTACAGGCTCTGTTTCCTTGATTTGATGATATAAATGTATTCTCCTTAAAACCACATCTATGCCTACATTTGGGTTGTTGCCCAGCCGTAAAAAGAAAATACAATCATAAATTATAGAGAACATTGAACTTGGTGGTGTTGAGCAAGATGATGCTTTTCAATTCCATGTGATTTACTCACCTGCCCAACAGACAACTTCATTTTACAGAGATGTCCTAAATCTTAAAATCAATTTTAACAACGCATTAAGAACTCTCAGTCTAGCCTTTGAAATATTTTCTTTTTTATGATTCCTCATAAATACTTTTCCCTTCCCCAGTCTTTTAATTATAGGAAATCAAAACAAATACAAACCACTTTTTTCCCACTATCTGACAACTTTAAAGGTAACTTCTTACCCTCAAACCAAAATTTCAATGTTACAATGTTCAATTCAACTTTTAATTCTACTCTTTGCCTTGCATTTAATGAAAAAAGGACAGGATTGTCAAATTTATATGAAAAATTATTTCAATAGGCTTTCATAATTTTAGAGATGTAATATTAACTCTTATGTGAATTAAATATGCCAATTTTAAAAGGAATGTTGGAGTACAGCTTCTACAAATTTGAATGAGAGCCAGTCATTTTTTTAATCAAAACCATGTTAAATATTCATTCATGTTTCACTGTGAGCACTTGTAATAAAGAAAACCCTTCAATGTGACCATCAATATAGCAAAATCCTTGAATAATCATAGAATCAGTTATATTGCATAAAACTAAGCCAAATTTTTAGCCAATTTATGCAAAGGCTTTGTCACAGTGATGGCCAGGAGTAAATAGTTCATATTAAAACACAAGTTACTGTTAACAGAAAAACAAAACTCAAAGCAAAGCCAGGCTGTAAATACAGTGTAATGATTAAGAGAAATAAAAAACCTGGCTGATACTACAATATTACAATATTTTAAACTCTTAACATATGTCCATGCCTGTAAGAGTTGAATAGGAAATATATTCTGGCACTGAAAGAGAATTTCAGTCCAACAGACAGTGTGTCATTGTCTAAATGCATGTACAGGCACACCCCCCCACCCCCCTGGCTGTGCAGACATTTCAACAGCTCCTCAGTACTCCCACCTCTCAAACAATAGCAACAATCTCTTACTTCTCCCTCCATCCCACACATTAATAAACAAAAAAACATCCTGTATTGCCATGGTACAGAGTCTGGAAGAACTGCAGAAGCTGCAGGTAGAGTTACCTGGCTACAACACAAGCAACGATTTAACTGCTGAATATTCAAACTTATATTTAACTAAAAGAAGATAAAATGTCTCCATTGTCTTTAGCTTTCAATTTTTGCTTTTGTTTTCAAGTAAAATCAGGCATTTAATCGAAATGTCCATTTCAGTAAATCTCTGCAGTAAGCTACAGCTTCCACAGGGATATTCTTTGTGTGTTACGGAAAACAGATAATATTCCTTACTTACTTAAGATTGAGGAAAATTCAACAAAAAAGTTAAGTAATCTTCTGCAAAACTGAACTTTTCACTAGGAAATATCATATGTAAGGGGTGGCAAACCAAGCATTTGATATCCCATAGAATCTCCCTTTCCCCACGTTGCTCAATGTAAAAATTAAAATGTACAACACCATCAGTCAACAGACTGTGCTGCAAAAGATTTTTCAGTTATGAAGCAGAGAATACCACAGAGAATATTTTCAGTTTTGGCTGAAAACTCAAGTAACTGGGATTCTTTAAGTGAACCAGTCAGCAGCCTGAGAAATAACCAGCTCCACAGGAGATTTTATTGTAAATCAGTGCATCAAAGAATATCACTATTTAGGCAGGAATGCCATTCAAAAAACCTCTTTTACTAAGATAACAGTGGAACTTGGCATAAAAAGAAAATTAAAAGAAGAAAACCAAGGGTACAGGGAAAGAAGAAAAATACATTTTTCAACCTTAAGGCAAGACCCTCTGCAGAAGTGCCAAAGGAAGATTTTCCACCACAGAGCCCAGGTTCCAAAGCTGCTGATAGTCAAAGCCACTCTGTAGAGCTAAAAAGTGACCAGTCTGAGCTCCCAACACACACCTGGCACAAACCACTGGTTTTACTGGTGAGGGCCAGGGCAACCATGGCCAAATCCTGTCAATCATACAAAAAACTGCTCCCAAATCCTTGAATCCCCTGAAGAACTGAGGCCAGGCAAGCATGATTTCAGAGGCAGCTGATTGTGGCTCAAGTTGGACATCCTTACAGCAAACTACTTTAAACCATTTTTAATCTTCTCTTCTATGAATAAAGTGCTCACAGGTTTTAGCACATTGAGTTGAGGATGGTCAACAAGCTTGAAAAAACCCAAGCACTTCAAGGAGTACACAAATAATGGATTTTGGGGTCATTTTAATTTTAATAATTAACACAGGAAACAGTGATGGATTTTTGTTCTTTAAAATTGGTCCTCTTTAGGTCATCAGAGTATTAAAATATGGAGCATAGAGTTAAATTTGCTTTAAAAGCAAAAGCTTGGAAACAATTTACTGATGACTTGGAGACTTTATCTGAGACTTGCAACTCACATAGAAGTGTTGGGGATAAAATATCCCATGTTCCAAAGCCTCTGAACAAGACTTGTTGAGAATCTCAGACAGAAGTCACATTATTATGACTCTTCGAAATTAAATTAATTCCATTTGTCATTGTGGGAACATCATTCCACATGCAAAATTAAGACAAGTAATTCTTCCCTGCTACCCAGAGTAAAACATTTTCTGCACCTCAAAAGTTAGTAATGCAATTTTCTAGACCATAATAAGAAATATATCACAAATACATTATAATTCCAAAAGAAAAAAAAATTAGAAAAATTACTTTAAAAGCACACACTGTAAAAAAAAGTGAAAATTTAAGTAGCAGCCACCTCTCCTACAAGACACTTAGGACTGAAAATTACAGGGAAAAGTGCACAGTCAGGTTTCATATTTACTATCACCAAGCAGTGGTACTTAAAATAAAACAGATATCAATTCTGCATGTATCTTCAGCTAAGTAAAACAGATAAAGGAAAATAAAATTCCTATCAAATTCTCCAGTATCACAGATTGTCAGTAAATGAAGACATTATCATTCTCATGCTGCTGAAAATTACAAGCCAGTACATTGTCTAAAAAAGATCATGCATCGATTTTGACACCACTCACCCCACTGGAGAGGAGCCAACTGAAGATGCTCCAGGACCAGCTGATTAAGAATCCCTTCCACACTTGCTTCCCCTTCCCGCTTCAAGGAAGGGTAAATTGGAATTAAGGAAAATTTTGTTTCAAAGAGGAAAAAGGCATGTGATATGCACAACTGTTACTATTGCAAAACAAAACTGCAATCTAGTGATTCATTAAAGGTTAATGTTACATATGGTTTATTAACCCATAAATTGACAAACATTAAAAGTTACAGCAGTTGGTATCTTAAGAATATAAAAATTTCATTCCACTCAGGAGCGTTAAAGTAAAGATAAAATATACTTGAACCACAATAAAACAAGAGGGTAAAAAAGTCTGGAAGCTGCAAAAATGCAAAACCTTTACATATGGATGAGAATTCAGAATTATAAGTTAGGAACAATCTGAAAGCAAAAAAGTTAAAAATTGATAGGGCAATAGAAAACAGAACAAGATTTGATAGGGTGATAGAAAACAGAACCAATATCTGCCAGGATAGCCCTGACTGCTGAATTAGGGGCAGTTCCACGGAGGTACCAGGACAGTGACAGTGTCATTACTGAGGGCAGACACCAGAGCAGAACCACAGGCACAGAACCTGCAAGCTTCCCCTTCTGCCCTGTATGAGCTCAGAAACAGCCCCAGACTGAAAAGAGAAAAAAATGAGGAAATTGTTCTAACTCTAAGGTCAGCAAAGCACTGAAATAAACTGTTGTGAACAGAAGAATCTCTTTTTTAAAAGTTTTAAAACAGGTTATACAAGTGCTAAAATAAAAGCATAGGCAACATCCAATGTCATGCAAAGACAGTATCCATTTAAACAAATTAATAATAATTTTGTGTGATGAGTCAATCAAGATTTATTTTATTTATTTTATACAAATAATTTACATTTATTTCTAACAGGAAGAGGACTGGATTTCCTTTTTTTAATTCCCTGACTGTATCCAGCCATGTGTCCTACCATAATTAAGGAATAAGCTCCTAGTCAGATTCATCAAAATTTCAAGCAACTACTCCAAAAGTACTGGAACCATGGTCCTCAAAAATACATGAAAAATAAAATAATATCTGAGCTTTTATGAACAGCTTCTAAATGTCATCAGTCTCTTTTCTGTAAACTCTGGAAAGACACACACATCATTTGACTGCTGAATATATACTCACCTGTGTCAGTTAAAAGAAAATTAACAAGCACTGCAGATAACTAATTTCTATAACAGGACATAATCTTGCAGGGTCTCCAGGAGATTTAAAGAAAAGTTTTGAAAACTCAGAACAAAAGCAGATCTTAACACTGATTGAGACTCAAGAGCTCAAAGATGATAGATGAGGAAAATCAATACTGAGTACAGGATTCTTGCCATTATTTTTTAAAATATTCTCATTATGCCCTGAAAAATGTCATAAGTAGCACTTTTTTTTTTCTCCTAAAGAGACCACAAATAAAGAATTCAGAAACCCCAAAGAGTCTGAAAGCTGTAAACACCATTAAAGAAAAGCATCTATTTGGAAAACAGAAGGCAGCAGAATATCACCTTAGAAAAGTGCTGCTGAAAAATAACTCAGAACACCAGCACAACTCAATAATTTCCATAAAACACACTAGAGGGTAGAGAATAATTTGAATTACTTCACAGAAACAGCAGATAAATAATTCTGTTATCACATCTTTAAGAACTATAAGTGAGAGAAAATACTAATAAAAAGGCAGTATTTAAAAGATGCTTTAAAACAGAGTGGCTGCCATTAACTGTAACATTAAACTAACTTTACTGTAATTTACTTACAACAAACTCACAGGGGTGCCTGGAATACTACAAATTTTCACTGTTAAAGCTTCATGGAAAGCTTAATGTCTCAAATAACGCTGTAAAATTACTATAAAACAGGTGATTCTCCATTCTTTATCATCGGTAAATGCTACCAAAGCAGATCCATGTATTCAGGACATTCCCCCTGGAACATAAAACCCCGGGAGGCAGTGAGGCACATCTGGGGTGCTGTGCCCATTTTGGGCTCCTCAGGACAGGAGGGACACGGAGCTCCTGGAGCAGGACCAGTGGAGGACAAGAAAATAGGATTAAAGGACTGGAGTAGCTTCTTATGAGGAAAAATCTGAGAGAGCTGGGCCTGTTCAGCTTCAAGAAGAGCAAACTGGGAGGGGACCTCATCCCTGCCTGTCAGTGACTGCAGGGAGGGCTCAGAGCATGGAGCAGGCTCTGCTCGGTGTGCCCAGCAACAGGAGAGAGGAACGGGCAGGAAGGGATGCCCAGCAAGTTTCACCTGGACATGAGGAATAATTTCCTTACTCTGCAGTGATCCAGCACTGAATGGATTGCCCAGAGAGGCTGTGGGGTCTCCCTCACTGGAGATATTCCAGAACTGTCTGGACACAATCCTGTCTCTGTGCTCTGGGATGACCCTGCTTGAGCAGGGAGGCTGCACCAGATGACCCCACTGTGGTCCCTTCCAGCCCGACCCATTCTGTGACACTGTTAGGGATTTTTTGGTTACATATTAAAGAAAAAACAATCAAACTGAATGGTTCTTTGCAAAAGCTAAAAAAATGTTTAAAAAAATAAAAAAGCAAACAAACATACAATAAAAAAAGAAACCCACCAGGAAAACACCCAAATTGATTAATAGAGAAAATTATTTAATATCCCAAAAGGACTTTAAGCTTTTACAGCCAAAATTTTTGGATAAATAAATTTCTTTATTCCATCACAAGCATCAAGCTTATTTTTAGCACACTGCTTGTTGTCATCTTGTGGCAAAATAAGTTCTATAGACAGGAAAAAGCTCAGTGAATGTTATTGTATGTTAAGCTGGAGGTTCAGGGTCTTATTTGTTTATTTGCCAAACAAATTGATGATATTAGTTTATCTTAGCTACATAGTCATGGATTGTAGAACTAATGAGAAATTTCAGTTTTCACTATTGGTAATTCTGTGTGAAAGAAAAGTGCAACATTTAAATGGTTAGGCCATGCACAGATTATTTGACTTGTATACAGGAAATGAAATTGAATTTGACAATGAGATCACTGAATGAAGCAGCAGAAGGGAGTCTGGTGGTAAAGGAGGGAAAGGCAAGGTTGAGATGCAACCAAAGAAGTGGACTTCTTGAAACATAAAGCAACAATACATAAAGGAATTAGGTGTTCACATGGACCTACAGAGGGATCTGGATCATGGAATTCCAAATCACTGATCTTTGTGGTCTCCTGACTTCATTATCAAACAATTACATAAAATTGTTTATTATAGGACAAATACAAAACTGAAAATTGCTACAAACTCATTACCTTGGAGATGAAAAGCGACCAAAATACGTGGCAAGAAAATATCAAAGGAATGAGAGAGAAAAGCTTAACTCCAGAGTTTGCCTAAGACAAAGCCTTTAAAAGTCAATGAGAGCAAAGGAGTTGAACAGGGATTGCCAAGATACCCTTTTATTCTTAGCTCAAAGTCAAAGCTGACAAAAGACACAAGTGTAAGATCGAGGATTTAAAATTCATTGAAGAAGACTGCCCAGATAAACATGAGTACAGACTGCCAAGGTGAAGTCTGACCTTGCAGAATTTATCTGCTTAACCAAATCTCCACATTTTGCTGAGGTCTCGCTGCCTTCACAAACCTGCTCTTCTCTAGGAGCCAGACTGGTGAACCAGGCCTCATTTCCTACAGTCAAATATTTGTTATTAACAACACAGGCATCAGCCAGGACTCAAAAAGTTGACTTGCAGCTTCCAGCACAACAATTCATATTTAGCAGTTCAAGATATTTTCATCTGCACGATCAAATAAGCCTCACTGGGGGCCTCAGAGCCTACAAACACACAATCACCAGATGCTGTTTAAAAAAAAAATAAAAACCAACCTAAAAACCTAATTTTTCACAGTTGACACTCTCATTTCACATTTCTGTAGCAACAGATTGAATATGATATAAACTGTTTCATACCAAAAACCTAAATGACAGTCAAATGAACTAGTTATTTCCTCAGGGAAAACTTTGGTCTTTCAGACTCCCTGATTGCCTCATGTGTAGCTGGGTACTCACAATTAGAACACAGCCTGTTATCTAAAACCTACTGCTTAAAAAAACAATAGGTTTTAAAAAATGGCTTCTATCTTGAAGTTACTTATGTTTTTTTTCTCTCCACAGCATCCCACATCTTGCATCCTAAAAAAAATTCATTTCAATACATATGTCCTTTGCAAATAAATGCAGGTGGAAGAAGGCACATAGTCATAAAAAACAGCAAATGTTCATAAGTAAGAATTATACTAATTAAAATAAATTTGCATGATTTGCACATTTCACTTACAGCAGTTGTCTTATTCATATTTTAAGCTTTCTGCTTGATTATTATTGTGGTGCTTTATTATTAAAACTAATTATATACAGTTATTTAGGTTCTTAAATAATAGTTATTTTTGCAAACAATAAGAAGCAGCATAGAAATGCAAAGAAACCTTTACTGATGTACAAAAGTTCCACAAGATGTAATATTGTCACAACTGAAGATTCATAATTATGATCAAGATAAAGTCATCAAAAGCTGAATAGACACAGAAAAATGATTTTCAATAAGAGTTATCAGTAATTTGCTGTCAAGCAATCACTTGAGATGACTCATGGTTCTGTCTGATAGATAATAATTTCAAAATCCTGATTGGCTTCTTAAATGATGAAATACAAAAACATTCATAATTTTTATGTATTTGGAAAAGATGTCAGTGTTCACAAACCTAACAAGTGAGTGGAACTTAGGAAGATCACTGGGATGAAATGAAGAAAAGCTCCGAGTACCACCCTAGAAGGAATCAACAAATCTATAAAAGAAAGTTGGGATTAATAATTAAGTCAGTTATGCTGGACCACATGCAAAAAAAAAATCCATCAGACAATAGCATTAATGAATAGTTCTCAAAGAAAATATCATCTCTGAAACCCAGAAGGTACAATTTTCTTCTGTGAGAAGCCTCACCTGCAGTATTGCCTCCAGCCTTGGATCTCACATATTGAGAAAAATAGAGCTGTACTGCAGAACAACATCAGCAATATGACTGAAAGAAAATGTGCTTTGAAAGAAATTTTGGCAATTAGGTTTAAATACAGAAGACAAAAAAAACTGAGGAAGGGGCAGAAAATACAGTTCAAAAAATGTAAGGAAACATTGCAAATATGACAGACTTCCTATACATCACAGATATTAAGGCTGAAGTAAGAAAAAAAGTCCAACTATTAGAATAGTTAAAAAAGGAACATGAAATTTAAGGTGGCACTGGAAGTCTGTCTCACTTTTTTAAAGGCTGTTTGGGCCAGGTTTAGAATATTTTCAAGAAAATGACCCCAAAATGTTACAGTCTCATTTCACTGAAATAGCAATTCCTTCACAGTACATTACAAAATTTCTCTGGCTGCAATCAAACCTGGGGAGAGAAGATAGGGAAGGAAAAGGAGTTTGCTTTTCAAAAGTCATTCTCTGACCCAGCCCTCTGCCCAGCTGCACAAATCACAGAATAATTTATATTGAAAGGCAATTCCAGAGTCACTGTCCAGCCCTGTGCTCAAAGCACAGAAAATACTGAAATTGCACCAGGTTGTTCAAGGCATTGTCCAGAATTTTTTAACATCTTCAAAGACACCAATTTTACAGTACTTTTGGACAACCTGTTCCAGTATCTGAGCACCCTCATTGTGAAAAAGAATTTTCCTGGTATCTAACTGGAATTTAACAGTCCCCTCATGACACACCTTGCTGTCGGATCAACTTTGCTGACTGCTGTAACTCTCAGGCTTTGAGAAGGCTGCTCCTGGAGGCCCAGCAACTCCACTGGGCCAGCATCATTTCCAATCCTGCCTTCCACGTCCCCACAGTCTCCCCTGCTAAAGTCCAGAGTCATTATTCTGCCACTTACTCTCCTCACTTCCCTCAGGATATTGAGCTCCATGACCTCAGGACAACTGCAGCCAAGGCTGACACCAAACTTCAAACCCTGCAGCTGGATCATTTGTTCAAGGAGCAGATCCCACACAGCACATTCCAACTCAAACCATCCAACACCTGTGCACCAAAGCTGTCCTTAGAGTACTCCAGAAATAAGCAAACCTGCAACTGGAACACTTCTTCCAGTCATCAGAGGAAGAGTTCATCCAGCTTTGCTTCTTGTTTGGAAGGTCTCTACCAAATGCACAGCTCCTCACTCTGTTGGATGTCTCTGTCCTTGGTCAAAAGGCTTTCAACTGTCTCATGCCTCCTTTCCTACCAATTCCCTGTGCACACTCCAATTTCCCCTCCACATGCTTTTGCAATTCCTGATGTAAGCATCTGATGTGGGCTTTGGATCACACCTCAGAGCACATTCTATGATTTAACTCACCTCAGCTCATCACATTCCTATGTTATGCACACAGTCAGGAGAGAAAATTTATCTGGGGAGCTCAAAGTAGCTCAGATGATGGATAACAAAGAGATCTCTTGGTCTTATCATTCAAGAGATGTACAAAAAGGCCTCCTCTAGCAGGACATATCAGTAACTCTCCCCCTTTGTAACTTTGCAAATACTTTTGCTCTCTTGGGTGCATTTAGGCTGACTCCTGAAGGAAAACAAGGCTAATGCAGCTGAACTACCCATCCATTCATCAGTACAGACTCTGCTGGCCTGTGTCAAATTACTCTGATGAGAGAAAATTATCTCAGAAACCAAGTTTCTTAAACTTAGCAGAATGGAGAGAAGATTTTTCTTTTTTAATTGACTGGTTCACATCAAAATGTTGCTGCAAGAAATAAAAGGATTAAACCAGAAGAGGTTCAGGTTGGACATCATTAAGAATTTCTCCATGGAAGGGGTTGTCCAGCATCAGAAGGGGCTGCCCAGGGAGGTGGTGGAGTCACCATCCCTGGAGGTGCTCAGGAGAGGACTCAATGTGGCATTCAGTGCTGTGGTTTAGTTGACATAGTGGTGTTTGGCCAAAATTTGGACTCAATGATTTTGGAGGTCTTTTGAGGTCTTTTCCAACATTAATGATTCTACAATTCCATGAGAAAGACTAACTGTAGTTGGGACATGACACCTGGAAAAGAATGTACACATTTCTTCAAGGATTTTAAGCACATGTGAAACTTGTTGCCTTTCATTAATTAGATTAGTTTTAGTTCCTGGAATAGGGAGAACAATCACAGCAAGTATTAAAAACACAAACTAATGGTTGCACTGAATGTAACACACAGAATCCATGCACTGTTCTACTGGTTTCTAAGGTACTGACTTTCATATCAGCCACAACGTTTTTGGGATCAAAACTGGGGTTAAATCCAGAACACAGAATGGATGTAAACAGTGTTGCCCAGCAACTGAAAGGAGTGAGGATGTATTTTTACACCTTGACAAAATGATTACTATACACTCAATTCCAGTGTAAGAATTCATCTGTGCTATCACAGAATATTTACATCTTTCCATAATACAGACATTTTCTAAGTGAGTTCTGGTTAAATATTCACATTTTTGCATAAAAGGAACTCACTCTGAAATGTTGCATGGGGAATCTGGACTGAAGCAGGCACTAGGAATCTCATTTATGTCTCAAGCCTTGCCTTTGACAAATCCTGATCTGATTTAATAATCACAGGATGGTTAAATTTGGAAGGGACCACTGGAGGTCTGGTCCATCCCCCTGAGCAAGCAGCATCCTCAGAGCACAGGAGTGTGTTCAGGACAGCCCTTGAATATCTCAAGGGAAGGAGACTCCACAGCCTCTCTGGGCATCCTGTGTCAGTACTCAGTCACCCTCACAGTAAAGAAGCTCTTCCTCACAATAATTAGTAACGAAACATCATTTCAGATCACTGGATAAAAGTACAATTAAGAGTACAAACAGATAAAGCATGATTTTATTGCCACTTTTCTCTCATATTCTGCCACCCCCTATCATGTGAATTTGAAGATGATCTGTGTGAAAAATATAAATCTCCTGGGAAGTGCTGAGTACCATCACATGGCTTGGGGGACTGTTTGCTGTACAGAATGTTTCCTGAAGAAAATCATGAGAAAGTATATTTTTGACAAGCCAAGCACAAGATTTTTTTATAGAAATCACAAAATTTATAGCAACACCATTGGTTTATTTTAACTCTAAACTGAATGTAATTTCTTATTAATAATCATAAGGCAGTATTTTACTGCAATTAGAATTATTGTGGGGATTTTATGTTTAGAATGATTAAGTCATCACACAATCCCTGTTTAAGCCTTAAAAAGCTACCCAAGATTAGATACATTACTAAATCTATAATGTGGCCTTGTAAATAAATTATTCTAATATGTTCTGACTTACTCAAATTTAATTAAATCTATGCAAACTCTCTAAATCCAGCTTCATGAATTTCTTCATGAGTCAGTGACTTGGTGTGGGGAGAACAGAAAAATTTGACCCCATGAATCTACTACTCATCAATCCTAACTACACTTCCTCAGTTCCCTAAAAGCTGGGAAAAACACACAGGATTTATGACATGCTCAGTGACTCAGAAAAAGCCATTATAGGATGACCCAAGCATCGCCTAAATAATATACAGCACAATTAACCTTAAACAGTCTATAATTATGATAAGCTTCATAGTTCTAATTACTTTTCATTTCAGTAACACTGCCGTGAAGTGAGCTGAATTATAAAATAAAATGTATCAGAGGGCATCTATTTATATATTTTTAAAGCAAGTATTTATGAAAGGATATAATTTTCCAGCAAATATCCAGCTTGCTGTTAATCTCCAGACCTCTTGCTTGTTGCCTTTCTTCTTCCAGCTGCTTTGCATTCGCCAACTGTGCCCCATCAGTTGGGGATTCTGGGAAGCTCTCAAAATTAAACTTGTCCACTTGGATAGCCATGCTGTAGGAAAAGAAATAAAGAAAAAAAGAAATCAACATCATTCTTACTGATATTATTTCTGCAGGAACTGCAGACCACTGCAAGCACAGGCACTGCAGTAGCAGTATATGGGTTTTGGTGGCATCGAGACTGCAGTTAATGATATCTAAACCACATGGTTTCTGCTGCTGAGAACAGAAGTCTAAGCCTGTTGATGGTAAAATGCTTTACAAACCATCAACCAACATCTTAATGACTTTGAGAGTGGTGCATAAGACATTTATTTTGCAGTTGCAAGCAGATGACTTTATTGTGGCTCTGCAGAGGTTCACCTGCCTCTTGGTAGGTGAAAGCTCCTGGTGTGCTCAAGACTTGCTGGAAAAGGCAACAAGACTGGGCCAAAAACTGATGAATATACTACTTAAAGCTGTTTATTAATACCAACCCATATAAAGGAAAGTAGATTGTTATATATGGAAGCATCCCTGAAGTGAACCCTGCAGAGTCCACTGGTTTCCCAAGCCAACTTCCTCACTTCTCCTTGCAAAACTCAGGAAGGAAAGACAAAATAACCACAGAAGTAGGGCCTTAATGTGGCCCTTGGTTTTTTTTTAAGAAGACACTTCCCTCCTGCTTTATGCATCTCCATGAATTACAGACAATATTAATTTCAATATCCCACTATAATTCATTGGTAGTAAATGGTTAAATAATTGCTTTATTAAATGTACGGTAAGGCATAAAAGGTAATCAAATTAAATATAGTACACTATAATGCATACTAAATACTGATATGTTAAATTAGAATCACTAATCTAATATAAAAGGGAATTTAGACCAGCTCACATCACATGAAATGTGGTTATGGAAGATCTAATATACTATGCTGCCAAAACAGCTTTAATTTCCTGAATTGTCTGAAATAGAAAAATAATTAGGGAAGAATTAAAATATATTGCTCTTGAGATGACTTTGCACTTAAGGAGACCATGCAACAGCTTTGAAAACCATTCAGGATGAAATGCAGCTACAAATTGAGAAGGGGTCTGGGAAGGGCATTTCACAAAAGCACAGGAATACTATTATTTTTTTATCTATTTCTCCATGTAAAGAGGGAAACATATTCTATCAATGTTGCCAAAAGGAAAATATCAGTAACAAATGTCAACAAGAAAGACCTTCGAAATCCTTCCAGACCAGAAATTATTTTCTATAATTCACATTAATTTAGAGGAATCTTGACCCTAAAAGAGACTGGGTGAAAATACATGGCAATTACATGGAACAATCAAGACCTTGTGACGTTTCCTGTGGGGAGATGAATTCAAATAGACCTTATCATGACTGAGCAAAAACTGACATCTGAGCAGAAGCTTCTGAAGTTCCCCCTTCACCACTAATGGGAGGTGGCCATGCCCATGGCAGGGAGTTGGAACTAAATGGCCTTTAAGGTCCCTTCCAAACCAAAGCCCTCTCAGTTTGTGACTAAAAAGTACAAATACAGCACTCAGGCAAAGGTTTCTGTAAGCCACCACTCCTGCAGTCTGCATCTTTGCTGATCCTCACATCCCAAAGGCGGAGGAATCAATCTGTTCCTCTCCAAGGGAGGGGTTTGTTTGGGCTATTTTTAATGCAGCAGGAGATCATTAGAAGTTCTTCATTTGCATGCAGAGTCCATCAAGTGCTAAACATATTCAAAAGCTAAACATGAGCTACAAAAGTGTATCACAGGAACTGCCAGAATCAAGCCAGAAATAAAGACCATAATGAAAAACACCCAGATACAATCTGAAGAGTGGATTCTGAAAAAAATTACCAGGCCTGAAACTATGACTAACAACATCAATTCTTACTGGCACTGAAGTATGATTTGATTCTGCAAATGCAGGTTGGGTTTCCTGGAATTTGCACAGGCAATGCATGTGGAAGACACAACTGGAATATTCTGAATTTCCTTGTCTTTGGTTCCAAGATCACTCCATCCCTCTGTGGTACCTGAGCTGATGCAAACCCAGCACTTGATTTCTATGATACACACAATGGTGCTTATATTCTCACAGAAACACAGTTAGTTTCCTATAACCATATTTCAACAATTTGTCTTCGTTTCTAGACAGTCAGAAGTATTTAGAATCCATCTCCAAAGGGACCAGGAAAACAGTTCCCATCTAATTACTGTGTTCCACTTTTCTACGTGATAGATATTTGAGAAAAATATTCCTGCCTAACAATATTTAATATCAACTGCAGCATTCAGACTGCATTCCTCTGTTGAAGGATCATTGCTGGCAATATGGTAATTTTTGTCTGGAAATTAAATATGCATGTAAGCACTTTGTACCCCAACAGCCTCCAATAAATCCACATCAGCTTTAGGAATATAGCCTAGATTGCTCTGAACTGTTCATTGTGCATCTCTGCTTGAAGTAACTTTTATTAAGCTCTAAGTTATGGAAAACTTTAGTAAACAGGGTTCTCAGTACTCAGAGGCTCTACTAAGTTTTCAAAGCTTCTAACCATGTTTTTATTTATAATGTTTATACTGTATTTAGCACAGTGGCACCTCCTGTCACATGAGAAGTTACAAAAACACCCACCACAACACACTTGCCAGCGAGAAAGTGAAGAGTCTGAGTAAAAGAGAGCTACAGAGAGAAAAATATCACACAAAACAGTACTATGAACACAGCTGTAGGTAGGATATATGAAAGCAATAAAGATAAAATAAAATGTTTCAAGACTATAGTTCCTCTCAAAGTTAAGAACAACAAAATTAAATCCTTGCTCTTTTTGTTACATTTATCTGCCTTTTATCATCCATATCCTGCTTTCTCTTCTGCTAAAAATATTCATTTCAAGTTTTGTCTCTGCATTTTTTATCTGTAACATTGCTTCAGTATTTATTCCTCAGCCTATGGAACATGTAGTACATGGGAAGGCTTTGAACAAGAATCAAAACAAAAAGTGAATACCATAACCCAAATCAGTCATTCATCCTTAAAAATGTACCCCTACTCAAACTCAGCTTCTCTGCTTTCTTTCTAAAGATGAAGATTCCTCCCATCTCAAGCAATGCATTTCACCAGGGAGGTGTTAATGAGTGGACAAACAATTCCCTGAGCCAGTTGATGGAAGGAGAAAATGGATAAGCTGGACAATGAATTACAATCACCCACTAAAAAAGTATCTTTTTCAACTTTTAAGTGATCTCTAGAGATCACATGGACCTCACCCTGAAGAAGGAGAGGGCAGTGAAAGGCAGCCTTTTGAACATCACCAACTTTGTCACCGGGCTGTGCATCAGAATAACGAGACTGAAATGTATTTTAGCCTTCAAGTCATTCTCTGCTGTCTTCTGCAGTTACTTTGCAACCTGCTTCAAGAGTTCTCTGCACTTCTCCCCAAATTTGTCCTTGCTTGTTGTGATATACAAGAATCTATGGAATCTATATAGGAAAAGGTAAAAATAGACTATTCAGTTTGAAACAGGCATTCAATTTATTGCAAACAGCCAGGATAATGACAGCTCACATTGTGCAAGGGCACCTGTTCCTTGCCCTTCACAGTAATCATGTATCAGGGAAAACAGAGAAGATCTTAAAACTCAAAAGTTTAGAAATAAACTCATGCCAGGAAGAAGAGGGACTAGAATTCCATTTTAACTTCTTTGCCTCATGGGGAGCTATCCAAATTTCCTACTAGATGAGTTTTCAATAAATAATGAGATATTTGTATGAAAACACTGCATTATGCAAAAAAAAAAAAAAAAGAAAAAAATTAAATATTCAATCCTGCAAATGGAAAACAGGTATTGTTTCTCTCTGGCCATCCTTGTCTGAGCAGGAGAAGGAATAAAGGAACAACAGTTTTCATGAATAATGAACCAATTGTGTTTTGAAACTACTGGGTTTTGTCACGAAACGAGCCCAAGCCGTTGTGACAGCTCCTCAGACAACTGAGCATCATTACAGGGATGCAAATTACTCAAATACAAATTAAATGCATGAAGAGGAAAAGGTCAGCTCATTGGCAGTGCTGATGATATGTCTGCACAGTATCATCTCATGTCATCTGTCAGGATGGCTCACAGGCAAAAAAGTGACAAACCTTCTGATGGCACAGCCACCATCTCAATGACAGTCACCTAAAGTCCTACTAAAGCCACAGTGCAGAGCTGCTAAAGGCACTGGACAGCTCAGTTCACCTCTTCTCATAAAAGGAGCTGCAACTTTACTGGAAATCCCACCCTGCCCTGACAGCAAAATGCTCAGCAGGAAGGACTTTGCATGGAGGAACAGAACTTCTGGACATGCCATCCTGACTGCTCCCCAGCCAGTGCCCTGCGTGTGCCCCTTTCCCAAAGCAGTGCCAGTTACACCCAGCAGCACTGACAGCTGCCCAAAGTGCCAGCTGGCAGAGGAAATTAATAGGTGAAAAAGTGAGTAAGGCAGCATCACTGGGGGTGCTGCAAACTCCTGCCTTTGTTCCTGGCAGGACAGTGGGCAGGTCCCAGGCACATCCCATCCAGCAGTGACGCATCTCAGGTCATTACATGTCCTCTTCTAAGAGTGTAAATCTATAAAGTGAAATTAATTATGTGATACTCTCCAAATAAAACAAGGTTAAGAACAGGCATGATATTAAAAGAAAAACAGCAATCTGCTCAACATAAGTAGATTTCATCTTTCATTAAGTAAATAAAACACTGCTGCTTAGCTTGGAAGAATGAAATATAGAGATAGCCCTTATTCAATTATCCTAAGGAAGAAACAGTATAACAGGAACCCAAAAACTCTTCCTCATGGCTAACTACCTATTTAAATACTATCATCCACAGAGGAGTTTGCAAGCTGCTTCCAAAACGAAGCTGACAGGAGGCAGTTGGAGACTTTATTCAATATTATGCTTCCTGTTCATCCTCCTTGCACATATAAAGCAGACAGCAGGGCCCCCGTGCCAGACCATGTTACTGCCACTTATGCAGAATGCTTCTGTGCATGAGGAGTCCCTGTACACTCAATGATTTTAAATTTCAGGAACATTTGAAGTGAGGATGATACTCTCATTCTCACACTCAAGAAGGAAAAAAAAATTCATAAAAGCACAAGTTTCCTTTAAAACTTTGCCTGATTCTTTCATTGTGCAATCTCACTAGTAATATATAGCATTATATTTCAGGTACACACCTGAATTCCACCCTAAATACAAGTTGTGCAGCTGAAACCAAACTGGAAGTGATGCCCCACTATATAATAATTTATTGGCAGAAAGGGACCTGAAGAATCAAATCTCTTGTGAGATGAATACATTTGTACCATTGGCTGGTAATAACAACATAAAGCAGTGAAATTAATGTATACCTTGTGTTTACCTGTAATTCTTTCACAGATTTAGAAGTACAATCTGTATTTCATTCACTACTATAAAATACAGCTGTAAAATTTAGTATCTCAAGTGACCCACAAGTAATTATTGCTCCTCCTGGCCTAAAACTGACTGCAGAAAGAAAAACAATGGCTTTAATATCTGAACCATGCAGAGCAGAAGATAAATTTTTCCATTAATCTTGAGAAAGGTCAATTAAATTTAAAAATTTGCATTCAGAACTTAATTATTTATTTTAAATAATTGAAGAAGAGATAAAAGTCAAACTGCAGTGCTGAAGTCCGCAATATTCAACAGCTTAGACTTATCTGAGCAACAACATTTCAGATGATAAAAAGTTAAAACAGGAAAGAATCGTTCCACTGGATGTAATGTAATATTTGAAAATGGAGCAGTGCTAAGAGATAGTTGACTACATAAATCTTCTGCTTAAATGTGATTATACTATGCGTGCAGGGCATATAGCTTTTTAATTCCCAAATCCAAATCTGAAAATCATCAAGTGCAAATGAAGAGGCAGAACAATTAACTTCAGCTTGCCTCTTTTTTCATTTGCCCATTTAAATAATTTGGATTCCCATGGCAATCGCCACGCAGCAGAGCTGTTAGCCACCAACAGAAATAAGAAATTTAAAATAATAATAATAATGGTTATAGCCTACTTTATGAACACACCAATTTCCACAGGGGGCATAAGAGACCATTAATCAATAGCCTTTCATTAGAAAATTTGGACAAGCCTAAGTACAGTAATACTTAAAGACTGAGTTAAATATCCTCCCTTTATCACAGCTGAGCTACACAAGGATTTCAAAATTCTCTTTCTCCAAAATAATGCCATACTGTACCTCCTACCTCTCTCTCAGTGTAATAGTAATAATCAGAGAAATAAATGTCAAAATATATATGTTCATATTCAGCTGCTCATTTGAGTAATTCATTATTGCCTTCATATGGCAGGAAGTTCAGAAGAAAACATGCAAATTAAAACCATGGAATTTTGTGCCAGATACAAAAAACAAGACCAAAAACCCTCAATTCTACAGTCATGCCTAGTTATCACTCCAGCTGTCTGACTCTCCCCAGGAAAAGACTGAGAAGATTGCCCACCCCAAAACATTAACAGCAAAAACAGAGTGGAAGAAAGTAAGAACCTCTGTCACTTTGAAATTATTTCATCTTTTCCAGGGAGTCTCAAGTGAAGGAACCAGGTGCTCACCTGGTGCAAACCTGATCTTCATTCTGACTCGCTTCAACTGAGCATTAAGTGACAAAAACCACCCAATTTCTCTGCTCCTGGAACATCCCAAAAGAACCAGAAATGCTGGTCAGGAATCATCCCTGGATCATTTCCCATCCTGGGCTCTCTCCTGATGGTTGTTGCCAGTCCCAGGGCCCTGCAGGATGATGCAAAGGGGTGGAGTTGGGTGTTTAAAGCACTCAGAGGGATCTCACAGCCTCCTGCACGTGATAAACCTGGAGCATTAATTCACTTTCACCTATGAGAAAAAATAAAAATTCCCAAATTCCCAGTGCTCCTCTTTTAAAGGAGGACTGAGACATGTGGCACACAACTGGAAGGTTACCTCAGAGAAGATGCTGAGATCCTACTCAAGAACCAAACCAGGGGGCAAAAACCACCAGGACAGCCTGTACATATGGGAAATCATTCACGTGTGAAGAGTCCATCCCAGTGGAAAATGCAGAGGTACAGAGCTGTATATACAACCTAAGGAAAACCATAAGTTTTTCACAAAGGAAGTAATTCAAACATTTTTTTGGGTAGAATCATAGGATGCATGAATGCTCAGCGTGCAAGAATACCCATTTTGCCGTGGACTGTCATTTCAAGATACAATTAGACTTTACATTCATAATGAATTATTAATTTACCATCTACTTGCTTGTCTTCTCTTTTTATACACAAAGGTAACATTTGCCCTTTTCCCAGAGCACTGCAGCAGAAGTTCACCTCAAGAGGATTTAGTGTGATAAATAAATTCTTTTCCAAGTCACTGTTTTCCCAGTGTAACCTTTATAATTTTATCACACCTGCAAACTTCACATTTTCTGTTCAGAGCACTCTTTGGTGAATCCCTTGAAGAGCCTTGTATTTCAAGTCAACCCAGTCTATTGACTTTAAAATGTTTTGGGGTTTTTTTTGCCACAAATACATTGATTCTTTTCACCTAAAGAGTTGCACAGATCTTATTACAGATTCTCAAGTCCCAGATGCAAGTTTTTGAGTGATGTCATACTTACAGAAGGAAATCTAGAACCTCTGCCAGGGAGCAAAGCTGAGGGACAGTCAGGACATCCTCAGTTTAAGAAACCAAAGCACCAGAAGAGCAGTGAGCATCTCCCAACAAAGCCATGTGGCCCATGAGGTTCAACCTACAGAAGTTATTTTTTATCTGGTGACAGAAATAGTGTTCACAGACATGAGTGGGAGCACAAAAGCTTTAATCATGCTCCAGAAATCTCAGCTCACAGGGAGGGTGTGTCACAGGTTCCCCAGCAGTCAACTGCTCAGCACTAATAACAGAAATTATACACATCTCCCTCACCCACACACAATTTCACCTAAACAATTTTTTTTTCCAAAACCCACTGTACATATTTAGAAGTTTATTTAATGCCTCCACCAGCAATGACACCTGCATGTATGTTTAGAAGCATGGCCATGCTCCTGCTCACTCAGAAGCTATTTTCAGAAAACAAACCAGCAGGGATTATTCACCCTGGAGAGGAAAATGCATTACAGAGACCTCAAAGCAACCTTTCAACACTTCAAAGAGGGGTATAAGAAAGATGGGGGCAGATTTTTTAGCAAGACTTGTAGTGATGGAACACGGGGTAATGGTTTTAAACTAAAGGAAATAATGGATAACAAACCAAGCTGCTGCTTCTACTGCTTCTGTGGCTCATTACACTCAGCTTTGGCAGCCCTGGGTCCAGCTGCAGCCAAATGCAGAGCTGGGATTGCCTTCACTTTCATCCCCTCGTGTTTATATGGATTTACCTTTGCATGTTTTGCCCCACATATTGCTGAGCTGTGTTAGCTGTCTGCTGTGCTTTACTGCTATATCAGAAAATGAGCACAGCTCGAAAATACCTTGTTATTTTAGCCAAAACTCCCCATTTAGAAATCACCATCCCAGATAACTGCCCTGCCAAGTGCCCTCCTATTCAGTGAGCCCTGAGCTTGAGCTCCCCTGGGAAAGGGCAGTGAAGCCAAATGTCCACCAGACTCAGATCTGAATACTACAGCTAGAAATTCAGTATTTATTTAATTATTGTGATGAAATGATACTCATTTAGGAGCAGTTTCCTGCCATATTAACCTCCCTTGGTCAATTAGGATGGCATAGACCTCTTTTTATATAGGGACAGTGGATTCTGCTCACTTGTCACCTGGGGTCCAGGCAGTGACCAAACCACCTTCAAAGAGCTAAAGCAAATTAAACAAACCCACTAAAGTCAAATGAGATCAAGGGGATTTTTACAACTCCTTCCTATGGTTAAGAAATAGTTTGAACATAGTAGTCTAAATTTTAGGAAGGGAAATTTCACCTGAGCAAAGTCATGCTTGGGAAGCTTTAACAGAATATGCAGCTGTGTAAAGGAACTCAGAGGTAAACCCAGGAGTTTTGGTGCCACTTATAAAGCAACTTTTCTTATCAACTTCACAAATCTCTTACATGAGAATGGATTTCTTCACTGCATTTGGAGGAAGCGAGGGAAAGGGAACAATAAATCCTACAAGTTATGGGCAGTCAGCAAATGGTGCCTGAGATAGACACCTTGGGTTTAAAAATCAACTTCCTGAAGCACCCTTTGTTGTCATGGTAAGCACAAAGCCTCCAGCTGAGGAACAATTAGAAAGAAAACCCCCAAAACATGACCCTTCCATTAAAAGTTTACACTGAAGGAATCATTTTAAGTCTGCTACTAAACTTTTTCAAAAGTTTTGTGATTTTTAAGAGAAGGTATTCTTCTCAAAAGGAGAAATACCCTCACAGAATAAAGGAGTGATATCATTTTTCATTTAAGTATTTAATTCATATTAATTGAAACAATGCTTTGGAAATGTCTAGCTTTAAAAACACTGATATTTTATATTAACCTTTATAAGGCTTCATAAACTGAGGAGGTATTATTTCAAGTAAAATATTAACTTGGTATTATTTAGAAGCCTTGACAATGTTTTAAAATACTTAAATGTTGAAGGTAATTTTTTTCAGCATTTAGGTTTACCATAGAAATTTTAAAAGTCTTTTCATTCACCTAAATCTAAGTTTCATAAACTAAGAAATAATTTTAATCAGAATTCTGTGTTTCTCTGTTTCTTGATAATATTCCTTTATACATAATAAAAGTCCAGAAGATGATGGTATCTAAACATCTGCAAGACAAATTTTCCTTCAAAAAGAGGGGGAAACTGCAAGGTAAAATTCAAAGATATCAAAATAGAAAACAGTGCTTTGCCATCTCTTTTATAAAAATTACATATCCTTTTCACTTTTTGACTAGATTTTTCTGACTATAAAAAACACAGGCATATCTAGACTTAGGAATCTATTTTAAACTGAATCCCTATTTAGGAATCAGATTTATTCTCTACCTCTAAAGAGGGGCAAAATTATCATAGTTTCACCAGCTTATGTTCATCGTTTTTCCAGCTTATGAAAGAGTTGAAATTAATTTTTTATTGATAACTAACATGATTTTTCTTAAAATCATGCTGTACCATCAGGCTCCCAGTTCCTGCAAAGGCGACAGAACCCCCCAAAAACACACAGAAGGCACAGATATTAACATACATACAGCTTTGGGTCAATTTGACTGTTAAAACAAAAAACATTTCTTTGTGCTTTTCCATCTAAAAAGAGCAATTTAACACAGAAATTCCAGACCCAGATTATCCCAAAATGACAGGCTACTACTACCAGAAAATTTTTACCCCAAGATTGTGTAGCAGTTTTATAAACCTCCCCACCCACAGCTGAGAAGTCACCATGGGTCTGATGCACAAATTTGCCCTGAGTTACTCAATTAATCAGTTATAAAGGGATTAGAGGGTAAATATTAAAATTGAAATTACATTATTATTAAAATTTGGTTTATAGATCCTATGCTAAGCAAATAATGCTGTAAATATATGAAGCAAAGATTACACAATCTGCTTCTTTCTCAATGTAAGCCTTTCACACAAAAGATTTCCTTTTATTACTTACTATTCTCCATTTCTCTTCTTCCATACAACTACAAAAGAGATGCCATCAAGCAAGTAAATCGAGGAATAAAGCTGCAGAGATTTTTTTACTCCCCTTTATTCCCACTGAGCCTCCCTCAGGGATGTACAAATTGGAAATTGCTAAATTGTCATCTAATAGGCAGAAACAACATAGGCGAGACCAATTAAGTAAAAAGCAGAAAGTTGTATTACACATGTAATTAAATTAAATTCTTTGACTAGACTACATTAGAATCATTCTCAAAAAGGACAAAACTCAACTTCAGTCAGCACATGACACATTGTAAGACACGCCACTAAAATAGCACATTAGGAGTTTGGATATTACTAAAAAGAGCACTTTTCTTACTTGTAAATCAGGTTACTTCCAGGTGGTAGAAAATTGGGTAAACAGCAGCATTCCCTCCTAAATACACAAGACTCTAAGGATGCATAATTGAGCACAAAGTCATAAAAATGTAGTTTTTTAGCTGTAATATTCTTCAGCTGGGTACCTACACACATTTTTTTCAGTGGGACTGTTCTCTTACAGAGATCCCCAGAACACAGGAAGCCACCAGCTCAAATCACCACCTGAACTGCCAAATGTGAGTGACAAAAACTAGGGATAATTTGGCCAGTAATCACAATCATCATCAAAAGGAATAATGCCGTGGGGGAGGAAAAAATCGCAGTGCAAACAATTGTGAGCTCTGAGATTTGGGTTCTTCATCTCTTGCCATTCTCAGCACTGAGGCCAAAACCTGCTCATTGTGGGCACCAGCTCAGCCCTCTGCTCAGGCCCCTGCACAGCCCCTGGAGCTGGAGGCCAGGCTGGGCTGAAAATAAATTCCAAAATGCAGATACAAGAGACTCTCCTGGACTACAGAAGCCAGAGGAGGAGGAGAAGCAACATTTCCTCTGCCCATGGTGGTTTTTCATGCTTTTCCTATGTGGAAATTGGCCAAAGCAGGCAAAAAGCCATCAGCACCCCATTTTGAGAACAGCATTATTTAGTTAAACTAATTGTTTATCTAGATGATAATCAGAATATCAGAAATGGATTGACAGCTCTAAGCACAAATCCCTTTTGGAATTAAATCCATTCTGGGATTGTCCAGCAACCAAGGGGATCAGTTTCACAAACCTGGGACAACCTCTGTACCCTAAGCCAAACTGGTATTTTCCTCCCAGTAATTCCCAATAACTCACTTTTTATGAACCTCTTTTTATGTTATATTTCTTAGATAATACCATTTCAATGGCAAATCTGTGACTTTGTGTCTCAAGAAAGTTCCTGTCCTATAGGAACACATTTGCCAGCCAAGCTGAGAAACCCTGGTTAAATCATTATCATGATTTCAATATAGGAAAAATCAGCTAATTGTTTATGTCATACGTGTACACAAATTAAAATGGAGACTTGGAAAGGAAATAAAGTGATTTGCTTTCTTGATTGAATAGCGTGGAAACGCACAAAATTAAAAGAAAACACATGGCTTAAATTGCCTTAGGAAAAAAATTAACCCATTTATATGAAAAGAACAAACAGCTTTTAAAAATTATAGATATTTTAAAATGCTAATTATTTGTATAAACCAGTTCCTGTGCACAAGGGATCAACTATAAGTGAGTTAGTGTAGCTGACAGCAGCAGTGAGAAAAGCAAGAGGCCACGTGAAAGACAAAAACCAGGGCTTGTTTTGGTGAGCCTGTTCTGAGGACAAGTAGTACAGACATAACCCACTGTCTAATGTCACCATGTGCTTGCAAATATCTCTGTACAGGAGTCCAGCCTGCACAGCCTCTCAGATAATGCCAGACAAACAGCAAGAAGCTCCCCTTCAACATCAGATGGATGGTTCTTCCCAGAAAGGGAGACATCAAAATACACGAGGGAATACAACAAAGAACCTGCTCTGAACCCACATGGAATAGCCCCACAAACAAACAATGAGCACTGACGTAAAAATACTCCTCCTGTAAACTCAAATTCCATCATTAAAACCTGCATACATGTATTTATTGCCTGCTGTCACCATGTAATCAGCACTCATTAATCACCCCATAGCTTACTCTCATGAAATTCTCTATTTCATATGGGAGATCATGACTGACTATTCTCAACTCCCACCCTATTTAAGTTCTTGTGATTCAGAAGGAAAATAAGTGACAGCTTGAAATAAGCTGCTAGTGATGCCCATCTTAAGAGATGCTTTCCATCAATATATCAAGGGCAAAAAAGGAAATATTGGTGGAGTGTGATGTAGATTTATTGTGCCTGACATTGTTGGGCTTGGCAGAGTTGATGTAGGACGAGATGGGGTAAAGGCTGCTCATGAGTAACACAAAACACAATAATAAGAAGCAGGTTAGATCATTATTTACAGAAAACAGCTCAGTATTTTACCTATTATTATTACTGATATCTTAAAAAACATCTCAATGACTTATTACAAATTTCCCTTTCCAGGTTTACTACTTAATGAGTCTAGACTCAAATGAAAAATAAGACTTCACTCACTATTTCCATCATGTTGCCTGTGCTGTTCTACCTTATAATTAATGGTATTGAATTTCTTAAGGTTCACCTTTCATTTCATTTTACATACATATTGTACTTTTCCCTCCAGTGGATAATAAATAATATTCAATACAGTGTGTAATGCCTGGGAATAAATCTAAACTGAATTCAGGGGGGAAAATGAAACAGAGTTGTTACTTTCATGTCAGGATCCAAAATAGTAAGGTCTGATCAAGCAGCTAAAAAGACAACACTTGTAACAATAATGGGTATCAAATACATAAGGAGAGCAAAAATACCACCAAACCCTAAAGATTTGCAAGTGCATGGACTTAAAAATTATGGAATATTTACTAAGTCTACCAGTGTCACTGAATTCATTTACTCACATTTCCTCCAAAGTTCAGTAGACTCCAAAATTCAGTTTCTTCTCTAAGGGTGAATACTTTCATTCTTTCATGATTTTTATTGTCATAAGCCTTTCTACAACAATAAAATACCCTTTCTTGGCACAGCTTTAGGAGAGATGTCGGTTTCATGACGTGAAGGTGCAAAAAAATTTTGTGTTTTGATGTAGCCTTTATATTACAGTGAAGAAATCTTCTATTCTCAATCTCAGTTCTATTAATAATTAAAAAGGGTTTTTTTTCAGCACAAAAGCTGTTTCAAAGTATCAACAGATCTTCAGACAAAACCTTTGTCCTGCCCATAAATGCTCATTGCTTAAACTGAGTTAACTTGAGGCATAATAATAATAATAATAATAATTTGTTTAATATGAACCTATATTCTACAAAACCATCTTGCAGTTTATTGCCTCGCTGACTCCAAATCAAATTTCTTTTCTTTATCATTTAATTCCTTCCTTCCAGTCTTCTAATCCCCACACTCAGACCACTATCAATAACAAACTTTTCCAAAGTCACTGTTATTCCCAGAAGAGGAGGAAATGCAAAGGAAGGATAAAATTTGGCCAAGGAACCAGAACTGAGTTAACAGTTCTGTAGATAATACATGGCCCAGGATATAATGACTCTCCATATCACACTCTTACACCCCAGCAGGTAATCAGTTTAATATTTATAAATATGAAAACTTATTTACCAAAAATTGGAAGTTCTTTTAAGATGCCCATGTCCCCTTCAGTGTTTATTCACCTCTGATTTAAGTCACCTTTTAAGCCTCAGCCCTACAACCTCACTCAACCCCTCACTCAAGCTCTGAACCATTCACATGCTGCTGGAAAATGACCCAAAAAAGGACAATGTAATTCCCTGGCCCCCTTCAGCTTTTCTCAATGTTCAAACTGAATTCAATACAAAAAAAAATGAGACTGATAAAGGGGAAAAAATCAGCTGAGTATTGCAGGTCTTACAGAGTTTGTCATCAACTCCATCAAGCTGGGTGTTAAATCATTCTCTGGCCTCTCCACCACCATTAAGAGAGGAGTTGCATCTTTTCCTGCTGTCATTGCCTGTGTGGCTGATTTGGGGTAAATTCACCACTCAGTCAAGTGCAGAGATGCTCTCAGACCATGCACTTCCATCCTGAACTACAGAGCACCTTCATAAATCAAAAGATCAAGCAGCTGCTGGAAAGTCACTTCTGATAATATGAATATAATTACTGCAGCTTCAATGAGTTCTTCCTAAGGTATTTTCAATAAGAGCTGGAACTGAGGGAAAGCATCCATCATTAATCACAACCAGTGAATCAGGAATACAAACCAGTGAATCAGAAACACAGCTGGGCTGGGCCAGTAAAGCACCCACAGCAGAATCCAAGCTTTGGTTGGCATCCCACACACATGAAATTCCAGGTGTGTTCAATGCTGAAAATTAAGTAATGGACATTATTTTGGATGTTACTTCTTTTATTTGGAATCCAGAAATGACTCAAGCACATCAAGATGCTTTGGGCTTCACTTTACACTGTGAGCACCGACCAGGACCTGGAACACGATGGAGCTCAGAGCTCCAAAGCACTTTGATGGAACAGAGATCCTGCCTCCTAACCAGGGAAAAACCTTAATAGGGTAAAGGCTGAAGATGAAAGGCTTTTTTTTTTTGCAGATCCTGGCCATGACTCATCATCAAACAAAAAGCATGGCTCAAATTACCTCCAGTAAGTGAAACAGCTGCACAATCATCTCTAGAGATCTTTGTACCTGTTTGAAGAAATGACAAAAAAACCCTTCACTTAACCTGAAGTGCCCATATCCACTGGTGCAGAGACCTCCATATGCAGCCTTGGAGTCACAGAGAATCCAACTACAGATCCTGGTACAGACAGGGCTCCTGACCTACAGAAAACTGCTTCTATTTACACAAGAACACACAAAATATGAAAAGCACATCCCCCCAGAAGATGGAGAGATACAAATCGGTTTTCCCCATGAAGTGATACAATTCTATTTCAACCTCAATCACAATACTTAACTTGAACCACAATTTTCTGAAATTCAGAATAAGTCTCTGTCCTTTTTTTCTCTTTGTTGCCACAAAACAGTGGCTGTAAAACTCTGTTCTTCTCAAGTGAGATGAAACCTTGTGGGGAAGCCACTTAGTAGCATTTCCAGGCAGCTTTCAAAAGCCTTTTCCTGAGAAGGATGGAGGAAAAACTGGTGGGCAAAGCAGCTGTTCTCATCAGCAAAGTCCACCGGTGCTGTCTACACTGGTGTTGATTTCCCTGAGGGAAGGAGACAAAAGGGACGGTTCCTGGAAGATTTGGGATGTCACCAGGATACCCATTCGTGCTGTGTATCAACAACTGCCCCCAAGGCAAAAAAGGAAGATGGACAATCTCCTTGTGAAGCTGAAGATCCCTGCAGGAGCTCCATCACGGGGTCAGAGAACCAATGGCAGCTTTTGCAAAGCCAGGTCAAACCTCAAAGGTCCTCATTAGGCACAAGGAGCTGTGCCTCCCTGTTCTCCAGCTCCTTAAACAATGGGATTTCTTGTTGGCAGAGAGCTTTGTCTGTTTTTCACTTCAGGGAAATCAGGATTTAAGCAGCAGGATGTGCCCACTGCACCCACCTGTGACACAGATCTGCCCTAATTCAGCACATCAGCTGCAACAGGCAGGTTGGAATAACGTTGTGCATCTCTCAAGGATGCAGAGAGATTATGTGCCTCTATCAACATAATTGTGTTACCAAGAAAAGGCTTTCAAGATGTTTTTGGGAAGTTCTGTGAAAACTTCATGGAAAGACTGAGACAGATTTCCCTGGAATTCCTGAGGAACAGTGACCTGGCAGAGGCTGCAGTAGGCTGTCAGTGGCAGAAATGCTCACAGGCACAACCAAGGCTGAGGAGGACCATTCTCCTCCTTGGCTGAGGTCTGCTCTACTTCTCCCTGTGATCACCGAGACCTTCCTCAAGACTGGGTGTTCTGAAACTTTTGTTGCTTTCATTTGGATAGAGGAAACCAAGAAAAGATCAAACATCAAAAATCAAATGAGACCCTCAAAGCCCAATAGCTCCAAAGTCAACACACACGAATTCAAACCCCCTGTATACATCTTTTCCAAAGCTCTCAGAGCATAAGCAAAGCAATATTCTAGAACAGACAGCAAGGAAAATAAATGCAGCTGCAGTATCATGCTAAGAATGACACAGGTCGATGAATCTCCTCCAGCAGATACCCACATATTTTAAGAGCATTAATGAATTGAGAAGAAGTTAAAGTATTTGGTGACAAGCAGAAGGAAACACGTCCCTGTTAGAAAGCACACGAGGCAATCACCGAAAGAGGGAAAAAAAAACCCAAGGATATTTATTTTAACAACACAAAAGTGCGTCAAAAGCCAGCTACAAAGAGAACTGACGTAGCTGCTGTAAAGCATTGTTTCCACAGCCAGTTTTCATTAACAAAAAAATACCTGCAGATCCTAGACTTTGATCAAATAATGTCTGCAGAAGAAGCAAGGTATTTTATGAGATTCCGAGACAAGCTACTCTCAATCCCATCAGTGAAAAAAAATAGAAGGGCAAAATGCAAGTCATTGCTGGTAAAACTGCCCCTCCTCCTGTAGTTTACACATCAGACTTTCTCTGGGCAGTTTCAATTGTGAATTTATTGAAAATGTAATGATTAATGTGCAGGTAGTTAGTGTAACTATTTCTTTCTTCTTGTTTAAATGACTGATTCAAACCTTAGGCTATTTTAGGTAAAGCTGGGGCTTGGGTTTTATCCTGAAAATGCACCAGTTTTCAGAAGTATCTACAAATATGGCATAAAGATGATACACAGTACAAACTATACCTGTTTGGGGGTTTTTAAGGCAGAAAACCACATAACCAGACCAAAGCAGCCAGAAACTGCTTCCCCACAAACATACAGTTGCAATGAATCATTAAGCCAGCACAAGGCTTAAAAGGATAAATCTCAGCTTTTAAGTGCAAAATAGAATTCAATTTTAACCACTGAGCCATGGCCACTGCCTCTTTAACAATGCTATAAAAAGCTACTTGGCTTTTCAAATTTAAAAGAAGTCAGTGTCACATAAATACTCTCACAAAGGTCTAAAAATAACTTTCAGCTGCCCACCCTCAAGGTCAGGAGGAGCACATGCAAAGAAATAGAGCTCTACAAAGAGCTTCCAATAGGAAAATACTACTGACAGAAGTGAAGGTGTTGCCAGTGGCCCACAGCTATTTCTTTACAGTTCTTCAGTGCCAACCTCTGCTGAGTTCTACTCATGCAGTTCCCATCAGTGCACCACTTTGCTGGTGTTGAGAGAACACTTATTCAAACTTATTAACTGAAAATAAACTTTGCTGCCTGTCCTTTCCACTCTTTACTAATGAGGTACTGAAGGAGAATGAACATGGATATATTTGAGATGCATTAAGGCAGAAACCAGTAATTTCAGCATTTCAGTGTAGTACAGAACAGCAGAGGTCACACACAATGCTGATCCTGCTAGAGCAGAAAACTTCTCCATGTGGATCTGCTAATGGATTCCAGCTCCTGACAGAAACCAGATCAAGTCTCATCACAGCCCAACCACTCCTTCAACACATTTCACACTTCTCAGAGCAGAAAAATAAAGTGGAAGTAGTGGCAGGGATGGGGGCTCAGACTGCCTAAAGAATTTCCTTTTTTTGGTTGGAGTAGGTCCACACATGGCAGGATGTCCTGTCACAATGGAGAGAGCTGCTCTTTGTAGACCTTGAAAAACAATCTAACAGACCATCAATAAGTGTTCTCTGAACACCAGTAAAGTGATTCCCTGATACAACAGTTCAGGGATTTCAATGATTCTGCATTGAACTGAGTTTATCTGGCTTGCAGATGAAGGACTGAGCCAACACTCCTGTGATTTGAAAGTCTGATTTAAGGAACCTAAGTATTTAAAATCTGATGTTTCAAGCATGCTTCCATCCCCTGCAGCTACAGTTTGGGGGCTTTTTTAATTATTATGCTTTTTTTAAGCTTTAATGTTTGCTTAAGAATAAGCACAGAAAGTATTCAATTACTGAAGTAAGAAGTCACGGGCTTAAACAAAGCTGTAAGAAATACTGCAGTCTGTCAAAGGTGATAAGTGCCTCTGATTATCCTTGACTGCATTCCCTGGGCTCAGCATTTCATTAAATAGCAATGCTCTCTTTTAAAAATAATTTTACCATCATATCCTGAGGGTCTTTCATATTTTTAGCTAAAGCTATGTACAAAAATACCACTTTCCTCACTAATTATATTAGATTTTCAGTTTCAGTGTTAATGATAAGATTTGTTAAGTTTGGATAATACGACCTGAAACGAGTCATGAACATTAAAACAGCTTTTTAACTCAGTTTCAAAAATCTCCCTTCAACTGGATGAACTAATAACTTCTTTGGAGAAACAACAAAATGCCTTAAAAATTAGGCATTAAATTAAATGAGGTGAATTTGGCTGTTACATCCTTGAAGAAGTAAAAATGCAGTCAACTATGGATATAATGTCAAAATAAATTAGTTGAAATGTGATGAAACAAAGTAGAAAGGGTGGTCAGGCACTGGAGCAGACATGGCCAGGGAAGTGGTGGAGTCACCATCCCTGAAGTGTGCAAAAGACAGATGTGGTGCTTAAGGACAAGGTTCAGGGGTAGTTCTGGCAGTGCTGGATTAACATCTGGACTCACTGATCTTAGAGGTCTTTTCCAACCTTCATGATTCCATATTTCTATGAATAAATGAAGTTTTTTCACTGTGTATTAAAAAAATTCTTCTGGCACATACCAGGATAGAAAGTGTTTGCAGCACCTAAATAATAATGCCTGATAAAAAGCTGTGGGTTTTTGTTTGCTTTGGTTTTGGTTTTTTTTAACTGAATCTGATATTAGGTAAAATAGCTGACCATGTATTAAAAATACCATATATTTATGTCGGTGGAAATCTTAATGAAACATTGAAAAGAGCAAGTTTTTTTTCAAATAAATATTTTTCTTGATGGAATGGACATAAATGCTTCTGCTCTATAGAATAATTGTCTAAGTGGGGACAACAACAGGAAAGCTGAATTGATTTACTGTTAACTGACACTCAGAAAACAACATATTCTACAAGATGTCAACCATTTCCATTCTTCATTGGCAGAAGATTCATCAGACATCACTCAGGACAGAAAAAAAAGGTAAACAAATACCGTATCTGAGGAGGAAACATAAGTTGCAGAATTCCATAGATAAGCTTTAACATGTGACACAACTACAGAATAATTACTTCTAGGGATAACACAGAATTAGCTAGTGCTTCCACTTGTCAAGATGTTCTTCTAAATCAAAAACTTTAACTCAACTATTGGCAACTTTTTAAAATAATTTTTAAATGGTTTTAAACTAAAAGAGAAGAGATTTAGATATTAGGAAGAAGTTCTTAATTGGGTGGGGAGGCCCTGGCACAGGGTGCCCAGAGGAGCTGTGGCTGCCCCATCCCTGAAGTGCCCAAGGCCAGGCTGGACAGGGCTTGGAGCAACCTGGGACAGTGGAAGGTAGGAGGTGGAGCTGGATGATCTTTGATGTTCCCTCCCACCCAAACCATTCCAGGGTTCTGTGATCCTTTGAAGACCAAGGACAATCAGTGAAAAAGATGAAGATGTCAAAAGAAAGGAATGAGGTTTGATTTGGTGTTCTGAATCAGCAACTGACTGGTATTTCACTGAAAATAAGGCTAAGGGCACAAATAAAAGGAAACTACATGGCAAAAATATTCAGTGTTTTGCATTCCCTCTTTAAAGTAAATACAGCAGTGTTTTGAAATAAGGACAGCCCAGGGCCATGAAGATGATTAATGAATACAAATATTTGTCATACAAAGAGAAAATGAGATAACTGGGTGAGAACCCAGAGAAAAGAATTCTTGGAGGGAGCAAGGAGTGAAGAAGCCAGATCCAGGCTCTTCTCAGTGGTGCCCAGTGACAGAATGAGAGGCAATGGACACAAATCAGAATATGGGAAATTTCATCTGGACACAGAATAAACCTTTATTATTGTGAGGGTGGTCTGACACTGGAACAGGCTGCTCAGAGAGGCTCTGCAGCCCATGACTGCAGCTGTGAATCTGTGACCTTGCTCATAAAATTATCAGTTCTGTCTGTAAACTAGCTAGGAAGACTGGAAGGGAAAAAGACCAGTCTGAAGGCTATTCTAGAATATCTATCCTCTAGTATGTCCCAAGTCCAGATTTTGCTAATTAATAAATAATTAGTAAGTAAGGAGGGAAATTAGTAAGTAAGGGGGAAAATCTTAAATGGAAAATAAATAAAATACTATTAAAGAGGTTGAGAAACACAACAAAATGATTTGAGGATTGCTCTAAATGAAAAAATATGTCATCTGCAGATGGACAGCATTTCTATTTATCAGGTGAAGTTATGCAGAGTTGGGTTGAGGTTTTTTTTTATATTCAGTACTTGAAAGATTGCTTGAATAAGGCAGAGTTAGCTCAGAAAACATGTTTAACACAGTGGAAGAGAAATGTACACAAGAACCTCTGGGATCATCTCCTGCTCATTATCTCTGCCCTCACAAAAAATGGAAGTTTTCTGGTACATTCATTTCCTACTGCTGTTTCAATTAAATTCACCAAAATGAATTCTCTGTAAGGAAATCTCCAACCTTCAGCTACTCCCAGTGCCTGAACAAAATACTGCCAAAAGGGAGAGGGGGAAAAAAAAAAGGAAAATATTCTTTTTTTTTCCAAAGTATGTTTATTTGAGATGGGGAGCAGCTTAAGGTGAAGGAGAGAGAGAAAAACAGAGGCTAAACCAGGAAATGAATGAAAGAGAAGGGGAACAAGCTGCAAAAAGGAAGCTCTGATGAATTTTGTAATTCTGGGGTTTATACAGGCTGGGGTTTATTGCACCCAGAATTGATACAAGGCACACATATGACACATTCCAGCCCAACACCTGATTGCAGGACTTGGAACCTCAGCACCCAGAGAAAAATACAGAGAGAAACCCAAGTGACCTCAGCCAGGTGCCCTCTGAACTGGCAAACAGCTCTCAAAGTGAGCTCTGAACTTCATCAAAAGTGAGTTTTTACAGTAAAGCCCAATCATCACAACGATTACAGCACTGCATTTTGCCATGACTTCTAGATCCTACAGTGTTTATGGGTGCCATTTACTCAACAGCAACATTCTGCATCAATAAATCACTTTGTTCATGGAGTTCTTGATGAACAGGGAGCTGGGCTCTAATGGGAATCTCCTGAAGTTCTGTGACACAAAGAGGAGGCTGCTGGGTCAGAGAGTTTTAAGGAAAACCAACCATAATACAGCTGGATAGCTCAAATGAAACATCATTAAACTTCAGATAGATGAAGAATTTGCTGCAACAGCAAAAGTTTTATTCTCTTTCCATTTGAGAAGGTCAAAGTTAGTGCAGATAAGCTCAGTATCATTTATCTTCTGGCAGCATCCTGAATCACTAAGAGTTGGGATGCAACATAGTCCTTCCTAAATTGCATTTCAGGGATGATTTTCTACTGGATTCAGGAAAAAAAAAAAAAATCCTCTCTGATCACTTTCTCAGATTTCTGACTTTCTTGCAACAGATTAACATGCAGTGTTTACATGGTTCCCTGACCATGGCTGGGTGGTTGGAATGGATGGTTTTTGAGGTCCCTTCCAACTCAAACCGTTCTGTGACTTCATAAAACATTTATATTAACTCAAAATTGTATGTTCAGTATGTGGCATCCACTCACTCTTCATGAGCAGACAGCTCTCCTCCACCAGAACTATAAACCTTGTTATTCTCATGTTCTCTTTCTGACACATGCCTGACTCAAGGATCACAAAAATACTGACAACAGTCAATTCAGTAACACAGAAATAGCAGCAATGGGAAGACTACCAAAACAAGTAAAACAGTGTTCAAACATGATGCCAGTATGTTCAAAACAAGTTATTTTCAATTAATTACTACTGGTGAGTACAAGAAGAAGAGAGAACTAATTTCAGACCATGTACCCCACCATGAAATCACACCAAATCAGCAAATTTGCATGGTTTTTTTTTATTTCCTCTAACTCTTACTTCCCATACTTGCACTTTGATTCCACTAGTTAGCAAAAAAAAAAAAAAAAAAAAAAAAATAGAAAACTGTAATACAAAAAACTGTAATACAACTCTCCATCATTATCAGGCCTTATCTGACTCCTGACTGTTTAATTCCTTATTGATTCTTTCTTTTTTTAACCATATCCAAAATGAAACTGATTCTTTGCCTGGTGAGAACAAAGCTGGAAAGAAATACATTAATTTGCTGAGCAGCATAATAAAGACTATCCTGTCTCATAGACAATGCTCTCTGTAGGAGCAAACCCTTCTTTTAGCTTGACAGATGCAATTCAAAATGGGGCTCGGTGTGAAATCAAAATATTGAAACTGTCAAATATAATCACTCGTCTGGCACATCATGCAAAATTGAACCCTTATTTCACAGACAAGAAAGATCTTTTATTGCTTTAGCAGACCAAGGTCTCACAAATGACTCAGACTTGCACTGAGGAGCACAGACCCTAAGGTGGAAGACAAGCACAAAGCACAGAGACCAAGCCCAGAAGGATTTTGCACCTCAGAGAAGATGACTGTCCTGCTGAGCACTGGAGAGGTCACAGGCAGAATTCTCCTCTTGGTTGTCTTGTAACAAGCCCTGTAAAAGGAGGGTGTTGTGCTTTTTAAGCTCCCAGTAAGATCAATCCTTCTGTCCCAAACCGATGTTTTCTGCTATTTCACTGATCTTCCTGGGGCACAGGAACTCAGGTTCCTGTATTCTCCTTTCTTTCACTCATTTTTTTTTCTTTCTACCTTTCCACTTTATAAGACTGTGACCCTAAAATGCAAGTTTCTTCCCAGTCTAAGAATTTCCAGCTCTTTGTCTTCTCCATCCCTGGACACAATCTCTGTTGAAAATCTGAAATTACTGTTACGTGAACTTTGGAATTCATTCCCTTGGATGTTTTTCTTGTTCTCCAATTGAATTCCTGCTTCTTGCATTTCACAGTCCCAACAAAGACTACAAACACCTCATCACCACCAAATGTGACCATCTGCACCACTATTTCCAGAAATATTTAATATTTAATCCTTATTTCCAGATCACTGATATTCTGAGTTGCAAAGGCATATTGCTGTTTCTTCATCTTGTGCATGCTATTAATGCTTTCTAAAACTCCTTCTGGAAAGTCAAGTTTTGTCTCCCTTAGTTTATATAATTTATTTTTTTATCATGTTCTGTACATTATTCAAGACCTTTGACAATAATGAGTTTTGCTTTAAATACTAAGAGAACAACACTGGGTTGGGAAACATGACAGCCTTATTTCTGAACTGAAGCAAGGAAAAACGTTTAAAAAGCAATGAAATGCATGTGTAACAGTGAAGGATAATTATTAAGAAAAAAATAATCCCAGCCAAGGAGCAGAATATTGCCATAATATGTATTATTTACATTAAACTATTTTAAACCCCTACAGATTATTATTTCTGTGCAAGATTGTAACTTCTGTGTAAACGTGTTAGACACCACACTTACAGAGTAAGTTTAATTTGAAGGATCTGAACCAGACCTGAAAAATTATGAACTTCCAAGTGATCAGCTCTCCACATGCTTCTTTTTCAGTGGATTCAGAAAAGCATATTTGATTCACTGTTAGTTTTTAATGTGATATATTTGCAACCACAGAATTGTAATTAGGTACCTCTCGTGGAATCAGTAGTGTTGATAGTCAATGTGGAGCTAAAATACAACATGCAACACACCCAGGGGTACCTGTAAGGCTTCAGTGATGGGCCTGCCTGGTACTGACAGAACTTTTGGGAGCCTAAATCAAAACTAGACTTGTTTCAGTCTAAATGTTCTAGAAGCTCATCAGAGTAAAAGAGGTTGATAGAAAATTACAACTTGTGCTTCAGATTTGGTGTATGTCCCTCAGGCACCAAATTCTACTGAAATAATTTCCTACTGGCTTGTGGCATGCAGGGTTGTGGCTTAATCAGCATTTAACTGGACCTGACATGCAGTGAAGGCACCAAAGCTCAAACCTTCACCAAATTCCAGTATGGAAGTCAGAAATGCAGGACCTGTTCCTCTTCCCAGCAGAAATTGAGACCCCAGCACACAATAAATTGCTAAAGGTGCCCACTGGCACTGGGGGATCTTCCACACCTAAGAGATGGCAAAAAAGTCACATTCCATCTTCCTCTGTTTCACTTTCCATTCTATCTGCAATCATTTGAAGTACAGCACAGGATCCTCTGTTGGCTTCAGTCTTCTCCTGTGATGAAGAGAATCTCATATCCATGGAGTAATTCCTACAGTTTCTATCATTTCAATTTAAGCAATTCCACAGTGCTCCACACCTACATATGGAGAAAATATTTTAAAAAAAAAATTCTACTCTAATGTTTTATTCCTGTCATTGCTTTATATGTTTCTTTGTCATGCAACTTCCATCTGAATCATCTTAAAATAATCAAAATGTTCCAAATAAAGCAAAGAAAATATTCACTCAGGTACTCTGCATCACAACACTATGAGGTATTATCTCACCTTCACTAAAGAAAAAGACATCTGCCCTGCTTTTGTTTCCTCAAGCATCCTGCCTGTGAGGCTTAGCTGTAATTTGGACGCCACACAAATATGTTCTTGTAAATAAAGTAATTTTGAAAACCTCTTAACTTCTTTTAGATCCACATATTTCATCTTTGATGAGTATCTATTCAGTCTTTGTGCACAGATGGACACAAGCTATTTGTAATTTTTCTTCAATGAAACAAAGTAAAATATTTTGCCAGAAAAGAAGGTACAAAAATCCTTAAACCAAACCCAAATTTTCTTTTAAGGGTATTAAGATACTGAGATATCACTTGGAATTTAAAAAAAAAAAAAAAAAACAAACTTAAAACCCTAATAATTTTTGATCTAAGAGATCAGACACATTCACCACAAGCACTGCCATCATTTTAAAATGATAAATTTACTTACTTGTCATAAATTAACTTTCAAGTTATGATACTCTAATTAGGTTCTAATTACTATATACCACTAAAAGAAGATTTTGAACTGAAAAATTAACTTCTGGCCTTCCAATATACTTTCATTCCTCAAATAAAGGCTAGGAAAGCTACAGGATACCTAGGATGAAAAACATCAAAAGGCTCCAATGTGAAAACATTTCTGTGAATATATACACATACATCTCTCTCTCTCTGTGTATTTTTTTAGATAGATAGATAGATAGATAGATAGACAGATAGACAGATAGATAGATAGATAAATAGATAGATAGATAGATAGATAGATAGATAGATAGATATCTCTGTAACAGTCTGCAAAAGAGTGAGGCACCAATCTCCAGCTCGGGTCAAACCAGGATTAAAGGGAATTGCAGAAAGCTCACCAATAAATGGAGATACAATTTTGATTTTAAGATCTGATCATGATGAAAATTCCCCCTCAAGATACTTAAAACTTAAGACCAGTGAGGTCTCTTTGCTAGGGAAGAGAAAACCCATGAAAGAGACAGGGAGAATGATACGAGGGAAAGAATCTCCAGATTTTCTGGATCCAGGCAAAAGGCAAGGTAGATTTCATATCCAATCAACAGTGTCAACAAAACCACCTTTAAAAGGGACAATGAAGAGCTTAAAGAAACTGTTTATAATATTAGAATTATTTTTTAACTTTGAAAGACAAAAAAAAAAAAAATCAACCCATCAAACAAACCAAATCCTTTTTAAAAGCAATAGATCTGAAAAAGCAAGGGTCAGAAGTCTTTAGGCTGGCCCCCAGAAGGGCCAGGTTTTCTTGGACACCACATTTCCTTGATCATTGTCATTTCAGGGAGGACTTGCAGCATCTACACAAGTCCCTCATCAGCTGCTCTGTGGGGACCCTTCCTACCCCTTTTATCATCCAGGACCGAGTGCCATCAGAGGCAGAGATAAATGCTTGGACTTCTAAAAGTGTTCTTCAAAGACTTGGGAGCAGAGAGAAACAGCAGCTTAAAAGGAATCCTGTCTTAGGAAAGTCAGTCCTTCAGAGAAACAGCACACTTAATACTGGGATTCTGTTCTTTGGGAAGTTACTGCATTCCTTACAGTCAATATAACAACTTGTCTCAGGTGCAGATAAAACCTCAGAATCTTTTATACAAAAAATAAAAGTAAAGAAAAGCACAGGTAGTATTTGGTCCCAATCCTTCCCTCTGAGGTATTTTAGCAACCACTGTGTTCTGGTACAGCACTGCAGCAGATTACACCTGTGCTAGGTGACCCTGCCTGAGTAGAGGCATGGGACTACTGACCTCAAAAGGTCCATTCCAACCTAAATAACTCTGAATGATGCTGTGACAACGCATTTCATTGATATTTTTGATGGTGCATTCACATCCAAACCAAAATGGTCTTAAACTTCCTGAGTATTTAAACTACATCTATTGTCACTAATGACATACAAAGAAAAATTTATGAATGGCTCAAGCTGTCAGGAGCATATGTTTCCTACTTTAACACATGAAGATAAAATTTAATGTTATTTTAAACTAGTGCAATTTTGCTGCAGATTTTATTAGACCATTACCCTCCATGAGTTTTCACAAGCCTCTGACAGTGAGCCATTCATAAATTGGATTCACACTGCAAGAAAGCACAGAACTGTGTTAACAGCATGAGCACTTCATTCAGTTTCTAATTCTGTTTAGTTCTCCTGAAATATCCAGATTTAGAATGTAACAGAAACTGCAAAGAAAAATCTGAAAAAAACACACTGAACACTTTTGGTAGGTCAACTGAAATTCTTTTAGAATCGGGTATATGACTAACTTCCACTGAAACTTTTTCTAGTTCCTCCAACAATAATAAAACCAGTAATTATGACTTATTAAGTACATTCTGTACACTTAAGTGAAATACATGAGAAAATATTTACTGCTACAACTTAAATAGTATTTTCCTCTCTTCCATAATTTTGTATTATCCTTTAATCTTTTGTAATTCCTGCATCAGCAAGTGTTCAAACGTAAATACTGATTAGAATCACTTTGTGTGAGGGAGAAAACACACACAGGAAAAAGGCATCCCACTGCCAGTGGATCTATAATCAAAATGAAGATATAAAACTGCTAAGAAGAACAAAAGCCATAGTCAAAAAGTCATACTCAACACAATATAAAAGTCAACAGAATAAGAAAAAATCTTCAGTAGGTGTTCAGCTAGAAATTATATGCATCAAATGAGTAAAATTTGCTACATAAAATTAGAGTTTAAATGCCTCAAAAGCTTGAAAAATTATCACAGCATGTGAATGCTGTTTTATTCAACCCACATTTAATTTCAGATTTCCAAGAGGTCTCAGGCATTTCCAGAACTGACCACTGGAAGAAATCATTTGTCTTGAACAATGTTGCAGTTTTCTATGTGACTGTAAGTCATCATTTCCAGTTCAGATCACCATTGCTGGTGTATTTAAAATGAGACCTTCTGGAAAGCTTGAAGGTGCTCTATCCAACCCCCAGCTCTGGTCTCACTTTCCATCTCCACCCAGGCAGAACAGAGCAGCTTCAATTGCTGCCAGGGCAGAGAACTGAGCACTCAGCAGCAACAGCCACAGCAAGCCCAGAGAGGCAGATTGGGCTCCTGCTCTTGGCACTTTCCTGCCCACGGCCAGAATCTCTCTCCCCATTTGGGCTCTCAGGCTCCAAATTACACCTTACACCTCTTTACTAACATACTCCCAGCATATGGGTGAAAAAACATGTGTGAGGGACTTTGTTATCCCAGGTCACCTTGTTAAATTCCAAAAAATGAGCAAAATGCCAGTTCTGAATTCTCTTCCTGTTCAGACATTCCAAGTGAAGTATACAGCAAAATCTAGAAAGCTCAACAGTTTGTCAGGAATTGCAGCATCAAATACCTCAGGAAAGAGAAGAAGGGTTCTACAAAGCCCGTTGAACTGGCTCCACAGTGACAAAATACCAATTCTGGATCCCACTAAGCTCTGCTACCTTCATTTTACTTTACATGAAAGGCAGACTTACTGTCAACAAGATATAAATCCTGTCCATCTACTTAGCACAGAATAATCCTTCATCTTATCTTTCATGCTAAAGAAGAATTAAAATTGCTGAAAGCCAATGACAGTCTTCCAGATTTTTTTTTTTCGGTTTTATATTGAAAAAGAGGTTTCTGCTCAAAGTTATACACAGGAAAAAAACAATGGCAAATGAAACATATCCCTGAACAGCCCTTGAGGATGTATGTAATTCCCAGGCCTTCATAATTCATTTATTTTTAAAATTTCTAGCTTTGTAGCAAATTTCCATTCCCAGGCATGAAATTACAGTCCCTGTAAATTTCTGCTAAGGAAACACAGGAAGAAAATGAAATTGTTCTAACCAGTTCTAGTGCATTATTCTTGGACTTGAAAGCAATTGAATGCATCATCCTTAGTGCTTCAGAGTCAACACTGAATAAACATCTCTTACATCTTTTAAGCTTGCCTTGTGCTAAACTTAAGTGCTGATCTATTTCAGGATCATCCTACAATACTAAAATGAGAAAGCCCAATGTTTAAAGGTTGTGAGGTTTTAAGAGTTTTTTCTCTGACATCTCAAAGAGAAAAAAAAAAAGGTCAAATGACTGCTGGCTGCACCTTTGGGTGAACTCTGCCACACAGAAATGGGCCGAGTGCAGAACAGTGGTTGGATGTGCATCTGTGTCCTGCACCATGCTGAAAAACTGAGAATTGCCTTGCCTTGCCTTCCCTTCCCAAACCTTCCCTTCCCAAACCTTCCCTTCCCTAACCTTCCCAAACCTTCCTTCCCAAACCTTCCCTTCCCTTCCCACCATGGTCTGGTTTCCTCCCAGTCTGTTGCCTTCATGGACACGTTTTGCACCTTGTCATGACTGCAACCACACTTCTCCCTGTTCAGCAGAACTGAACTGTTCCTTCCCCACTATCAGAAGTCACAGTGCTTGACAGACCCCATTTCACCTCTAACTCTCCCCCTCATTCCTGTACCCATGGAATGAGTACCCCCATAAAGTCACTGCTCTGCCCTCTCAGCCCTGGGCCTGGAAAATGGAACTGGAGTCAATCAAGCAATTAAATTTGAGACTTCTTACCCACTGGAAATGTAGCAGTCATCCTCTAATACACCTACAGGAAATTAAACAATGATATCATCAGCCTATGAATACCTTTTTAATTCAACCAGCTGCACCAGCAGATGCCAGGTAGCTGCATCTGTCCCAATATAGCACCTGTCCCAGGTACTAATACAGCACAGCACAAGGCTAACTCTTCTTTTTGTGCACCCTTCTGTTATTAGAGGCTTCCTTTAAATCAGCTTTTCAGCTCTTCAGGATATGGCTTGTTTCCCTCTATCTCTTCTGGTAGTAGTATCTGCTAATAAACAACATGACTAATATTTGATAATAAACAATAGTAGAAGCCTGCATGAACCAAAACTGCGTCTCAAAAGCACTGATATTATTTCATATAAAAAAATTTGGAGGATAAATCTGATAACTTTTTAGTTACTACTGAAAGTGATGATTTAGATTTTTTTCACACTGAGGAGCAAAACACAGAGTTTAGCTGCCAATTAGTCCTACCCTGTAAAGCATTTTCTCAGTAATTCTGCCAATCCATTCCACTTAGGATCTGGAACTCAAATGGAAGAGGAGGGGATGAGTTAAAAATAGCAGCAAAAGGAAAAAAAAAAAGCCAATTAGTAGGAATTGCCACAATAACCTTTGTCAGGATAAATTTAAGGTATAAGGCTCCAAGATAGTTACTATGGCGACCACAGGCCTTGCAAGGTACCTTTAATGAGAAATGCAGTACCTGTCACACAGGCAAGGAGATGCAGCAGCAGCAACCCAACAGGATATTTAAAGACACTTTTCTCCCCTGCCCCCTTTTTTCAAAGAGTAGCAGGAAAATAAACTGCTACTCAAGTAGCTTTAATATGTCTATTTTTTCAATTTTTTGTTCTTTCCCCACTTCTTCAGCCACTGAGCTGTTAAGATCTCAGTGTAAGATTTATCCAAATTGAACAGGTTAGATTTACAAACAATACCCACGCTTTGCCTACTCTTTGCAAAATAAATTTAGCTCACAAGTCATCCAAAACTCCAAGGAGTGAAAGGTTTTTACCTAGAAAAATGATATAGACACAGGTTTAAAGTAAGAAAACAAGACAAACTGTTGTGGTTTGAAAACCACAACACAAACGTTTGTGAAAAATCTTGCATCAGTTCTCTTATTTGCCAATACCATGTACTGCTGCTATCATTAAAAATATATATATATTCTGCTAGATGGAAACCATCTCAGATGTATGTTTGGTACTTTCTCCTAATACATACAGTACTCAAGAGTGAACAGCTTTAAAAAATAAGGTTTCTCCTTTTTCTACCCAAAGTCCACTTCATTTCCAGTGTTTCCAAACAAAGTCTGTTTCCAATCTGGGCTGTCACTGCCACCATAAGCACCCTCATTAAGGACAAGCTTGGATTCACGTGTTACAGTACACACAAAATGGCACATTTCCCATCAGGATCCCAAATAACCTATTTCAGGACTGTGAAAAAATAATGAAATGTGTGCTGCTGCAACTGCTTGGCACCTCTCAGAGTGCTGCACCCAACTCTGGGCTCCCCAGCACAGGACAGACCTGTGGATCTGTTTGAGAGGCTCCAAATGAGGGCCATGGAAATGCTCACAGTGCTGGAGCCCCTCTGCTCTGGAGCCAGGCTGGGAGAGCTGGGGGGACTCAGCCTGGAGATGAGAAGGCTCCAGGGAGACCTCAGAGCCCCTTCCAGTGCCTAAAAGGAAGAAGTGAGAAAGCCTGAGAGAGACATTTCACCAAGGCCTGTAGTGACAGGACAGTGGTTTTACATGGAAAGAGGGCAGCTTTAAATTGGACGTAAGGAAGATGGTTTTTATGATGAGGGTGGTGAGGCCCTGGCCCAGGATGCCCAGAGAAGCTGTGGATGCCCCATCCCTGGAACTGTTCAGGGTTGGATGAGCCTTGGAGGAACCTGGGATAGTGGAAGGTTCCCTGCCCATGGCAGGGGTTGGAAGTGGATGATCCTGAAGGTCCCTTCCAAACCAAACCACTCTGTGTTTCCAGGATTTCAAACTACACATTGAATGCAAAGGTTTGTTCAACACCATCCCCATTCTCAAAACCCAGGCACCATAACCCTTCTCAAAGCCTGGGCCAGCTGTCAGTGGTAATTCAGCTGTGCTGGAACCACAGGAATGCCCCTGGTTCATACACAGTGTCAGTCCCTGCTCCTTCCCTCACTGCTAATACAGATACACTTCCCTAAAACTTTTCACTCATACCACTTGTAGTTTTTTCTTGATCAAATCTGTTTTTTTCACACCAAACTGAATCTTCAGGCAGTAGAAGAATCCTATACATGCCTCTTCATCATTATCAATAAATTACTAAACTGCATTTTTTTACCTTTCTCAATGCCAAAGAGGCAGCTTCTCTCCTTTTAAACACTGCAAATTATATATTAAAATCTTTCTTTAAGTAATATGTCTAAACCCAAAGCACTCAGGAGAACACACTGTGAAAAGCAGATCAATGGCAGCTTGTGATTTAAATAGGTTAAATGTGGGTTTGGCAACTTTGCAGCCAAGCTTTTGCATTGATATTAGCAGGTGTTAGATCTCCTTGAAGCTGCAAAAACTCGGCCAACTCATCAGGAGATGCACAACTCATTAACTCAATTTTGATATAAAAGATAGGACTGAGAAGCTTCTCTGATGAAGTAACCCTGGAACAAAACGTTGGTGGTGACCAGAATTTACATGTTAGGCCCTCATTTGTCAAAGGAAAAGGTTTTAGCTGAGATAATCCCACAGGTGGGATTTTACCACACATTTCATAGAAACTAGTAACAGAATTAATATTCTGCCATGTGCTCTGCAGAGCTGACTTATATTTCAGTTTCAACTTTTTAAAAAATAAAGACAATGAATAAACACTTCAGGAAAAATGCAGCTGACCTAGTAAACTGTTAAAGCAGGAGTCATTTAGAGGGAAAAGTTTCCTCATGAAACCAATGACTCAGTAGATTCTTTCTGAAACAAGCTTTGTTTCAGTAGATTTATATAGGCAAATAAAAAAATCCTTTTAATTCTATGATAGGCACACTAAACCAACAGCCCAACTCTCTTCTGCTACACTGAGTTCATCTAATTGAAACAAATATCTGAATTTACCCAGATTATAATTGTTTTGTTATTTAGTTTATAAGTCTTTCAGCTGACTAAAAATATTAATGCAAAGGTTGTTTTCCTGCTTGTCTACTGCCTTCCCCTCTCAGTTAAAGCACAGACCTAAAACCAGCTGCTTGGCATCAGCACATTTTATGGGAAAGAAGACTCTGGAGAACAAGCAGCTGGGGAGAGGAGAAATGGAATATTTGAAGCACCTAGAAGATCATCTGCCATTGGTGAGGAAAATCTCTATTCCATCCCGAAATAATCTGCTATAAATAGCCTCCAACCAGCTCCTCTCCTCAGCAGTGCAAATCCTACAACAACTGTGTGTGTAGGAACACTCCAGAAACCTTCAGGTAAGGAGTCAGGAAAAGAGCTGTGGACAACAGCAAAACTTTCACCAAGAAGTAAATCATGCAGTTTGTGAAGACAAGAATCAATAAACCCGTTCCCATTTAACCACTTTAACAACAGTTACACCAAACAGCAAACCTTTATCCTGTAATTGAGTAGAGGGAAAAAAGAATATACTACCAATCATCTCAGACTATTACACCTGAAATAGTTTTATAATTCATTTTTCTATTTACAATGTGTGCTTGCTTTTATTTTCTCTATTTTCCCCTCAAGTGTAACATTGGATTCCTCTCTCATATTAAGTTTCCTTTTGCAAATATTTTTTTCCTAGCACTTCCTTTCAACTTAAATAGTTTTCAAGTATCATCTTCTCATTTGGTGAGATCATTCCAAAGAAGTGAAAACATCCTGTCCTGTGCTGATACAAAACATTCTGCAAAAAGATGCCTGTTTAGTATCCAACCACTGCTGAACCATAGGTAGGATTTTCACAGATGTATCAAAACCTGGATCCAATTCCTAAGAGGCAAAAGGCAGCTCTGAGCTCATCGTTCACTATTTAAAGCTCAGATTCTTATTTCACCCTGTTCATCACTCACTGAGACTGAAGTTCACCTGACAATTCATCACCTTGGCCTCTCTAATTCCTCACATCAGCTCCCTCCTTTACAGCCCAGGACCTTCCCAGCCCTCTGCTCACTCCTCTGCCAACACTGCTCCAAACAAAGCCACGCAGTTCAGGGCCCAGCTCAGATTCCAGAGGGGCTCCAATGAGGACCTGAGCTCTACAAGTTATTACTCCCTTTCTTAACTAATTAATAATTTCCCCTTCTTATCCCAGAGCAGCTTGGATTCTCTATCAGCTTCTGGCGGGGAACACCTTCACATGTCAAGAATTACATTAATTAGACCCTCCTGATCCAGAAGCTTGTTCATTCCTGAACAGAACTTTAATGGATCTGTGAGCTACATCTTCCCTGCATAAAGTCCTGTTTACTCTTTCCTAGTTCAGCACACTTACTTGATGCAGATGTACACACAAAACTGAAATAAATCTGTAATTAACCCTCTTTAGCACAAGTCACCCTCTCGCCCAAGGGTACTTATTTATGATTCAACACACCAAATCTGGAATGTTTCCATAATGTCAGGATCTTTCACAGTCTGAAAACACTATGTAAGATAAGGAGTAATTTGATAAGTGATATATGGAGGTTTTAAACACACCTCCTGCACTAGGCAGACATAAAAGTACTACACAATCCAGATTTAGAGTTCCTCTCCCTCAGGTAACAGTCCTACAGAGGGCCAGGAAATCAAACTCCAAGTGACCTTGTTTCAGAATTGTCCATTATTCTTTGACAATCCAAAGCTGGAGTAGAATTCTTTATTGTTATGAAAACACATTAGAAAGAGTGTGCATTTTTGAAAATTTCAAACATGGCAAAGCCCTCCCTCAGGAGGATTCAGCTACTGGAAGAGTGGGCTGGAGTGGACAGAAAAAGAGGGTGAAGAAGAAAGATTACAGACTTAACATCCCCCCATTCCCTGCCAAGATTAGACATGTTTTTGGGCAAATCACAAATTGATTTCAAACTTAGCAGAATACTGGTTTGGCTTTTTAATTCAGGACCTATAAATCCTTGCATTGTTCCAAAGAAGGCTTCAACTTTTTGCCTGTGATCCTAGGCATTATGTTGGCACAGGGCAGGGGGCAGGGAAGAAAACCAAGACTTCACTTCAAATCAACTTCTGGAGACACTTTGTAACTGCAAAATGAACATGTCAAAAAAGGTTGCCTTTATATACTACAGCATTTACTTATCATCTTTCAGTCATATTTTCAAATGACTGTTGTTTTAGCTTTTGTTTCCAGTTAATGAAGGCAGAATTAAATGGATGTCAAGAGTAAGGAATAAATTCAAGCCGATGAAGCAGTAATTTTAAATGAGTGTCCTCTTTGAAGGAAAGACTCACAAACCAGCTATTTTAATTATACTTTTGATCATCTAAAATAAATTAATAGAAATTGGATATTTTAATTTCCAACTTCAGGAAATCTGTGCTGCACCATCGTGATCTTTTACAGAGCCTCAGAGAGCAGGCAGAAAGCCAAATCTGGGCAACATCAGAGTGTAACTTCCATAAATCCTCTGGCCATTAAGGCAGACGTAACTGGCAGCTACTCAAGACAATCTTCTTTCATCCCATTAACGCAGCCACCGTGTCACCACAGCCACAAAACACAGCCAAGTGCTCCTAAATACAGAGAGTGCTATGGTCTAAATTAATCTGTTTATCTACAGGTATCGATCAAACCAGGTGTGACCTGCAGCTGCACCTACACCCAAATGCTCAGTCTCTTACTGGCAGCATAAACAAAACCAGCCTGAAATGTGTTAGGGAGCTTTGCCACAAAAAATAAAGAGGGTGGTTAATTGGGAAGGGGACTAAAACCATTCAGTTACCTTCACCACTTTGTCCTACAATCTCTAGGTAGCATCCAGATACCCTTCACTCCGTATTGCTAAGTCTCCACATATCCTAATAGAGCAATTCATCAGGAAAATTAATTCCACAGTTTTCTCATATGTTAGATGAACATATGAGGCACCAGATTTAGGTGACAGTGAGCAGAAAAAGTACTGCACCTAACTGAACCTGTGGAGGAGGACTGTGCAAATTCACATTGCTCACAATAACACATTACTTAAAGTAATACAGGAGTCTGGAGGGCAAGAGCCTTACCAAAAAGTGGCATTATGCCATCTGTAACAACAGAAAAATCAAGGAAAAAAGTCTAAGGAAAGGAATTTGTCCTCTGGAAAATGCTGAAAAAAAAAAAAAAGTCTTAGAGGACAAAAGAAAGTAACAGAAGAACCAGTTCATATGGACACAGGCCCATAACACTGCTGGCTATGGGAAGAAGGAGCAAGTTCACCAATGCTCATCAAAGAGCACTGTAGGCTGGAAAGTCCCTCTGGAGGGATCCACTCAAACCTGGAAGTTGGCCACAAAGCCCCACATTTATAGCACAGCACCAGAGAAGTAAATTATTCTTTGCATTCCTACTCCCATCCAGGCAGAGCTCAGGGCAGCTCCCTCTGCCTGCCCTGCCTTGGGCACTGCTGGGTCCAGTGGGCAAGAAAGAATTCTGAAGGAATCTCTGCAGTAACAATCTCTGCAGCCTGCCTTGAACTGACACTGCAGGCCAAGTCTGACAGAAATTGGGGCTGTGCCAGCTGTGCTGGAGCTGCACAACTGCCCTTCCTCACTTGTGTGAGCTCCTGTGGATGGCACCTCTTTCTCCCTCGTGGTTGCCTGCCATCGTTTCACTCAGTACTCCCAGGTTTCCAACGTGGGTTTTATGGAAGAGAGACTGCCAATGGAATATCTCAGGTGTGCTGACCACAGAGCAGGTTTGAGACAAAACAGAAATTTTGATTAAGTATCTGTCTCACAGAAATACAGACAAACGTGGGGAGAAAACCCAATGTTGATTAATACGACTTTCCTTTCTCCTTCAATGTTCAGAAAAGCTCCTGGAAAAAGGACAGACCCTAAAGTTCCATGGAATCTTTTCTTCCTGGGAATACTGGTATTTTTGTATTTCATTCTAGCAGGGAGATTAATACATGGTGAAAGACTGATAATGTTCACCTTCATCTCCCACTTTTTTCCATAACCCATCAACGTTGAAACGTGATTTTCTAGAACCAGTCTGAATTTATTGGTTTGAATATGTGGGAATTAAGGAAAAGCACAAGCCATTTCAACTTTGCCCTCCTTCAGGAAGAGGTATTTTTTCCTGTTTAGCTTGTTGCTCCATTGTTATCTAACAAAAGAAATAATTACATGTTTTCTTACATTCTTACTTTTTCTTCTACATACCTTGCATAAAAATGAAAACCCAATTAAAAAGTATTAGCACTTCAGTCAAATTTTTAACAGACCTGCACATTGTCAAATGTTTCCACAGCTGTGCCTAGAACCCAAAAATTCCAATAAAATAAATTATTCAAGAAATTAAGGAAGGAAAAAGTCTGGTTTCTTCTATAAGAAAAGAAGTTCTTTTTCTTAAAAAAAATAATTTCTAAATCTGAATCCTGAAACCAATTACTCTGACTGTTTTTCAAGAGACAGCTTTTGAACCCTGCAAGTCCTACAACTGTAATCTACTTAGGATTTAAGGGGAAAATGAAGATGACTGGTTTGGATTTTGAGTGATTTATAGCTCTTTTAAAACTGGGACAGCAAACTCGTGCTACATCTGTGTGTTGTGTTGTATAAGGGCCAAACCATCCAGCCACGTTTTTGTTGTACCCTATTAAACTTAATAAATCCTGTCAGAGACAAACTTGGCCTGCACTCACAAAGCTCCTGTTTCCCCAGCTGCATATACAAAATATTATAAATAGTGCAAATTGGGTATCCTGAGGCCAGAGAGGTCAGAAAAATTGCCATGCAGGCTAGATCCAGTGAGTTAGTCACTCCTGATATAGGAAAAGGCAACTGAAGGAGTAGTGGAAAAAAATCTTATGGAAAGTCATGTAATACCAAAAGAGTTGCCTACCCAGTGCAGTACCCCAGGACTGAAATAATCAGTATATTGAGTTTTGGGGAAGGGAGGGAAGGGGAGAGAAGAAACAAATCCCCTATTCTCAGACAAGTCGGGGAAAGCCAACCCAAAGGGAAGGTCTCCACACCAGCAACAGCAGAAGGAAAGTTCACCTGTGCTCAAATACACATTTCTTGACAGAAACAGAAATGCTAAATTCAAATGCAAATCACTGGAAACAGATTATCTGCATGTTCCCTATGGAAATATATCCTAACTAATCAGAAGAAAGTGATGATACTGCACTGAGGACAGGACAGGAACAGGAACACATTGCTGTAAAACTGACAAGGGCACTTGTTTCCATTGCCAACTACTGGGATAGAACACTGCAGGTCTTCCTGTGGGGAAGTGTGGCAACTGCAGGCAGATCTTTGGCAATTCCACTGAGGACACCTCAGTGCCAGCCTTTGTGAAGGTCTTTGCTCCCACTTCTCTATGAGGAAGATGGTCTGATGATGCCTGAGGCCTGAAATCTCTTCATTCCTACATGAGTTCAAAGACAGCTCAAAGTTCATTTTTTATTCATATCTTCACTTCCCTTAACCTTTATAGGAGAGCCCTTCTCTGTCCCCACCTCATCCAGTTCATTAATAATGCCTTTAAATTTTACTGCACCTACCAAACCAAAGTCTTTTATTCTCACCGGTCACCTGCATCTTCTGCCACTTGATCTCCTCTTTGTCCTGTGTGTGTGACCAGAACTGAGCAGCATCACTCTCTCCTATTCCCTCTCTCTATTTGCCTCTCCTGCCCTCAGATCACATTTGGGTTTTGCAGTGCAGTCTCACTGAGGATTCCCAACCCCTGTGATCACCCACTGGGCCTTACAAAAGAACCAGACCACGGAAGAGACAAGCTTGTAAGGGACCCCAAAGGAACACCTGCTTTTCATGGGATGAAAATGAATTTCTTGAGTATTTTAACTGCAAAGCACTCTAAAACTGAAATTTGTCTTCATTACTTCTACTATTGCTCTTCCTCTTTTTTATTATTGTTTGTTATTTTGGCATTCTATAGTTTTTGCAGAATCCTCCTGTAACATCTTGTTGTGGTTTGACACGGAAGTGGTTTTCTTGCAAAAAAGTCCTTCTGGTTCTGATCAGAACCAATCAGTTGTCTGGCTTGATTACTGGCAAGTTTTAAGTTTGTGCCTGCTTTGTTTTCTCCTAATTCTTATGTCACAGAGGTAAAATAAGTAAGAGATGATCTGAACAAAACCACTACACATCTCCAATTTTTGTAAAGTGCTTTGAAATAAATATGAACATCACAACTGGTTCATACAATGGATCTGACCAGTGCTAGGTGTATCACTCTCTCCTACCCAAAATAACAATTCCTTTACAATTTTTTTGTTTCAAAGAATTAATTATTCACTCAAAATTGCATACTATATATAAAGATTGATTTGGTTATTAGAAAAAGGCAAGCCTTAAAAAAACTAAAAGTGTATTTAAAAACTGTTAAATAAGAGACAAAATAAAAACAATTGCCCTGAAAACAAAGGGTGATTTTCATGTTTTAGTTAATACAATTTGACCTGAAGGTATCTCAGAAATATCCAGCTGCCATAGATTTAACATGAAGACCAAGGGCAACTGCTGTGAAATTTTACTTTCTCTTGACAGGAGGCAAAGTCTTAATCACAGCAGCTTTGTCTTTAAAATATAAACTGTAACAGCGATGTATGGAAAAAATCATTAATCTCCCATAAAGACAACATGCCCTGTCATAAACAGACACACAAATTAAACACTGACTTGGCAGCTATGAGAAATAACAATCATCATTTACTTACACATGGACAATAAATTTATTGGGGGAACTTCTGGTTCAAAATGGGACAGAATTTTTAATTCTCATTCCCTTTGAAAAAGGACTTATTTCAAAGTGTTTTCAAAATGTGCATTGTTAACTAACACTGCAGAAATTTCAGTGTACCACTGCAGAGACTTCACAGCTCAATTAATCTACACATTTACATCAAATAATTAAGCAGCAGAAATGGCCCTCATAATTAGTGTGAACACAAAGGACTTTTAAAAATTCTTTAGTTTCCATGGATGAAAGAAGCACCATACTACATAATGAGAGGTATAAAAATGAAAATAATATTTTTTTTTCTTTAATTATTCTTGTCTCATTAGAATGTAACAGAAAAAAATCAAACCAGGTGAAGTCAATACACCCAAAAGTTCACTTAGCAAAACTGAGACAATACCTGTAATTCTGCTGACTATAAAAAAAAGCAACAAAACTTACTGTAGAGGATGTGTGTAAGCAAACTTGCTCATTTAACCCTGTAACCCTGCTAAAAGGCAGGGTAAAACTGCTGACCCAGAAAGGAAGCCTGAACTTGAATGTTGGCTTTGCTACTGCAGTATTTCTTCAGCGTATTTTTAATTAGGCAACTCCCAATTAAAGAAATTAAAAGGCCAAAATTCCACCACATTCTTTCACATCAGCATCCCCTGGGTCACAAGTACTTCTCAGGACATGTAAATTTTGCACAAAAGTCTCTCCCATTTGAATTACCCACAAAACTATTTCCTTATTTACCATGTCCTGCTTGCTCTTCCTTTCTTAACTTCTCACACCAGTCCTATCCTGGGCAATCCAAGCTTTCATCTCCATGGTGCTCATGCCAAGGCCTGAACAGCCTGAAAAGTCCAATGTACAAGATGTAGAGACCCCAACTGTGGAGTGTCACACCCGTGGAAGGTTCACCAGCTCAGCTGTGCTGTCCCACAAGGACAGAGGAGAGGACTGATGCCCTCAGCCCATCCCCAGGATCAACCTCCCCCGTTCCTGAGTGCCAGACACGCCGTGCACAGAGTGGGGATGGAAGGGCAAGGCAGGGTGTGGTGTACAAAATGAGATATCCTGGGGCACACAATGAGATAACATCTATTGCCATAAATTATCAAGTGATTTACGCATAAATGAGGGCTGTCGTGAAATTTAATTTTAGTGGTTTGACTATCAAGTAAGAAACACAATAATTACCATACCTACAGTTTCTCAATAAATTCAGATCACTGCCAGTGGCAACACTTTTTGTTCACAGACATTAATACCAAGAGCTGTCTGCTATATTTTTTCCATGTCAGAACAACCTGTTGATTACCTTGTTGCTGGGATAAACAAGCTCAGATTTCCCACTGATTACATTCAAAATACTTCCACTTTTCTCACTGCAAAACTCCTTTAACAGTGCAGCTGACTGCTTCAAGAAACAGCTTTTTTCTTCCTCAAGAAACTGGAGACTCAGCTAGTCCAGAAAAATCTCTGAAGGCTGAACTTTCCAATGGCAGACATTTGAGAATTTGCTTCCCTCATCATCACGTCTTATGTTGAACTGGAGAGATGAACAAAACATGTTGATACCACAGTGGGATGTAACAACGTATTTTAAATTAACTGAAGGCATTGCCAACATCTCAGCATCACTCAGTGCAGCCAGAACTTCTGTAGAGTAACTTGGCTTACATGTTTTCCTGAGGACACCAGTACTTCAGTGTGTTTCCCTGTGGATATTAAAGTTTAAAAAAACTCTTGCAGATGTAAAGCAGCAAAAATTAATTTTATTTGGAAATGAATCCTTTGCAATGAATCCTAAAATTATTTTCAGGACTCTTGGTCTCCAAAACTCTTGGTCCTCTCTTTTTGTCAACCAACCTCACAGGAAAGGGAGGACAAATGTCCTGTCTTTTCCTTCTCTGCTCCAAAGGAGTCTTGGTTCTCTTCCCTCCCCAACATGATCTCGTGGGAACAAAAGACCTCAAAGTAAGACATGTCACTAATTGTCCCCCAGTGAGATACAAAGGAACATTTCAAGTCATGTGGAAACCAGAGATGGGAATATGAAGTCTCTAATTAACATCTTGGGATATAGGGAGGAAAAAAAGGCTGATCCTTTCATTTGTTTGTCTGCAAAACAAACAATGATGAAAGACAGAAAGATGAGTGAACAAAATAATCACTGAGCCCAAATGATCATTTCTGACTATAAAACGACAGGGAGCAAAATGATTCTGTATCCTAAAATAGAGGGAAAAGAGTGTCACTTCTCAGAAACACTACTTACATACATCTCCAAGAACAGTTACAATGCCCACAGTAAATAATCCCAATTATTGGCTGAAAAAGTACAGCAAATTGTGAGTTTAAGCTTTTCTGAAAGCTAAAATTATAATTTTCACTAGTCAGCAGAATAATCTTACTGTAGAACAAGGCATCTATTTTCCAGATAGTCTTTTAATGGCCTAAAGGATGTCACTTTTCATAAGTAGTATAACACCAGCTTTTTCCTGCCATATGCAGTGTTATTGTAGCAGTTATTACTGCCCTGTCTCTAAGTTAATTGAAGCAAACTGCCTTACAGACCTTAAAATAAAACCACTGTGTAGTACTCTACCCATTTGATCTGTTTTGCATTAATACAAATAAGCCAGAGAAAGGGACATGGTTGGAATGCACCAAATAATATGGATTCTACAAAACGGATCCCAGGGTTTGACCTGCAGGGACTCTGAAAGTGCCAGCACCGATCTGCTGACAATCCCAGACTTTTTTTTGGCATTTCTGCTTCCATCTCCTCCACCCTTCCCATTGCCAGCACCATGGTCAATTTTATACCTTCATTATAAATCAAACATATCACAGAGAGTACTCTAGCAAGTGCAGCACCCTGGAACTTCCATCATCAATCCTCATTTTCCATGAGAGCAATGCAAGAATCCCCTGAAATTTCCCTCTCAGGCAGAGGAGGGAAAAACTTACATTCTACAGTGACCACTCTGTAAAACAGAAAAGAGAAGCAACACATCAAAACTTCCAAGTTATTTTACTTCCTAAACATCTGAAGTGGGAAGCAAAGAGGCCAGAGGAAGCAGGATGCAGCATTATCCTTCTTTGTAGGTCTGGAGGCAGAGAATATGAAAACACTTACAGTCCCCAGAAATAACAACAGGGAGCAAGGAAACAATTTCCTGCTACCTCCACTCTGTCAGGATGGGAGATTTCAAAGTGATGGTGATGAATGGAGAGAGAGAAAATTACAAAAGGAAGAGAAAGTGACCAAAGCTGGCAAAAAGTCATAATTTAAATAAAGGCAGAATGAGGCAAACATTAAGAATGAAGGCAACATCAAAAAAGTGCAGGGAAGGGGAAAGAAATCCTGAACTTCATTGAAAAGCCTCTCTTTAAATATTAATCAGATTTTAATAACAATCAATGTCCAAAGAAAAAAAAAATCATAAAAGAAGAAATCTAAAAGAGGGATGTGTTGGAAAGCTTTGTATGGTTGAGTTGAAAACCTTAGTTCAAAAGCAGATTCCAGAGAATACCTGCCCTGTGTTAAAAAGCAAAGATCTGGAGCCACTGCTTAAAAAGGGAAAAAAAAAATTATCCTTCTTTCATTTCTTTATTTTCCCCCAAAGAGCAAAAAAGCCCTTTTCTAGGAGCAGGAAGGTGATTTTAAAGCCCAGTGTATGTTTCACCTGCTTTTCTGTAGGAGGTCCATGAGAATAAAAATTAAAACTCAGAGCAACATAGGAGCCATATACACAGTTTTAAAATTAAAAGCACTTACCACTCAAGAAATAGATAATAAATGAGTTTAGAACTGACAGAAAACTCAGAGCAATTTCTAACCACCAGGAAAAAGATATTTTGCAATAAGAATAAAAATCACTATTCTTAAAAGGTTTCAATACCTCCAACACACATACAATCTCCCTTGAAAAATGAATGCTTCAAAAGACTAATTGAAAGGGTTTATATCCACTACAATGTAATGATTTAAGGATATTTAAATTTAAAATATTAAATCCATAGGAAAATACAATTCAATCAAAGAGATGCAAAGAAATTTTAAAAACTTATTTGTAGCTTTTTATCTGTTATATACTGTCCCAAAAACTGAGAATGAAAACTTTCAAGGGATTTGAAAAGTACAAAACAATGCAAAGAAACCCAAGAGGCTTAAAAACAAAATTATAAAACAATATGAATAAGAACAGGAACATTTTGGTGACTATTTAGACTGCTTTTTTAAAAAGCAAAAAAGCCATTTTTTTCCAAATAAAAGGAACAAGCACTGGATGTTACTGATGTTTTTGTCTATTGCTTGGTAAAGTAAAATTCAACCTGAGTCTGAGTCAATGTATTTCCACTTGGTTGTGCTTTGGGAGTTACCAAGGCAAAAAGCATTCCACATTTACTGCTATTTTACCTATTCTGTAATTCTTTTTGACAGCTGCATTCCTTGCAATTAACATGGTTTGACTTTGAACTTAATATTCATCCAGGGGTTTGCAGACATGCAAACATCTCTCTTTAAGCAAGTTTCTCAGCTGCAGGACTTAAAGAGAGCAGCACAACTCTCCCCAAGAAGGGAGCAGTGCAGGGAGCCCCTGACCCAAAAGCAAGATTCCCTTTTTCCCATTATCACCTTTTCTAGGATGAAATTGGAATCCAGATGCAATGATCATCTGAAGAAGATAAACCAAGCAACCCCAGGCTGCAGCCAGCAGCAGGAACCCCAGGCAGGTGTGTAATGGCAAATAATTGGTAATAATGAGCTGGACATCACTCCTGGAGGGTCATAAGAATCAATACTCACAACAGCCTACTTGATCTGAAATATATTTTCCCACAGAGACTGGAATTGCTTTTTCTTCAGTTCTATTTTTCTTGCCTGTAGTTTTCTTTGTAGGAAAAGTAAGGAAATGGCTGGGGAACCATGTAAAGAAAATTTAGAACTGGGAAAGGATAACAAACTCCTGAGATCAGGTTTTAACACCAGGATCACATTCAGAGCACATGGAAATTACATTCAAACACTGTATAAAAGTTAAATGAGCTGCACACCTCAGTACCAACTGCTTTGTATTTCATCATTTTCAGGACTACTACATGCAGAGCCAAAATAAATTTACTTGAGATATTGCTAAAACTTAGTGATGCATCTTCAAGAAAGCAAAACTTTCTATTCTTTGACATGTGAACAAAGTTTAAAAAGAACACCAGGCCCCAGATGTCATCAGCTGTGTATACCCAAATAACAGGGTTCAATCCAGGCCCTTTTAAGTGACAGCACTCACCGCTGACACTCCCCAGCATGCAGAATTAAATCCTCGTTGTTCCTGGCACTGATGGTCAACTCGTGCTCTGTGGAATTGAAGACATCAAGAAGGAGGTGACACTGTCGGGTGCTGATCAGAGGGAGGGAAAAAAGCACAATTTTAATGATGATATTATTGTATGTCTATCAGAATTAATACTTATACATGGATATAAACATACATGCAAAAATACACACATTCACATACAGGTTTTATTTCCTACTCCAATTGTAAGAATATCCTTATCTGTTACTAAAACAACCCTTTTTAATGATTGGAATTTTTTTTTTCAACTAAAACTAAGCAGAAGGGCACATCCTAAAGAGAAGTCCCATGACAATTCTGACCTGCACAATATCAAGCTCCACAGCATTTGATCACCTATCAATATTCTCACTTTGCAGCTTTCACATTCACTTCTGTGGAAAATGCCACAGAATTTTTCAGTTCTTTGAATCTTTACATAAAAAAAGAGTTATATCATTTTAAATTACCTTTACATTACCCCTTTAAGAAACAAATTCACAAACAAAAATTTAAAGTGGTTTGAATTTATTGTCAAGGAGCAATTCCTTTTCCATGGCTTGTCTACAGACCAAAAAAAAGCTGTCAATTAGAGTACTTAACCTTGAGAAGAACTTCTCTGAGAGGGAGCACTCTCTGCCCTCTGTAAGACAGGCAAACACAGGCACTTCTCACAAAAAAAAACCTTAATATTTGTCAGCTACTGTACTTCAAATACAAATTTCCCCAGAAGCATTTGATAGAAATACACCAACAACATTTCTGGTAACATCAGAAAATAATGTAGACAAAGTTATGGAATAGAATTTACTGAAAAAGTTCATTCTAATAAACTTTTTACTTACAATTAATATTATTTTATCATGTTCACCAGTCTTATTAATTAATATTATTAAAATTAATAATTTACTAATTTATTTACTATTTAATCCAATTGCATGTTAATGTTTTCAATTGATATCTTATTCAAATTAATATTTTGGAAAATTTTATTCTAATTTACTACCTTTTCTTCCTTGTGAGACTAAGCAGAAATAGCAGCATTGGTGATAAAAACATAATACACAGAAAATTTATTGGAACCAGGTACCAAAATACCAAATACAATCAGACAGTTGCAATAACACTTTACCAATCTATCTGAAATTCAAAACTTGCCAAGAAGCTACTGAACAACCCAGAAATATCCCAAAAAGGGTAGAGAGAGGAATATTGGTGAGGTGAGAGTTGTCAGAGCCATCCTTCAACATGCAAGTTCAAGCTACAGTTGAGTGTCTTGGACAACCAAGAATATTTATTTTAATATTTCTATTTAGTGCACAATAATTTACAATTTAACTAAAACGCCATTCCAAAAATTAATTAAACTCAGAGGTGCAGGAGTTTAAGAACTGTTCCACTTTGGGAATAGGTTCTCTGGTCCCTAATAAACTCCATTCTGAAAATTAGAGATGTCCCTTCTGGAGCACACACAGGAGGAAATGTTTTGCCAACTCCTGGGTTGGGAACACTCCCAGGCCAAGCCCAGGAGGTCGAGGTTTAGCTCACAAAGTGACAACAATGTCACCTGCAGCCAGGCACTGTGAGACAAGAAAGCACTGCTGGGATCAGCACCACATCTCTTAGCAAAAATAAACAGCAAAAGTGGGGGTGGAGGCTTTTTTAATATATATTTGAAGAGATTTCTCTCTGTGTGTAAAGCCCCATTGACTTCTGAATGTAGATGGGGATGCAGGAAGGCAGCTGAGTGCCTGAAGCAAACATGTCAAAACTCAAAAATTTCAAACAAATAAGGAGCTATGGCTCTTGTTAGAAACTTCCTTCCTTAGAACTCACAAGAAAGAAATAACTGGAAGGGCAGGACTCGAGCCAGTTACCAGAAAGGAATGGAAAAGAAAAGGGGGGAAAGCTTTTATCAGCTTCTGTCTCATCACTGGAGAGTGGGAGAGACCTGTGAAGTCTCAGACAACCTCTGCATCTCCAGCAGGTACAACATGATGATCTGGAAGAGAAACTTCCAGTGCAGATGAAGTTTAAAAAACTTAATATGGAAGGAATTTGTTTTTTCTGCCACAGTAAACCCAAACAAAAAACATTCAAGCCTCCTGCAATATCTTCTGTCAGCAGAGCCAAAGTTTTGCAAATAAAACAATTCCTGCCACAAAGGAGCTACACAAGCAGCTGCCCTTCAGGACTAAACAAGATCACTAATATTAAAAATTCCCCAATATGAATTATTGAAAATTATTCATCATCATGACATTTATTTCCTTAACTTCCAACGCTACACAAAATAGACATGTAGGAGAAATCATTCTTTCCCTGTCAATTTTAAGTTAATTCTCCAGGGAAATCTTTAAGTTAAAAAAAAAAATATAAAACTCAAAGTTCCAGAATTATTACAGTACCTTAAAAATGTAGAAGAATCAGATATTAGTGCAAAAAAATGGAAGTAATATTAAGACTGTAGAAAAAGATGGCACTAGATCTTCAAAGTAAATACAGGGCAGTTTCAAAGAGACTATTACAGCACCAAAAACTAAACACAAACAGAGGTTACCAAAAAAATTTTAATTTAAACAGCAAGCTTCAAACAGAAATCGCATTCAAGTAAAGCAACCAAGAAAGCAAAAGCTCTGGAAAATCACACATACTGTCAAAATAAAGTTAAAAAAAACAAAGAAAAAGAAACACTCAAATTGTTAAAGAAGAATTTGCTGAAAACCTGCAAATTAGCAGGATTTTTTTTTTAACATGCTGCAATCAGTAGGACTGTGTAGAACTCATGATGCTGAGTTATGAAAGTTCCAGGAAAACAAAGAATTAACAAGAAAGCCAAATAATTATTATCAATTTTCTGTCCAGCAGAACATACATAAGGCTATCCTTTGCAGGACAAAAATTAAAGAACCTATTTCAGTGTCTGTAGAGGAGATTTGAGAGGCAAATCATGTTCATGTTCATGTAAGTGTGATAAAGGCACCTCAGTGAGATTTTGCTGAGCCCCTATATTTAAGTGCAGTCAGAAATGTGCTGCTTAAATCGAGCTCTTTAGCAGAAAATTTGAAACATCAAATTATTTTAAAGATTTTAAGGCAATTGACCAAATCTTAGACTACTAGTGCTGACCTCAGCATTATGTAAATCAGTTTTTTTTTAAAGTGTGCCAGCTTAAAAAAAAATTAAACCACTTAAAATAATAAATGGATCTGAAGTTGATTAAACTATTTGCCATAATGGCCTACTGACATGTTTGGCAGAGAAACACCAGTCATAAGCCACAGATTTATCAAACTGGGAAAGACTTGCCCACATAAACACAATTTCTTCTCTCCTTCCCAAACTATCCACCACCATGCCATAGTTTACACTAAATATTTATTTGAGATGGGTAGATTTTGACTCCTCTAAGTTTAGCCAAGCAGGTGTTAGTTACCATTCATCCCAGAGAAGGAAGAGAACACCATCTCCCACATTTCACCCATTGGGAAGGGTCACCAGTGGCTCCCCAGTCTGTTTTTAGGGGTTATTTCACTGTTACCAGCTCCTTTTGAGGGTTTGGACTGCACAAGTCCAGAATAAGTCAGTTTGTGTTTGGGTGGGGTGGGGTTGTGGTTTAGTATCAAACACACAACATGAAACCATCATCAGCTGTGCTGGACAGACACCAGGACACAGAACAAAAGCTCTTGAAAGGGTTTGACTCTTCTTCCCATCTAATGGGAAGGAAGGAAGTCTGGGTCCAAAAAACTAAGCCTACTGAAAATCACAGCACCCAAACATGTTTCCATTTTAATAATCTTCCTTATTTGGTCATGGTGTTTGCATCTAAAAAATCTTCCCTGTCATGTTCAAGATCTCCTTTTACAAGTTACACAAAACTGCAGAGGGTTGTACAGGTGAAAATGAGAATTACAAGGAAATATTTTCAGTAGATTGATTTATCATCTGAACATCTCAGAATAACAAGCAAATTTAAATCAAATCAAACAAAAAAAATTAAGAAACTTTTTTTAAAACTTGAAAATTGAGCTCATTCAACAGTGTCTTAGAGAATTAGTGCATAAATGAATTTCTCTCATCATCTACTGCAGAACTGAGAATATAGCACAAGCAAAAGTCAGCAGCACAATGAATCATGCTGTATTTTTAAAATCTTACAATGCCAGTTATGGTTCCAAAAACAGGCACAAAACTGGGGCCAGGGGAACTTGAGGCAAATGACAATGACACTGTGATCCAGAAATCTCTTTCAGCAGGATTGTGATTACTTGAAATGACAGCAGAGGATATTCTTCAGTAACACTGAAAACAGAATTAAACCCCAAATGCAGCTGCAATGATGGCTCACTTCAGTGCAAAATCTCTCTGCAGTTCAGTCTCTAGCTTAGTTTTAAAGTCACTTTAAATAAGAAACTCTCAGGGGGGGGGTGGCAAGTTTTCTGCATCCTGACTCATCTCACTTTCCCATCAACTGAAATCATGGAGCATTTTCATATCCGGGGGGGGGGGGGTGGGGGGGTGGAGGTTTGGGGTTTTTTTTTGCTTCTCTACTGTTCTCTTTGAACAGCCATTGTTACTCAGAATGGGGCACAGACAGGGAAGAGAAGCTTTGGCTCTGATGACAGTGGTGTGACAGATGACAGCCCTGTCCCCCAAAATCCACTGACCAACACAAAGAGCAACACAGCAGAACAACGCCCTACAGTACCTCTGTTGGTGCTGTTGTGTCTTCAACAGGGCCTTCTTTAATGTAATGTTTAATAAATGATCTAAAATGAAGTTCTCAAGACTAACTTCAGATGATTAAGTCAGCTTATCCACCTAACTGGCAAAAGGTCTTTTCACATATTCCAAGAAGTGTCCTCATCTGACTTCTCCCAGTTGTAAACCTTTTCACTTATGCTAAATATTCCCAGCACATCTATAAATATTTGCAGATTTATGTTCTCACATCTTCATATGACAAACCATACATATTTAACATTTTGATCTCAAAAATCAATTCTCTCAATCTGCAAGCTACTTTTTGCTTTCTTTCATGAACTCACTGCAGTGTTACACCATTAGCAGAAGTTAAATACCTCTGATTACCAAGATAATTTAACTATTGGGTGTAACCTCCCACGTGTCATGAGTTACCACTCAGTAAAATCTATATTGAGCTCAATAGTGTATAAATAAGGAATATATTTTAGAATGACATCCAGTCCTGAGAACATTGATATAAATCCATTGTTTGACAGATTTTCCTAATGATTTGTCAGTTTAATAGCATAAAATGAGAGCTCTATTTGCTTTATTTAGTTGAATTTGCCTGGTTCCCATTTTGACTGACTTTTAGTATTAATATTTTTCTTTAACAAAACAGTGAATTTAATCCTAATTATTTTCTCCATGTAGAAACAGCAGATCACTTTAAACAGGTGGTATCTTAAATTTTTCTCCAAACTAAACATCTTGCTCTTCAAGCACCCAAACAAAAGAGGTTTTTCTCCACCCTTCAAAGCTCTATGACATTTTGAACACCAAATACTGAGAAAGAGAAGACTATAAACAGCTGCCTATCAGTACGTGGCTGATTGTCATTCTGAATCTAGCAAATGTGAACACTTCATTTAAAACTCTGGCTATATAAAACCAAGAAGGGTTTCAGAAAGTGCTACATAACTTCTTATCATGTAACAAACAGGTCTGGTAGAACACAGATGAAGAAACAATTCTGTTTACTCTTTCCCTTGTATAATTTGTAAATATACAATAATCAGGATTACTGGTCCAAACCTGATGTGTTGCAATTTATTGCAGCGAAAACAGGGGCAACCTTGGGAACTGGAATGGAAATTTTAAAAATTATGTGTGATTTCATTAAACCTTGGAGTTCTACCCACCCAGCTGAGAACCTCCTGAGAACCCGCAGCACAACCAAGATTCCTCTGTCTCCAAACCCTCAGTGAAACCAAGCTGGAAAAAATGCATCCTAACTTTAAATACAAAACAATGGCAAATCTCAAATTAGGGAGCACACTGCAGGCTCTGCTTTGAACTGATGCCTTCTTGACAAAACCAAATAATTTCATTTAATGATCTACATTAATGACACAAAGGAAAATTACCTTGAACCTATGGTTAGATGAACTGACACTTTGAATTTAACAGTGTCAGACCTGCTACAATTCCTTTTTTGTCCTCTGACTCAAGAACAGTCTAAGGCTCAGCAATTGCCAGAAGAGACCTGCAGATGAATGTCAGCACCTATATGGTGCTTTCAAGACAGAAAGTATTCTGCCCCACAAAAAAAAATTAAGGATTAAAAAATTACCTAATCATCTTGAATTTGTAGACTTTACAGGTAAGAATATTATTACATATCTGGATTCCCAACTTGGCTTAAAAGTGAAGGCACCATCCCTGAGGATTAACTTCATCTGCAAATTCAGACTGTCTCACCACATTGGTAATAAACAAAATCAACATTTTCTAGCATTTGTAGGCTCTCTTTTGAGGCCCTTTTGTACTGATGGCACAGTGGCAAGGAACACAAGGTGACCAGCAGGCCCCTCACAGCGTGCAGAGCACACCTTACTTAAATTCTTGTCAGACATGCAGTACTTTTTATGGCATTTTTTCATGCTCTTTTATAAAGGCAATAAGGAAGGACATTCAGTGCCCATGAAAACTGGCAGATAACACCTCTGAGAGAAACAACAGGCATAAAAAAGATTGTTCAACACAATCTAGATAAGTTTCAACAGCAGACTTGCTTAGAGCTAACAGGATATCAAAATGAGGAGGAGAATCACACAAAACCATCAATAGAATGCATCCCTACATTGAACCATTTGCATCCCACCTCCACTGCCAGTCAAGGATCAGATCACAGGACCCCACTGGCAGTCTGGAACCGGCTGGTAACTGCCCTGCTTGGAGGCCTGGGAGCACAGCAGAGTTTTGGGGCTAAGCCCTGGTAAGGAATCAATTAACGTGGTACAGCCAATTACAGAAGACAATTAGTACAATTTTACTATACAGATGCAGCTGCATTTTTGATAAATAAGTGGTTAAACAAGTAGATTCCTGAAGCCCTTCAAGACATCCTTGAGCTGCAGGACAGAGTGGGAGAACTTTGAACATTAACTCCTTATCTCTAACACCCCATTCCACCAAACTCCTGCGTTTTTGGTGATGCCTCCTGGGATAATTCCCTCCCTGCACACATGAACAGGCAGAGCCAAGGACCCCGGGTGACATGATCAGAGGGAACATTTCCCAGCACAAGGCTGCTCTGCCAGCCCCTCTGGATGCAGGCAGCAGATGGGGCACAGGGTGATCCACAATGAAGGACCTGGGGGCAGATGAGGCCCTTTGCTGACAGGACATCGGATGTCCAACAGGAGGGCTGAGATCTGAACCAGAATTAGGTGTGGGGAGAGCTGAGATCTCAACCACAATCAGGCCACAGATCAGGCACTGCAGCCCTCAGGCTGCATCCAACCCATCTCAACACCCCCACAGACCAGCACAAAGGTTAAAAGGATCTGTTGTCATGATTAAACTTAACTGAAGATCTACTGGAGATGTGGTTAATGAAACTTCTCCCCATGAGGCAGGAGCTTGTGCATGAATCAAAGATATAATTTTGCTTAGATATTTAAAAAAAAAAAACAGAACCCAAGCCCAAATCCCCAGTTGTTTCAGTGATATTTCCCCTGCATTTCTGCTCAAGTAGCTAAATAGAAGAAATACCAATTAAGTTTGGAAGACTTTTACATAAACCACAACCATTTGTGTTACAATGGGGGGGGGGAGTGTTTTCATTAACATTTTTCCTGAGGTTTTTATCACTAAAGGACGAAAAGAAGAATCAGTGCTCAAAGTTCTTTTAGTTTACTTTGAATTTTTAAGCCCAGGAGTTAGTAACCTAATGTTTCTTACTTTTGTTGGGGCAAAAATGTAAAATGAAAACAATAAAATGAAAAAGAAAAGGAAAAAAATTTAAGCCAGATAATGAAAGCAATGACAACTTCCATTCTGAAATGACAGCTAAGGAGGTAAATGATAAAATTCAATTTCTTTTAATGACTAAACAAAAACAGCCCAGCACTTCAGACAGTACTTAAGCAATGAAGTATCAGTTGTAAATCAAAAGGAAACCAGATCTGAGTTTTTACAAGAGCAAGCAAAAGTGAAAAAAAAAACCAACTTATAATTTGCTGTCATTGTGTATCAGATACTGGCAGGGATGATCAACGGTAAAAAAACAAACTCTGTTTCCTCTAATGATGAGCAGTGATCCTGAGCAGATTGGGATACACATTTCTGCCATTTTTTCACTAAATGATAATATCAAATGCCATGACTTCTTCCGATGCAGAATCTGCACAGGCATGCACAGGAGTAAAGGAACAGTGCTAGAGATCACTAAAGCCAAAGGCATGGAACAAGCAGGAAGAGATAAAAACACCAAAATGCACTCATGACTTAGCAAACAATTTATACCTGAAGGAAAAACAACAACAAAAAAAAAGCCTTTTGACAGGTCTAATAAGAAAACATTTCTGAGATAAATGTAAATATTACAGTCTTTTTCTCCAGCTCAGTAAAGCTTTTAGGCACCCTTAAAAGCAGCCACATCTTTAACTGCATCTCCAATCAGCAAACCACTGAAAGTTTCCACTGACTTAACTGCTGATCAGAGTGATGAACAGGCAAAGGATAAAGCAAACACAATGTGAGCTGTAGCACTTGGCTGAATTGGAGCCACTAAATATAGCACCAGCTGCCACACGACGTGGGAAACTGCCCTGCTGAACACAGAAACTCTGCCTTTGAATTAGCACCTCCATCTATTTTTAAAGAGTTCAGGATTAAATACTTGCCCCACATCATGAACTCCTGAGAGCAGATTGACAAGGCAGGGGTAGGATAACCTTGTCCTACACGAAACACAGCTGGGAAAGCCAAGCACAAAAGGCCAACATCCCAACAAGGGAGAGTCAAAAAAAAGCATCAGGTTGCATTTGAAGCTTTTGTGGAAGGTTTGCAGCTTCACATCCAATCCACCCTTTAACTATAAGGAATTGCAGTGCACCACAGAGCAGTCTGTCCATTAAAAACATACATTTTGAGAGTATGGAGAGCTTTTTTGACCCTGAATGGAGGGGACTCTGCATTCAAATAATAAATGAAATCCAGTTATTTTAACCTGTATGATGATTCTTCTTGAAAACTATTTTAAGTTGATGCTGTTGTACTTCCATGTTGTTCAAGAGAGATCACTTAATCAATCTTGAAAACCTTACAAAGGCTGAAGAATGTGCCATTGAAGGGATGAGAGTCTGGATATCATTGAAAAGGGGCCCAGAATTTTGCAAGCAGTTGTTCTGGATACCATGTTCTGACTTCGCCAAGCAGCATTAAATTTGCTTTACTTAAACAGTTCCAGAAATAATAAAACCATGCCTATTATGTTACACTTTTGAGAAGCAAAATGCTCAAGAAACTTGCTTACTAATAGAGCCATATGATTTCACAAGAGCAGGACACAAATGACTCATTAAAAATAATCCTCGCTGTCTCAGTTTTGAACATTTTCTTAAAAAACTGTTGCAGCGTTTCATTATCTTTGCCTAACCTAAATATCCCTTGCTATTTGCAAAGGTCATTATTTTCTGTATTACCTGTGGTGAAAAACAGAATCCCATCCTTCTTGGCAGTGCCATGATTACAACTCCACTCCCTTGTCAGTCATCTTTCCTTCAGCAAGACCAGCAGTTTCTTTAAACATATCTTTTAACAGAAGTCCCATCTTATCACTCTTCCTGTTCCAGTCTCTCTAACTTCTCTTTATGTTCAAGCCTAAAACTTTCCTTGAGGCTTTAATTTTTATGTTCACAGCCCTGTTTTTCAGGCTATATTGCTGCCACAGGTAGGCCATCCATCCCTGGACATTTTTGCCATGGTATGATACTGGGGGCTGAATTCTTTCCCTTGAAAATTAAATATTCACCAAGTGTCTCCTAGACTGGCATTTCCTTCTTGCCCATCTTCAGATTTCTGAAGTCTGTCATGAAAGGGTCCCAGGCTCAGTAGGAATCTCTTGAATAATTAAGTTCCCTCTCAACTATTATTATTATTAGTCTTGCAATACATAACTGCACTGAAATAATCTCAGAATTTAAACCGAACCAAATTCTTGCTCCCATTGCACACACAGGATTATTTTACAATAATCCTACTAATTATTAGAATTTATTGCACTCAATGGCTGACGAATTTTATTCATATTTTATCATCACATTTGACCACCATCAAGTGTTGCATTGTTTTTTTAATATTGACTATGATATGTGAAACTGCTCTGTGGTTTACAAGAGAAAACAAGCACCAGAGCAGAGTATGGTCAGATTTATTCATCACATCATTCACACCTGCATTTTGGGTAAGATTCTGTGATACAAATCCCAAACTCTGTATTGCACAACACACCACAACTGCTAAGAGATACAGAAAAAATATCAAACTGTACAATAAACATGAGATATCCCTGCTAAAATAAATCACCACGAGAAAGTGTTTGAAGCTCAGAAGCTGTTGAATAACATGAATTGCTCCAATAAACTCCTCAATGAGGAATTTTGAAAATTTGTCCACGTAATTCTTTACCTACATGTTGCTGATGATATTGAAAATGTTTCCAATATGGTCTTTGAGTTATATTCAATAGAACAGAGACAATGAGGGAGATTTCAAGAGTCAAGGCAAGGCTCACCTTGTTGCTGGCAGGGTGCTGATGCGAGTGAAGAAAACAGAGGGTTCCACCTCCACGTGGAGGCCCAGGGCAAGGTTCCTGTAATATCCTTCAGCATGTCCTGGTCCACCAGAGTACTTGAAATTCAAAATGGCTTCCAGTGTCTAGAGAAATAAAAGTCAATACCTTGTTAGCTGTTTTTCACTACTGTGCATTTCACAAGTTCAATTAAATTTGGCCACAGAAGTGATTTGCAAATTTGCTTTCCTAACCCATCCATTCTGTTATCTCAGGAAAAAAGGCAATCTAACAAATAACTGCAGCTTAGGCAAACAGTTGCCTAATCATTTTAAAAACTAGAGTGCAGCACAAAGTCAGCTGGACTTCCCTTTACATAATTCCTCTCCATACCACATTCAACATTGAAAAAATGAAGATCTTATTATTTCTTAGAAGACTTTAGTGTTTACAAAATGCTGCATTCTTTCATACTGTTGAAAAATATTCACCACTTCATGATCTGTAAAATCAAATTAAAAAGCTTCAAAGTGTGGGGGCAGATAAAGATTATATATAACTAAAAGAATGGCCTCTCAATGAGTCTCTGCAAACTTACTTCATCTCCATGAATTAACAGATTTAAACAACACCTAACTGCATACACCTTGTCTTTCATTGTGTTCATTTTATAGGAAATGGCTGGTTAGTAAATATTAAAAATTAGGGTGATTCTCTAGCATGAATCCTATGAACTTGTTGCTCTCAGCAGCCCTGAGCCTTTACTTCTGGGAGGAAATTTGGGGCTTTTTGTCTTTCCCCTCGATGAGCAGCGTGGGAGAAGCTTTCCAGCACGGTCCCCATGTCATCATCAGTGCTCAAGCTCAGAACAACCCCTTGACTGATCCAAAGAGATTATTCACCACCTCTTCTTTCATTATGTTCCTGAAATACAATTTGCTGGAAGCAAGGTGGGTATTTGGGAAGCATCACTGGATTTTTTTGTTTTCCTCAGTTTTTTTCTGGTCCTTGGGCAGCTGCTATGGCCCCATCTCAGAGCAAGGCAGAGGCAGAGCCAGCCCTCCACCCCAACATGGCCATCACATATTATGCTGAAGTCTATCTCTAGAAGGACAGACACTTCTTAAAAGGGTTCAGAAACAACACCAATTTCATCTTTGGCTTTTAGCTCATTCTTTGTAACAAAAAGCAAAAAAATTCAAACCCTCAAGTCAACAACTTACCCAGGAAAGCAAATCTATTTATCAGACATCATCAACCCTCAGATAGGCAAAAGCACTCTGCCTCTCAAGAAGATTTACAAAAAAATTTGTAAGACCTGTTAGTTTTTTTCATAAGCTTTAAGGAACAACCTAAAGATTTTACAAAAAAAAAACCATTTCTGTTTGATACCATTCTAAGTCTGGCCAAAGGAAAAGAAATAGACAGAATCATTTTCTTCAAATAACCACAATCCAGTAATTTAAAGAATATCAAAATCAAGAGTTTAATGTTTTGCTGCATGTGTGCACTTAACTGTTCTGCCTATTTCCAACTCGCTTTTAAGTGGGCTAATTTTAATTCTTAATTTAGTGTCATTAAAATTCATGAGAGTCATCTTACAACACAAATAAAACCCTTCACTGGGCACTCTGGACATACCCTGTCTACTCTGTTTATGTCAATTCCTAATTTGTAGTTAATGAACTCAAGTTTATATTATGTCAGGAGAGCTAATCAATATTAAAGACAAAAATAAAAAAGCACAAATCCATTCAAAACATACTTCATCCTAATTAACCAGCTGGACCATTTCATAAAAATCAGAGCCAGGCACTGCAAGTGCAGGGATCTGACACTACTTACATTGCAATGTGAGAATGGACTTCAATTTCAATTAGGACATTGTGAAAACTCTATGCATGTTCTGTATGATTGCTGTAATGCTCACAGTGTCCTGCTGGGAGCAGCTCCATGGCTCACTCTACACAGGACCGTGGCACAAAGCTGCTCTATCAGGCCCAGCCCCACATCATTGCAGATAAACACATAACAGATTTTAGCTTGAAATGTCACAGAGCACCACTATTCCAGATTCAAAACCCCTTCCCATCCTATACCAAGTGAAAAACCTCCAGAAAAAAGGCTAAAAATACAACCATTGTGTGCCACTGAGCAGGAGAGTTTAACTGCACCTTGGTCCCTGGGGCAGTGGGGAATCTGCAAGAGAAATCCTTCTGATGATGCTGTGTCCCCCCAAACCCCACTGGAAAGAAAAAGGAAGAGGAAACCCAACCATCTCCCATTAATCCAGACAGCAACAGGACATCCCTCCTCACCCAAAATGTAAGATCTAACTGGGCACATTTAACACTGAGGAGACAAGAGATTCTGAGAACTGCAGAACACCCAAACCTCTGTTCTTTCTATGGCTATGATGATTTGTTGGAGTCTATGAATGCACATTCACACAAAGAAAAAACATCAGGCAGACTTTACATCAGGACTGTAGATGGATGTGTAGGGGTGGAGCATGACTGAATGAAATTATTTTTCTTCAGGTGAATAGAGAAAGTTTCATTGCTTAGGATTTATGTAATATGAACAGAAAAAATAATTTTAAAAAACCCACAACAACAACAAATTCAATCTCCTTAAAAACCTCAAAAACTACTTCACCTGTAACATGAAAGATTGATTTTCTATCTCTATGATAGAAAAAAAGAGAAATCCCACACTTTACATAAACTTACAAATTTAAAACAATTTACCACTCTCTCCCACAGCACCTGCAGAGAACAGCCCAAATGCTACTTAAATAACGTTGTACCCTCACTCCTTGTCAAACCTACACAAATCACAGCCCGAGCTGCAGATTCTCTTCATCCTCACGAATTCCAATAGCACCTCTTAGATTTCTCCAAATTGCATCCCTGCAGACTGAGAATGAGATGACAGGAGGTCCCTGTGAACACCGTTGTGCCTGCAGATGATCCATGAAAAAGGAAGGGAGGATGGAGTACACCAGAGTCTCAGGGCAGGCAGGAAAGAAGCCTGTTAGTAACTGTTGAACACACCTGAAATTCAGAAACCTGTGGACTTGGGGGCATTCCTGTTTTAAAGGCAGAGCTCTGTTCTGGAAACTCAGCAGTAAATATTTACTATGATGGCTTTGGTGTGATAAATTTCATTGGTCCTTCCTTCTATTGATGAAGGAAACAAAAGTGTTTCTGCATCTAAGCTCCAAATGGGACATTCTTAATCAACAGCACCCACTATCAGTGATACCTAACAGAAATATTCCACAGAGAAACTATCAAAAAATGCCGGTTTGCTTTTTCACACATTTTGTCCTCGAACCATTTTTGGCATAGATCTGGCACCAGTTTGCTCATGGAAATTACTCCCAGATTCACTTTCCTAATAAATTTTAAAGTAAAGTTAGAAAGGAATTGCTGTTTGATGCCACTAATGAAAAGCAAACCACTGGGCACTAAAGCCTCCTCATTCACTGGCACAGACAGCACCCATGTGCCAACACCTCAGAGGTGACTCTGAGCAGCAATACCTTTAATACTGATTTTTAATTGCCAATTCAATTGCAGTCCACAGCTCAGAGCAAGTATTTCTACTGAAGTACTACCACAGTGCTTCCCACCCAGAAGTAAAGAGCAAAATCTAAAGAGAATTTCCATCTGATTCTACAGATTATTGCTGCTGATGCAGAAACTAAAACATCACTGACTGGGAACAGAAACCTCCAAAACAGGCAATCACAAAAGAAACAGAAATGAATGGGGAGAAAGCTGTGGGAAGGGCATTTTTTTGTGCTAGGAAGAGAAATATGGAGCTCAGTCCTTTCTCTCTACTTTTTCTCAAGTGAGGGATGGTTGACTGAATACCACACTCAAGAAACTTTGCTCCCAAAAAGTTCTCACAGTTTTATGTGAAAAATAACATTATTTTAACTCAAGAAGTTTTCTTAGACCAAGAGCAAGTTAAGGAACTATAAAGCAAGGATATAAGGGCCCACCTGCAGAGGTGTAATCATTACATGTTCTATGCAAAGCAAAATAGTTCTTCCATAGAAGAACACAAAGCATCAGCTTAATTTAATATTAGCAGCTCTCATAATCAGACCTTTTTCAAGAAAAAATCTTCAAGACATGAGAAGCATTTTATAAGTAATTTTCTTTTAAACAAAAATAATTAGAAAGCAAATTGTAAAAAAACTTTTAGAAACTGTTGAACAGCAAAATTAGAAATAATCAACAAAGAAACCACCAATAGTGATAATTATATACACAGGGCATGAATTAGTAGTCAGAAAACTCAAATTGATAGTAATATAGTGTAAATGAGCAAGCAATCAATAAAATGTTCATTTACTTTCCTCATTTCTGATGGAAATCACTTTTATACATCTTAATTTTGGGTTTTGTAAAATTTACCAACTTGGAAACAGTTCTGATCAGAAGCTCCTGGGTTGAATTCCTACATTATCTATTTTACTTGGTCAGTTTGTTCCTTTATTCTTTGTTTTATCTCTAAACAATTTTACTGGCAATAATTAACTTTATCCCTGTGCGTACCTTGCTACTGGAAGAACCAGAAGATTCTGGTTTTTTGGGTTTGTTTTTTTCTTGGAGTATCCCATCACCCCACATCCTGCTCTTTGTGCTTCAGAGAGCCAAGATTTTGTCCTCTATTTATTTCCAATCTGAAACATAATTTTTGAAATATTTATTATTGGTGCTTTCTGTAATTAAATTAATTAAATTCACAAATCCTAATTTGTGAGCAAGGCTCACTACATTGTGTTTTCAGGTCTTTTCTAAATTCCCTTAGTATAGTAAAAATGGCACTCAGTAGATCTCAGCATTTCACACAAGACGAAATGTCAGTGCTACAGGCAGTTTGCTCCTGAGGAACTGCAGATGCTGACTGCAATAAGACTGAAGAAATACCAGACTGAACCACTGCAGCCACCTCCTGAAATTCATCACACTTAAAAACCAAGGGAAAAAATCAGGATGAAGACCAGACTCATAAATATACAAATTCACAACAGAATCTTTCCATTTTAGCTTCCAAATGGTTTACAGAACACAATTCTCATTAATAAGTATAATTTCTCATGTGATTACGGCTTGAAATTTGAAAAAGAATTTATTCGAAGTGGGTAAGCTTCAAATACACCTTCCTTTGGGAAAAAAAAAAATATAGATTACTTGTCCAACTGAAAACTTGATTTATTCCCAAATCCTATCCTGCTCCTGATGTGTTTCTCACCCAAATTTCCATCAACAGTACTACAGACATTCCTGACTGTTTAGCCATTCTTACTGACTTTAGCCACTTTTCTCACCTTTTGTTGCCTTTTGTTTTCTGGTTTGTTTGGGTGTGGGATTTTTTTTTCCTTAAACTTACTATAAACTCCAGTTTTGTTAAATTCTCTCTGCCTCCCTCCCTCATTCCTCTCCTTCTCTGACAGTTCTATTCCCATACTCAATTCTGACCAGCAATCAGTAAAATCTACATCAGTAAAAAAAGAGAAATTAAAATGTGCTACTTCCTCAGCTGCCTCTCACAAAAGGCACCAGAGGATTTGTCTCAACAAAATAAATTTCTCCATTTCTTCTATAGTGTGGAATGCTTAAAATCTTTAAGGAGCTTTCTGCAAATAAATAATGGATCGAGAATTTCATCTGCCTGGCTGTAACTTATTAAATTAGCTGGCAGTAACAAGGAGAAAGTAAGCTTCACTAATTAACCACACTCTTTTCAAGGGCAGCAGGTGACCCTGGCAATGCCTAAGCTCAAAATGTGCCCAAAAATGTGCAGTACTGGATCAACTCCAAAAAGGTCCAGTCTTGCAAGCTGCAAGATTTTAATCCAACATGTGGGATATGCTGGTCCAGCAACACGTTTCAGACACAGATACAGGGCATGGGACACAGTTAATTCTTTTTTTTTAAGGAAAAGGCCAAAAGGTGAGCATTGGGAAGGAAATGGAGATGCCTGGATAGCTGAAACCAAGGCAGGTGAGACTCAAATACATCAAGCTTCCACTTTGTAGCAACCTGTGAACACAAAGACTATGTCTGTGTTTAGCACTGATCTCCAAGCCCAGTCCTGACATTTGGAAATGCACACAGCTCTGCCTGTGTGGTCACCAGGGTATCAAAATTAATATGGGTTAGCACTTTCTTGAGCTTTCATTTGTAATAGTCCAACAAAAAAATAATTGTCATTTTTGCTTCTTCCTCTCATCACTGAGTCTACAGCTCACAGTTCCACAAGGTAACATGACAAAGGATAAAGCTTGTACAAAAAAAAGGAGGCTTAAATGATAAATTTGTGTAAAAAGAATGAGGCTTAACAGCAGTGTTGGCAGAAGCAACTGGTACCTCTATGTCCATGGGCTTAATATCCTCCTGCCCACTTGTTCTCAGGAGGATAAAAGGGAAAAAAAACTCACACTGCTGAAGAAGAAAAGCAGAGACACTTCTGGCTAGCTTCAAATTCCCTAATTCTTCTTGGGAGGACAAAAATCTCTAATAGGAAAACCATCCTCCAGTTAAATGACAGTAGCATCAAGTCTTTATTACTCCCTAAGGAAAGAACAGCACTACTGGAATCTGTGGGTTTGAGATACACACAGCTCCTCAGCACCAAGACTCTGGGCCAGGCTCCTGCTGCTAAACTCAGTCCCAAAGGATTTGGGTATTTATATCCTCAAAGCTTCTTCCATGCAGGAATTCACATCACTCCTTCACACTCAGACCTCCCTTTACTAGAAATGCTGGTATTGAAAGGACATTTGGGAGGAGAAGTGGAGTTTATCAGTCACAATGAGGACAGCATCAAGCCTTTATACCTTATGAGGGTTAATTCAAGGTGAGTATTATTTCAAAATTGAGAATAAATTGGTTCTCTCTAATGTCTTTAGTGTCTAGCACAATCTTAGGCTGCCCAAGAAAGGTCCTTGTTAAGATGAAGATTAGAATTTGACCCCGTCAAAAAATACATATGAAGTTTTCTGCCTGTAGAAAATACAACCTCATTATTATTTAAAAGAAGAAATTATACAATAAATTGAATTTTTACATTAAAATAATTGATGGGATAAGTGCACAGCGATCTCATAGAATCACAGATTCACTAAGGTTGGAAAAGACTTCCAAGATCATCAAGTCCAAGCATGGACTTGAGATTGGCAGGAAGGGATCTATTTGCTTAGGAGAAAGAGATTTATTCATTGCACGCTCACTGGACAATATCAGTCTCTTCACTCATGGCTAACCTGTCTGATTTCCTGATACACAAAATGTCCTTTAGGGTTTCACATTTTTATAAATGATATGACTGTCCTCTTTTTTTTTTCTGCTAAAACATCAATTCTGTGTTTTTAAAGAGAAATTCAACACCCAAGTAAAAGCAGAAAGCACCTGTAAAAGCAGAAAGCACCTACACATTTCTCTGCATGCCAGTCCTGAAGCAAATCTGAATCTACTGGAACACTTCATCGATCAAGGTAGAATTCCTCATTTTCCCCAAGTAAGAAAAGGAAACTCTCCCTGTAGATATTGTTCCTTAGAGCACCAAATAGTGCAGTAATTGATAGCAGGAGCCCTGATACATGCATTATAAAAAGGATATGCATATGTAATGATCTTGTAGTGCATATGTAATCATCCTCCAGGACCCAACTGCAGCACGCACTCTCCATGCTAATTTTTCTCCTCTGTATTCCATTAAAATTACACATGGCAACTACAAAAGCCAGGATAAAATTCTTAACTGGTTAAGCAATGGAATAAATTGTGCCTCTGCAGCAGGTCAGACCTTTATATGTACAAACACAAACAAAGCCCACAATTGTCACTGCTGTTAAGCTTCTCTATCTGTCCAACACACAATTAAATGTAATTTTTAGCACCTGTGTTAACCAGGTGAATTTACACACCTGGTTTAGTGACCAAGGTGCCTGCTGTGTTGAGCTCTGGTGCAGTGTTACTCAGGAGCCCCCAGTGCACACACACGGACTTTCAGCAGCAATTCCTGCACCACATCACCTCATCCATCCACATTTCTGTCTAGTTAAACCCCTGAACAATGGAAGTGCTGCATCTCTTTGTAAAAAATAGCACAATGGCAATGACAAGTAGCTGAAGGTACTAAATGTACTAAATATAGCTCCTGCAGGCATATGCTGGGAATTAAATAGTACATTTTACCCCTCCCCAATCCTAAATCAGTAAGCTTCAACAAGGAATCTCTTGTGAATACACACAGGAGCTCAATAAATCCCCCCTAAGCTTACAAGGCATATTCTGAATCTGTGCAAGCTAAAAATAGCCGTGTTTATAATGAGAATGGAGATGTGAGCAGAATAATATTAAGTTTAAAGACAGGCATGGTGTAGTCATTCCGCATTAACAAATAGGGTGAATCAAAGGTCACTCAGACAAACAGATACACAGGCTGACAGATAAAATATAATATCCAGCAATCCTGTACTGAAGAGCATTCACTTCTCATTAAACTCTGCACTTCCTAATTGCCTATTGCAGCCACACATTCACAAGTGATTTTGTGTGCATTTTTTAGCTGGAATACAAGTGGTTACTTCCTAAAGACAGAAGACAGGAATGCACAGCATAATTCCTCTGGACAATATTCCCTCCTAGAGTTTAAATCCCCTCTGGAAATATTTAGGAAATATAATACATAATGTGTTTCATTGTATTAATCACAGAATTCTGCCTTCTTTAATTAAAGGCAAATTGCATCCAGACCTTCTGGGTCCCACTATTGCAGCTGGATGCCCAAGGGGCTGATGCACATTCTCAGCTGCCTCAGAGGTTTCACCTCCCTCAGCCGGGGTCCCAGAACTGCTGACCACACTTATCACAGCACCTCATTCTTGGCTGAGACACAGATGAGAGATTAAAAATAATCTAAATACAAGTAACTTTTATGTGGAACATTCCCATGGAGAATTTTCCGTCTGCTGACACTAAACTGCAGAATCTGTTAGAAAAACGTGTGCTGGGGACCAAGGCAGCCCTGCACGCTGCTCTTGGAGGACTGGAAGGAATGGAAGGGCAAGTCAGAACACAGAATCATAGAATGGCATCAGTTGGAAGGGACCTTAAAGACCATGTCATTCTAACTCCTCCCTGACACGGGCAAGGATACCTTCCACTAGACCAGGGTGCTCAGAGCCCCATCCAATTTGGCCTAGAACACTTCCAGGGATGGGGCAGCCACAGCTTCTCTGGGCAGCCTGTGCCAGGGCCTCAGCACCCTCACAGTAAAGAATGCTTTTGCTCATATCCAAACTAAGCCTCCTCTCTTTTGGTTTGAAGCCATCCCTCTTTGTCCTGTCACTCCAAGCCCTTGCAGCCTCTCTCCATGTTTCCTGTTGGCTCCCTGCAGGTACTGGAAGGCTGCAAGTAGCTCACCCTGAAGCTGCCTCTTTTCCAGGCTGAACAATCCCAATTGTCTCAGTCTTTCCTCTCAGCAGAGCTGCTCCATCCCTCCAGTCCTCTTGGTGGCCTCCTCTGCACTCACTCCAACAGTTCCATGTCCTTCTTGTGCTGGGACCCCAGAGCTGGACACAGCTCTGCAGGGGGGGGTCTGAGCAGAGCAGAGGGGCAGAATCCCCTCCCTTGACCAGTTGGCCACACTGCTTTGGATAAATCCTGCCCTGACTTTGTAGGGCACAAAGAGAGAATAAATGCAGGGACAGATGTTGATTAACAAATCACAGACATATACACACACCCTTGCAAGGGGAAATTTCTCTATGTGGAGACCACCTGATCCTCCCAGCAATGGTTAAGAACATGTTGGGTGCTGTAAAGCAGCATCACTGAATGTGTTTCCTCACTGAAACCTGTTCATTGCACCCTGTAGGCAATCCCCAAGAGTGAAGGAACAAATGCTGGCATATCCCTTCTCACTAAAGGCACACCCATGAGAGGTGGGTAAAACCAACATGTGGGCATAACAAAGAACATATTTCCAGCATAATAACCCCACATGTCATGAAACCATAAATGAAATGACATATAAAACTAGTCACAATCCAGAAAGAATTTCAGGAAAAACCAGAAACAAGTGCTGAAGAAGTGGTTCCCCAGCTGGGAATGACACCTCTGATCAGTGTTCCTGCTCATCCACAAGAGAGCAAGCCCAGGGCTTTCTTTAATGGCTACACCCCACCTCTGGCTGCTCCAGACTCAGCAAACAAGTACAACTTTTCAGACTTTATCTGAGTTTACCAAGTGAATAGTTAACAAAGCTCTGCAACATTGTTCAGGTCTGAAAATCTGAGGGTGAGTCCTCCTCCAACCTTCCCACTAAGGCAACACCACCAAGCCTGAGTATGTTCATTTGCAACAACCTCAAGTCCCTGGGTAACACCACAAAGTTATTAAATTTTGGGGGGTTTGCCAAACATTTCTACACTTTTCCTTAGCACAGCCCATCCCTTCTCTGTTCCTTCTATTTCCACCATGTCCTTGTTGAGAAAGGAGGATAAGATTGCACACAAAGAGAGGTAAGGACTCTTTGAAGAAAAACTTTTTGGTTTGTTCTCTATTCCTTTACTTTCTAATACTCTGTTCCTAATATTCTCCTTTGTAGAATGTCTCATGCTTCCAAGATCTTTACCCTGCACTGCAATTGTTAATTCTGAGTCCATCGCTGTGCATTTGAATTAAGATCTCCATTTTCTTCATGTGCATTACTTCACCATGCACACGTGGATCTGTGCTGATCTTCACCTCAAACTTTACCAACCCACCTCTCTTGCAGGATAAGCCTGTAATCCCTAAGAGCTGGTTTTCACATGTGCTATCCTTGATGATCTTTGGCACATTCCTAATCATCACAATGCCCAGATCCTTAATTGAGCAGGCACAGGCACAACACAATCCCAAAGAATTGGTCAGGAGCCCACCCTCAGTGTGTAAATGGGCCATTGATCCTACCTTGAAGCAGCTCAGCTCATGAGGGATGTCAGTTTTATCTCCCAGCACACTTGTCTCTCTCAAAGAGCTTTTTGCCAGAGTCTCTGGAATTGTTTTAGGAATCAAGTGATCTTTGGCCAGGAGCTCTGAACATGCTTCCAAGACCTCTGACAGATTTGCTCACCGTGATGCTGCCCTTCGTTAAAAAAATCTATTTCAACAGTATCCCAACATCTTGCACCTTCTAATTAACTCTGCAGTCATTTCTGGTTTCCCATATTTACCAGCAATGTGTAAAGTTACTGTGTTAATTACTCTGCTTCCCCAATGGCAACATAAAACTTGACTTTTCAAAGTTATAAACTTTTGAAACACCAGAGAATATGAAGATAATATTCCAGACTAAGAAGAAGAATCACATGCACCCTCCTATGGGCAAAAGGTCACAGGCATTTCCAAGGCCATCACCATCACCCCAGTAAGAATAACCCAGAGTTTCTATTTTACAACACAGGGATCCATCCCAAACAAATGGTTTCTGAAGACCTCAAACCCATTCACTGTTCAAAACACTCTGCTGAAGAACCCAGCTCCCTTCACTATGTGTATAATTTTTATTCATACTATTATTATACTACACTCTGAAGCAGAATTACACTCACAACCTAAAAAGATAAAAATCCTCCTCTGCAAAAACTGAAATACCTTAAAAAGAAACAATGTATCCAGCAAATTAGAAAAAAAAATCAATTATATAAAAAATCCTTTGAACGGATCAGATTTTTATATAAGAGCTCTTTGGAAATCTTGGGTTAAACAATCCTCATTTTTTCAGGAATTCCTCTGATTAGAAGGGATAAGCCCAAATTTTCAAAAGTAGAAGCCAATGAAGAAAGGGGCTTTAAAAGATGAATGCTTGAACAACTTAATCTATAGATCTGTTTACTCAGCACAAACATTAACACATAAACATGAGAGACTGAGCACCTCAGATTTTTCAGCTGCTACTTGGATTGGAAACAGAGGCTTCAGTAGCACAACCACTTTTAAAATCAGTAAAGTTCTGAGCTAATTTTATCACTAATTTAATGAGTTTAATACAGAATAAATATTGCAGATTCCTACTCCTTAATACAATGATCAAAAATAGCAGAATAAGAAAACAGTGAAATTAGTTTTCAAGAACTAAGACTTCAGAAATTAAGTCTGTCCTCTAGTTTGTCTAGAAATCAGTTCTTTGAGTTGCAGAACAGCAACACTTTCCATTCTGATGCATCTTCTGTCTTTCCCCGGGCAGGCTCTTTGAAAGTCACTATACCAAGAAACCAAACGTTCATTCACACTGTTAAAACAGGCACTGCTCCTATAAACCTGCTGGGTGTGATTCCCTCAAATGTTTCCCCTCAGTACAGGGAATGTGGAGTTACTCTCCAGTAAACATAGGAAAATCATTGCAGCTATGAATCAGACATTGAGATGACACTAAAATTAATTTCCACTCTTCACTGACCCCATTTTGGCACAATTCAGCCAGGTGGACACGGCCCATGCTGGCTGGCTTCAGTTCCACCTGCTTGAGGATTCCTGAAGGGCGAGAATACACTTTAAATTCCGTGATGTTACCAAAAAAAAGACAAATTTTCCAGAGGCGAAGGTCACAAAGCAAATGAGAGGTGTAACAAAATGCTCTCTCAGAAATAGAGATTTATAAAGGACTCATCAGTGACAATTTGACCAGTCTGCAGCAGGTGTTTGGTGCTTATTTCTGAGCATGAGCTCAGACAATACTTGAACCATCCCCGTTTTCCAGCTGCCACTACTGACACATCTGTATTCTTCACATATATCAATAATGCTCTAAAAATAACAGATCATTCAACAAAAATAACATTTAAAAAAGGCTTAATTTATGTTGTTAGTTTTGAATTCTCTCTCTCCAACAAATAGGATGGAAGGACAGATCAAGGAAGGCAGGAAGGCAGGCAGGAAGGCAGGCAGGAAAGAAGGAAAGAAGGAAAGAAGGAAAGAAGGAAAGAAGGAAAGAAGGAAAGAAGGAAAGAAGGAAGGTCCTGGTACTTGATGTTTAAACCACTATTTTAAGGATGCTAACTTGATTCCCAACCTAAGTGGTTAGCACACACTTAAAACGATTACAAATGCTTATTTAAAAAACACACTGAGTCATCTCTGAGCACCTCATAAATATGCAGCAGGAAACTCCCAAACAGTGACTCATAACTTCAGAGGTTTAAAACATAATGATGAATTTTCCAACAGTTACTCATACTTGATTAACTCCCAAGCAAAAGCCATCCTTGCTCTGTGAATTCCAGCTGACCACCCATTAAGCTCTGCAGAAAACCAAAACCATAAAACTGGGAAGAGTGCTGATTCTTAACAACTTGTATGGAAACAGTATTTTATATAAACATGCATTGAACATTCTTTACCTTACAACTGATGCCATGTGAGGCTTTTGTCTTTATCTTATTTTGAATGAAAGACTAAGGAAAGCGAAGAAACAAACAAACAACTTTCACAACTTTTTTTTAATCTAGAAATAAGAAAAATAATATGCAACAGTCTCCAAGTTTCTTCTCCATAAAATTCTATTTGTGTACCACTAATTAAAGCTGCAGCTCAACAATCCTGATTCAGTCCTGATTAGACAATGCACTGAGATGCTCTACCTACCTATTCCTACAGAATTACAGTGTCTAAGAATGTTTAATGGGTTACTCTGCTAAACACCACCATAACACTTCTATTTAATCTTGAAATACGTTTTTTTTTTTTAAATTTTAACATAACTAAAAATGTTATTGCTACAAACACTGTGATTTCTGTAAAATTAACAAGAACAGCTTATAAATTGATTTTCCTAAATCTTAGTAAAACATTGGCTTTCTTTGTTAGAAATCATTTCAACTTACTGTGTCCACATTGTAAAAACCACAGAAGTGTTAATGCTTCCCATTTCCTGCAGCAACACCAGCTAAAAGGCAGGAACAGTTTTTGGTATGACCACAGGCAATTACACAATAGCCAACAGTCAAAAGAAACAGTCTCCTATTCTTGAAATACTTGTACAGAATACTAAATTTTCAGACAAAAAAGAGAGTAGGGAAAAAAAGAAAATTAAAAGAATTATGATAGAATGGCAATTTTATTTTCTAATACAAATGTATTTAACCAAAATGATGGGTCTTTGCTTCATTTAAAACCAAATCAACTTTTTTTGTCTTTAGTTTGGGAGATTTTTGGTGGTTTGCAATTTTTTGGGTGGGTGGTTGTGTTGTTGTTGTTGTTGTTATTGGGTTTTGTTTGGTTGGGGGGGGGTTGTTGTTGTTTTGTTGGGTTTTCTTGACAGGAGCAATTACATTAAAATTAGATAGTTTTAGAAATTAGAATTGTTTCTGAAGTGTTGAAATATGTAATTTCAGCCATCCAGAATTCCTCCTATGCCCCCTTTTTTAAGCTAAATGATTTAAACACGGTCAGGAATCGTATAATTTAAAAGTCAGGGACTGTTTGGCAATAAATTTGTATGACACCCTCTTTAATAGGAGAAAAACAGTAACCAAAAGTTGCTTTTAAAAGTCAAGCAACAGCAAAGCATCAATACTTGACTCCATATTCCTGCATCTACATGACAAGTGTCACAACCTGCTTTAAAAAATAATAAGATTATAAAGAATCAAGTTGTTCTTGTCCATCTCTAACATTTTAATTTTATCACACCAAATGGTAAACAATCTGTTTGGCAACTTATGATCTATTTTTACCAGGTAACAGGAGTGTAACTGTTTCCTATTGAAATAAAGACACACAAGAAATCAGTTTAAATATATCGACATCACAGCTTTAATATGGGAAAACTGTAAATTACTCCTAAGGTCTCTGCTTGAGGGCTGATTGGTAATTGTTTGCCTTAGGCTACCCACCCTCTTTCAACCCATGTCAGAGGGAAAAAGAAGTCAAATGGTTTTAAAAAAAAGGCAATTAACTTCTCCAAAGCAGACAAGAAACCCTAATGAGTTCTGGAAAATGAAATTTATTAGACTTACATGTAATATCACAAATATTTGATAATACACTTGTGCCAAGGTAACTGCATTAAGCACAAAATGTTAAAAAGAAAACATCCAAGTTTAAAATACCACAGGAAAATATGAACCACAACATTATGATGGGACCCGAAGTCCCCCCAAATTTTGAAATAGAACCATCTGGACTTCTGTCTCCTACAATCCTCTCTTTCCATCCACTAGAAGTTACAATTTTTTGAGAACTGGTACCATTTAAAAATAAATAAATAAAAAATAGAACAGAATTTTTAAATCTTTTTACGTTTCCTCTGGCCCCTATATTCTTACACTTTTTTTATCAGTTCACCTTGGTGATAATCAACCATTGGATTTTATGGGAACATTTTCAGGACTTGGTTTGTCTGGAGATGTTTTTGTGTTCGGTCTGCTCCTCACTCTTATTTATTTCTCTGTTCACATTCTGGAGTGGTCCTGAAGACTAAAACTTGATCATTTCAGGGTGAATTATGAGGGTTGCATCAGGACCACCACCAGCCAGCCAGGGGGGATCTTTCCCCTCTGCTCAGCCCTGCTGAGACCCCTCAGGAGAGCTGTGCCCAGTGCTGGGCTCCCAGTACAGGAGATCCATGGACACACTGGAGCCAGTCCTGCCCAGGGTCACCAAGGCAGCGGAGGGATTTGAGAAGTTGTCACATGAGGAGAGACTGACAGAGACTGGAATGTTCTGCCTGGATAAGAGAAGGCTCAGGGAGATCATACCCATGCATGTAAACACCCAGTGTGATGGGCTGAAGAAGATGGAGCCAACTGGGGTCCAGTGTAAAGAGGAGGGGCAATGAAATACAGAAAATTCCCTTTAACCACAAGGAAGAGCTTCATTATTGCCCTCACAGTTAAATGCTAGAACAGGTTGCCCAAAGAGCTTATAAAGTGTCTATTCTTGGAGATACCCAAAATCTGAGTGGACATAGCCATGAGAAACCTGGTTTAGCTGACCATGCTTTGACCAGGTGTACTGGACCAGACCATCTTCCAAAAAAGTGACAATGTGATTCTAACTTGGAAGGTGCACTCCATGCCACTATCTTACATTCAAGTCCATAATGTCAGATTAGAGACAGTCTGAAATAAAATCCCCCATCCCTCTTCAAAAGCATTGGCAGCACAGACATCCTTTCCTCAGCACTCTCTGCTTCACTTCAAAAATCTGCAGGTTTTTGCCACATTTCCTACTAATGTAAATCCATTTTGTCACCAGAGAGAGGTGATGATCCAATTCGTGCTGCTCCCATGAGTGTCCCTGGCTGCTGAGGTCTGACATCCTGATGGCAGAGCTTCCATCCTTTCAGCCATTGATTTTTTCCCCTTTCTCAGTCCTCACTTGCAAAACTTCCCCTTGTGAGCCTTCTGATCTACCTCCACAAAGGGAAAATTCTCTCCCTCTCCAGAAGGTTCAGGACAGGCNCTCCCAGTTTTGATAGACCTGTCATGTGCCCTGTCAAACAAACTTGCAAGATATTGTAAAATGTGTAGAGGGAAGTATCTTTCTATTGTGGTGTGGGGATGACAACTTTATGAATGATGTCAAGGAAAAACGTTGCTCTACAGAGCAAATATCTGGCAAGTTATGATACACTACTCACCCACTGCCCACATTACTCAGCTATTTCAGGCCTTGCTGTCCCTTTCTCCTGCTTCAAATTCAAATATTTTACTTTTTCATAGGCTATTTTAAAAAGATAAAGAATGGCCAACACAATGAACAACTTAAGTTTGGTAATTGGAAAGAGAATAATAAGCAGGTTTAGCCATTTTCAGTATAATGGAGATTGTAACAGAAGCTAAAACCACAAATGTCCTGTAAGTGGTTGCATGTTTTCAATCATTCTCTTAAAGTAATAACACAATGTCATCTGTACTCTCCTATTTTGAAGTGCTTCTTCGAAACATCTGATGCAATAATCAATGCATGAACATGTAAATATAAATCAAAAATAAATCCTGGCTCACACAAATTCATGCCCTAAAACATTACAATAGATGCTTTTTACTCCAGATTCTTTGCAGCTCACAGCTACCTCTTAGTACTTGCTAGGATGCATCTTCTTCAAAAATATTTAAGGCAGCATGTTTTAAATGCTCATCTGCAGTTCTCTCAGTTAAAAACTACTATACAACATGTCTGAAGTTTTCCAGAGCTGGACACTTGCTCACCTCCATTTACTGAGATTCACCACTATAACCTGAAAGCAAAGAGTCTTTATCCTAAGATAAAATTAACCAATGGTACAGTCTGCAGAGAAAAGTTCTGAGTTTATACTTATAAGAAATGGCCACATACAGCAACCAAACAGAATATCTAAAGAATGGTGCAAGAATATTCCTTGAAAATGAAGAGAAATGGGTGTGAATGCCTTTCTCTGCACAAAACAAAGCTGAATTCTACATATTCAGTAACCCTCAGTGATCCTCTCTTCTCTGATCTTGTTCAAGGCTTCTCTGAATCCAAAAAAATTTTCACCATCTCTCTCCTTCAAGTGTTTCTTCACATCTTCAAAGAACTCCAGTATGTCAAGCATATGGACTGTGAAGCACTGACTTCAAAAGCAAAATAAAAGCCTGTCCCCAGTCTATGGGACACATTCACGTGTCCACTAATTCTGCACTACAATTTCTATCAGTATCCAACAGAGACATCAGGCTTTGCAGTACACTGTGTCCGAGACCTGGAATTCTCAAAAAGTACTGGCATCACGTTTGCCATCTGTCAATCAGTCCTCAGGCACAGAGATGGCTGAAAGCAGGAGGTGACAAACTACAGTTGGCAACTTAAACCATCACAGCACTTCACAGAGGTGCTCGGGGTGCAGTCACAGCGATTTTGTTCACTCCCACCATATTATTTTCCACATAAAATTTTTCAGCCTGGAAAATGAAAAGGCCTCAGGGTGACTGAACTGCAGCCTTCCAGCACCTGAAGGGAGCCCACAAGAAAGATGGAGACTATTTACAACAGCATTTAGTGACAGGACAAGGGAGAATGGCTTCAAATTGAAAGAGAGTAGGTTTAAATTAGATATTAGGAATAAATTCTTTACTGTGAGGGTGGCAAGACACTGGAACAGGTTGCCTGCATTGCTTGATTTTATGAAATTCAGTATTAGTCAGTGATATGGTTGATCTAATAATCCATTTTGCTTTAAATCTTCCCTGATTTGCAGCAATCTGCCACCTTAAAAAATATCTCTGCGCATTCACTGAAATGCCCATCATTGTAATCTCAAAAAATAATTAAAAACCCTGAATTATGTTAACAGAATTTGTAAAAATATGTTCTGCCGTTTATCATTATGCTAAGGTATGGCTGACGTATGGTACTGACTTCAAAGCTCAAGTATCTGCAGACTTGTCTAAAAGATCTCCTTTTATCCCACAACACAGAGAGTCTTCCTCACTTCTGGAATACCTGTCCTGCACTCATCTCTAAGCCTGGAACTATGTGACAGGTAATAAATTCAGGATTAATCTAATATATTTTAAGTCATTATTAATGGAATACACTAATCTGCCTGTGCTTTTAAGTGGTTGTATCAGTCAAAACATTAGGAGATGTGACAGACAATTCCTGCATGCGAAGTTCCAGGTTGCTGATTTATCCAGAGATGTGGAATGTTTACTTCAATCAAGCTAAGAAGTTTGTGTCAAATGTTTTAATATATAGAAAAACTACTCAGAAATTCAGCTTTGTGCTGCTGCAGACACACAGCACCACACGGAGGAGAGCTCAAGAAACAGGAGAAAGGATTGTACTTTGATTTCCTGTGTGAGACCTAAAAATCATTATCTAAGAAAGATAAAAATCTCTTCCTTGTATAAAAGCCTAAAATTCCAAATATGGTCTGCAAACATTCTCACTTCAAATTTTCTGAGTATTTTAACAGCAAATTACTCATTAAATTCCCAGCTAAACAAACCAAAATTTGGTTCTGCTCTTAAAACAGCAGTTTGAGTGATTGTGATGGATGGTATAACAAGTGTTTTGCACAGCAGTGTTTTCATGTTTTAATTACACCCACAGTCAGCAGAGCTCCCAGGTGTCTTTTCCTGCACCAGCTCACAAAGGATCCCTTTATCCATCATTACTTTATCCACAGCCTGAGAGTCTAAGGAATTTTTTGAGGGAGATCTGTCAAGTAAATAGCCAACAAGGAGGGCAAAAAGGATCCTCTCAGCTTTGGGTGGACATTATTTCCAGACCTCGAAGTGTGCAGGGGGAGGAGAAGAGCAGAGGGGCTGCCAGCCTGGAGCAGGGATCCCCCCTGCAGCCCAGGGATGTTTCCTGGGGGATTCTGCCCCTCTGCTCTGCTGAGATCCCACCTGGAGTGCTGCATCCAGCTCTGGGATCCCAACATCAGAAGGACGTGGAGCTGCTGGATCAAGTCCAGAGGAGGCATCAAAGATGCTCTGAGGGCTGGGACATCTCTGCTTTGGAAACAGGCTGGGGGAGCTGGGGCTGTGCAGCCTGGAGAAGAGAAGGCTCTGGAGAAAACTCAGAGCCCTTTCCAGAGCCTGAAGGTGCTACAGGAGAGCTGGAGAGGGATTTTGGACAAGGGGCTGGAATGACAGGACATGGGGGAAAGGCTTTAAAGTCAAAGCCAGTAGGTTTAGATTAGATACAGAAAATATTTTTGGCTGTGAGGGTGGTGAGGCCCTGGCACAGGGTGCCCAGAGAAGCTGTGGCTGCCCCATCTCTGGAAGTGTCCAAGACCAGGCTGGGAAGGAGCCCCAAGGAACTTGGTTTAGTGGAAGGTGTCTCTGCTCATTGGACTGGGCCAAAATCCAAGGAACATCTTCACACAACTAACACAGGTGGACACTTTACACACACAAACACCAAGCCTTGTCCACTTACAATGAAAGACTTCCCATAATTATTCCACTTTCTGGAAATGTGCAGTCTCAAGTTTTGTCTGTTTCCATCCTTATCACTGTCCCTGAGCTTTTACATCTTATTCCCTCCTCATCCTATTGCTAGAAGGAAGCCACTGGGGGGTGTCTGGCAGCCAGCCAACATCATCCCACAACACTGGAATTGTCTATAAAAATACAGTTTTCATTTAAATGTTCTTCTTACTAAACTTCAAACAGGTAATTTTCTTCTCTCCAAAAATGGCCTCAGAAAAGTGCTGCATTCAGTCATTCAACAGCATTCTATCATAAACTCACTTCTCTCCTGATTTGTTTCTATTTATGAATTCATTTTATGTCAAATTTTTAAATAATTCTTGAGTCTAGTGTACTTACTAATAACAAAGTGTGCACTGGAAATAATGAGCAAAACAGATCTGATTCATGATTATAACAGGAACTCAGAAAGGCTAATAAATAAAATACAGCATGTAGAAACTTAACAATATATTCTTGTACTTGTAAAGACAGTGAAGAACTTAAATCTTTATGGGTCTTCAACACTATGGCTCATTCCAGTCATTATATTTGTGTAACCCAAAAAAATGAAGCATTCAGCACTTCATGGGTGTCAAACTGACAGATTAAAATTAACGATAATAATTGCTCTCAATATTCACTTTAAATTGTCTTTCCTAACCAATTGCCATTGAATCCTTTATTTTCTGTCCTTTTCAGATGATTAGTTCTCCTGTTCCAGCCCACATGTCATCATGGAGAACTGCTGACTTGGTCTAAATGCAAGCAGCTTGTCAGAAACATCACCAAATGTGAGTTAAATATAGGTGATGAACCATAACAAAAATGTCACTTACATTGTACTGCACCCTTACCAATTCCGAAAATGAAAGGAACTATTCATATTTTATATTTTTACTAAGTAGAAAACAAAATATAAAGGGATCAAGTTACAGAAAGATTTCAGAACTGCATTGGAGTTGTGGAAAAATATAATATATAGTTTAAAAGTCAGTAACAGTCTAAAGAAAGGAAATCAGTCCTTCATCTCTCAGAAGGCAGCACTCTTTGGGACAAGGCACTGACTTTACACCCTAGTATTTAAATACATTGCTGAAAGAATTATAATTCTGATGAGACATAAAACCTGACCGTTTTCACATGCAGACATCTTCTTGTATTGGATAAATTCCATTTGGACAATTACATTCCAACTAACTACTCCTGTGATTTCAAATATCCAAGAGTCACCAAAACAAATGACAGCACCTTAGCTCTGACACCAGAACATGAGGAACCAGAAGGTCACTGAGATAAACAGCAGTGTATGGGTAGACAGTTTTAAATGTCAGCAAGGCAATTCATGTAGGATATAAAATGCAACTGAGAATTAAACAGCATTTTTGAAAACTATGCTGAAAAGTATATGGGATCTTTGGTTAAGTCATAGGCACATGTGGACTGCATTCATTAACCCATGAAATTGAGTTTTAAACAGTGGGTCCTTTATTTACTAAGAAAAGCTACTTCCATGTTAAGTGGAGTTGATTTCTATAATTTGACCAAAGAAAGACCTGTTTTATGTGCATAATCTAGATTTGCAGACACTAGAGAGTGGAGTAAGGATAATTCTTCAATGTTCCTTACAAGGACTACTACGAGCACACAGGAAACACTGGATCAGAGGGAATCGGGCAAACAAGACAAGGAGTTTAAAAAAAAAAAATCGTACAAAATAATGCACTGACAGAGTGCAAGAATGAAAGCCTTACCTAAAATAGCCTTGAAAATGCATAAAGTCAAAGCAATACATTGCTTAGAACTTATTAGGCAAAATATTAAAAAATACAGCAAACTTGTTTGTTCTGTTAGAAGAATTAATTCTACAATATCAAAGGTACAATTTAACTCATAAGAAAAGCTTGAAAGGATCAGAATAGAAAGTGGGTTTTTACAACATTTATATTTTTTTTATATTGTAACTATATATGTTTAAAACAACTCCATGAAATTCCAGAATGGAACAAGGGTGTTTTGATCGTTTAAAAAATGAGGCAAAACAAAGACTTTGGAATAAGAAAAGAAATAGACAAGAAGAAAATAAAACAACTAAACACTCTTTTTAAAATATGACAGGAAAGTTTAGCACTTCCACTACAGTTTTTTAAGATAGCAGCCACTCAATGGACTACATCTGATTAAAAAAACCTGTAAAAGTATTTCTTTTATGGTGTAAAGAAGTACACCAGGAAAATAAGACCGTATTTTCTTACTAGATTTATTTACTTGAGATTACTTTCAAGACACATCTTGAATTGCCATTGGTGCTATAAAATAACCTGCTAAAATAAGCTATCACTCCTCTGAAAAATAGATATAACCACTGAAACAGCACTTGACATCTAACTACACTCATCTAGAAAACCACAATCGTCTTGCTGAAAAAGCTTCTGATGCCCTCTCTGAGGAGTTTATACACTTATCTCAGAGTAGATTTATAAATATTTTGTATTTTCTGTAGCACTAAGTGTGTATCATGCTTATCTTTTGTAATAAATTAGCACCTAACGTAGTAATCCAAAAGGCTGCTTTCCTTTAGAAGGGAAGAGATTATCAGTCTGGTTTTTGATGCACCTCAAACTTCCACTCCACCACTTCCATTTGATATCACAGACATAAAAGCCAGCCTTTCAACTGCTCCACTAAAATTACACTACTTTTTAACCTTTCATGGTAAATTCACTGTTCTTTAAACATGAGATCCACTTTTTCCTTTCATTAACAATATTTTCCTTAACATCTTATTCTGTTGAACACTTCCATAACATGTAAATAAATGAACAACCCATTTTAATCCTGAGATACAAAACTGCCTTGTAAAAGAAGGAGCTAAACACTGCAAGCACATGTTGGAATATATTTGTTAGCTCACCCTTAACACTTATAAAAATTTAGACATTTGCAGCATGACGGTGAAGTCATTTGCTCTGCAATATGGTATCTCCTCATGAAAGCATTTTATATTTTTATTACACAAATTTTTAAAAGGCACATTAATACTTGTGGTGAATGCAAGTCATTCATCCTAGACTCATAAAACACACCTATGCACTGCTTAGGAAAGATGAATTTCCCAGTGCTTTCTCACAGTCCTCTGTTCCAATCCACTTAAAGTGAGGAGAGGCAAGTTTTGCCTTGATCCACAACTGCAGAAAGGTATTAGCTTCTAAACATACCCCAAAGCAAGATTAAATACAAATGATGTTAAATGTTGGGATCCCAAGCAATAATTCATCCTATTTTTTCTTCATAAAGGAGGAAATAGACAGAAAATAGGAAAGTAGGAAAATGCCAAGAATGATTAGGAGAATCAGACAGAATCACAGACAGAATCATCAGGTTGGAAGAGACCTTCAAGATCACCGAGTCCAACCCATGCCCTAACACCACCTCAACTAAACCACGGCACCAAGTGCCACATCCAATCTTTTTTTAGACACATCCAGGGATGGTGACTCCACCACCTCCCCGGCAGACAATTCCAGAACTTTATCACTCTTTCAGTAAAAACCTTTTTCCTAACATCCAACCTAAATTTCCCTTGGAACAGCTTAAGACTGTGCCCTCTCATTCTGTCGGTGCCTGGAGAAAGAGATCAACCCCACCTGACTACAGCCACCTTTCAGGCAGCTGTAGAGTGATAAAGTCACCTCTGAGTCTTCTCCAGGCTAAACACCCCCAGCTCCCTCAGTCTCTCCTCACAGGCTGTGTTCCAGCCCCTCACCAGCCTTGTTGCCCTCCTTTGGACACGTTCAAGCCTCTCAGCCCCTCCTGAACTGGGGGGCCAGAACTGGACACAGCACTCGAGGTGTGGCCTCACCAGTGCCCAGTACAGGGGAAGAATGACCTCCCTGGTCCTGCTGGCCACACTGTTCCTGATACAGGCCAGGATGCTGTTGGCCTTCTTGGCAACCAGGGCACACTGCTGGCTCATAGCCAGTCGGCTGTTGACCAGTACCCCCAGGTCCCTTTCTGGGCTCTGTCACACCACACACTGCCCCCAGCCTATAATGTTGCAGGGGGTTATTGTGGCCAAACTGCAGGACTTGGCACTTGGACTTCTTAAAGTTCATCTTCTTGGACTCTGCCCATCTAGCCAGCTGTTCTAGAAGCACAGAAAAGGGGTCACCCCCACCATGGCCCCAGTGCTGCCTCACAGAGTGCCATGGGGGACATCTCCATGGGTGCCATGGGGCTTTCCCCGGCATCCCTCCCAGAGCTGCCCAGCCAAGGAGCAGAGCCACGGCAGCACCAGCAGCGGGGTGGGGCAAGAGCAGCCTCACAGGAGCTGCCAGGGCAGCCAGGACAGCAAAGACTCCAACCCTTTGTAGGTTTTGCAGCACCTCTGGCAGGTTGAGCACTTGGTTATAGACAGCTTTGAGAGTGGCAACCTCACGACCACCTCACAGCAACTGCACGTCCATGGAGAACTTCACCTCTGCTTCCTTGAAGTTCATTGCCTGCTCCTTGGTATCCAGGCCAAGTTCACCTGATGGATCAGGAAGTTTATTGGTCGCTCACCTGATGGATCTACTACAGGCTCTTTCAGTGACCTTCAAATAGAGGGCCTCATTTTCTAAAATACAGCAGTTTCTAAAGGTTGTGTTCAAAACTTTAACTTTCAAACCTTCATCTACCAAGAGGCAATGGAGAAGCATTCCTTACTTTTTACTTGTTCATTACATCTGCAAAATCTGACAGGTTTTTTACAGGAAGCAGAATGGTGTGTTTGAGGTGCTCACCTTGATATTAAGAAAAAAATCAAAATCAGACATTCAGCCTCAGAGAACTTTGGACTTAGTAAAAATAGCTTTGTGTTTGTCCGTGAACTTAAGAGAAAAACACAAGAGAACTGAAGAGCCCTGCTCTCCTCTGCCGAGATGCACATTCATAAGGTCTTTCTCACCACTTTCCCTTAGCCCTTTAAGGCAAGGGTATTTAAAATTCAGGCAATGAAAACAATTGCAGGAGTATTATTAATGCAATAATCAGTTAATACTGACTAATAATTAAGCAGGCTAGTGAAAATGTATCTAATTACATTGCTCATCAAATTAATGGCCTGATGCTGTCATTTTGTTTAAAAAGCACTTGTCTTCAAAGCAACAGCTTGGTGAGATTTTCCACAACCAAGCCTGTACTTCAGACCCAGTGTTTGCTTGACTTTTCACATTTACAAAAACCCTAAAATCTTGGAATAAAGCGAGTCCAAAACCCATTTAAATTGGTTGAGTTGGGATAGGGCACTGCAGAAATCACAGCCCAGTGCAGTGTTACACAGGCCAAAGCCAGGCAGTCCTGTGCAACCTTACAGGATGTTAATGTGCAGTCTCAAAAAAACGAAGTATCCCAGCAGAAAACAGTCTCAATTAATTTCCCAGAATATTGGTTTTGAAGCATTACACCTGTCTCCCATTCTCTGAAGAGATACCATATTATTATATGACAAAGTCAACGTGCATCTAAAAGGATTAAGAGACATAATACAATATTGAGACAAAAACAGGATCTGTAAATTGGGGAGTTTAACAGTTTTTCTAAGCAAGCTCATAGCCAATGAACACTGTTTCCAGTAACTGTAGTGACTGAAATATAATTGCACATCTGTATAACTCCCAGTTAGTCCTCTCTCAAAAAAACTAACATAAACTGTCAAAGGGACAACACAATTGAGAGAAAAATAAATCAAAAGTCCCTAAGAACCACCCATTGACAAGAAGTTCCTTCCAAGTTACAGCCCTGAGACAACTAACACAGTACAGAGAAGGAGAGCAGTGTAAGCCACTGAGCCAGAACTGACAAATAATATATAAATAAAAGAACTCAAAGTTCCTGTGAAAAATCCGTATCTGGATAGCCAAAGAAACAGACTTTTTGCAGAGTATCAATTGACTCCTCCATCCCAAGTTAACATAATTCAAAAAGTACAAAGTCCAACACAGAAAAACAGCAGCAAGCATATCTAGGTATTCCCCATCCCTGGAGGTGTTCCAGGCCAGGCTGGATGGGGCCCTGACCAACCTGGGATAGTGGAAGGTGTCCCTGCCCAGGGCAGGGAGTTGGAACTGGATGATCTTGAAGGTCCCTTACAACCCAAATCACTCAGTGATTCTATGATTCTAAATAGATGGCCTAGACAGATTAAAAAAAAAGGCTCCAGCCTTGAGCATTTCATGATGCACAAAAATGTACATTACAAATACACATTTAAGTGTTTTCTGTTCAAAGCATGCTTAATCAAAATTTTTTTCCATAGTATAGCATAGCTAGAATCTCTAGAGAGTTTTTATTTGTTATTTGAGCAGGTAATTTAAGCACTTTTTGCTCCTTTATGGTAATAACTATGTGCCTGATTATTTCAGCAACCAGGGGGGAAAAAAAATCTAATCAGAAATGTCAACTGTGAGCACAATGTTACAGCTGAGTCCACTAAACCTACCTAAGTAAGTTCTTAAACCCAACAAGCTCTCACCATTCCTCATCTGGAAATCAGATGAAAGACTAATATTACTGTGCATGTAATGCAAACATGTAGCTACACAGGAAAAAGTTACTATTTTCCCCAGTTATTTTGTGTAATTATGTACAGGAAAATCTGGAACTGACAAGCAAATAAATGACTGGTAAAATTTGGGGCAGTAACTTCAAATATTCCTTAAGACTCTACAGGACACCATCAGCTTTCATATAAATCTAGATTAATTGAAAAACGTTTAACAACCTGTGAAAGGATTAACACCTAGAAACATTACACTAAAACATATAGCTTAGCCTCAAAACTCTGCAGAAACACTGATCTCATTGGCTACACCCAGAGAAGGTGACCATCACTAAAAGATGCATTGTGCAATGAATCTTTTTTCCCTGCAAGAAAACATTGAAAAGACAAAGCCATCACAAAAATCCCCAAGATTTTCCTTTATACATCAAATGAATCGAGAGTTTTCACACTTAAGAATGTTTTATGCAATATTTCATCCTCAATAAAATTTTCTACCCTTACTATAAAAACCTTTGCAACTTCCAAATTACTGACTTAGCAAGGCAATTATGGTTCAGAGTGTATCAGCTATAGTGTCTTCTAAAAGATAGCAAATAGTAATTAGAAAGAAATGGTTTCATGTGTAGTAAATCACTTAATATATTCTGTGCAAGGTTAAAACTTAATAAAATACCTGCTCTGGGAAACTGAATAATCACCTCCATGCATATCACTCTGCTACTTCAAATTAAAAAAGAAGAGAAAAATCAGTCTTCTTTGAATTAAAATCTCTCCATCAATAGGCCAATTTCTTCAAAAGGTAACAGAACTAGTGCTCAATACACTTAAATCTTTCACAAGTAGTAAAAAACTTCATAAACATATATACCATTTATAAATAAAATACATCCTGCATCTTCCCACACTTCAAGTATACACTGCTAACCTGGCCATGTTCAAAGTATACATAGTTGAAAAAACAAAATACATACATATAGGCAACCAATACATTCCTTTAACCATTTCATCTCTGCAAGGAACTGCTGTATGTAATTTAACATTTCGTTTCAACAATATCTAGGGTCTTGATAAGGAAAAATAAAAGAAAGGAAATGGGAGAATGTATTGTTCAATTTCATATCCCTGTTTAGTTGTGAACTTTCAGAAATTGTAATCAGTTATTGCAGTTGAAACTGATCATAGAAGTTTAAAAAAAAAACAAAAACACTGAATGAAATTGAAGTGATGAATAATTAATCCATATACTAAAGGTCAAACTATTTATTTAAGAGGCTCTGTGCTGAACTGGGTCTCCATGACCAATAAACTTACTGGTTGTCTTGGTTCACACATGTCCACTGCATCTCCTGTCCCTGCTGTGTCAGTATTCCAGGCTGCTCCACCAGGTAATTAACAACAACTGGCATTAATTTGTCATACTTCTTAATTCAGAGTCTTCCACAAATTTCCTACCTTTTGCAGTTTAGTGAAAAAAAGTATTAAAAATGTAAGGGGAGAAAAAATGATGTTTTTTTCTCAAGCTCCAGTACTATAATATACATTTATTTTCTCAGTTCTTTTATTGCTTGGGGACTCATCTGCCATATGGTACCTCAGTCTGTAACAGCCTAAAGAAAAAAATAAATGCCCTGTTGAATAAAGCCTTAAAATAAATTCTAATTGCATGATACCCAAGAAAGAAAAGGCATTCTAAACTGTACCACAGGTGAACAAAGAATTCCCATACTTTCTCCAGTTGTATGCTAATAGTGTTCACTGACCCTTCTTCTTACCATACCTCTTAAAATTCTTTTTAAAATAAATGCCACAATTGCAGAAATTTTAAAAATTTTACTGTTCCTAGAATCAGTTTTAGTTTCATGAACTAGTTCATTACAGCTGATGGCAAAAAAGCACAAAATTATAAATTACTCAATTTATAATCAAAGTCATTCATAGAGAATGCCAGAAGAATGTTTGTATTTTTTTAATCCATGAAAGTTGTCTGAGTCTAGTTCTTATATGGCCCATAGTTTTTAGTTACAGCATTGTTTTTTAAAATTCAGTTTTGTGTTCCATGTGAAACAGCTTAGTGACTAGAACTGAAATTCTCTCCACCCCAGAAAATTAATTTAGCTGTGCTCAGCCAGACGTAGCAGAGCTTCATCTTCAATCAAGTTTCCCCTGAAATCACAATATTACACATCTCTCCCAAAACCAACAAATGAACTGGTGATGCATGATGGATTAAAATTTAGTTATTTCCTATTTAGTCCTTTCTCCTAACTTGTAAAACTCAGAGAGTCTCGATAGAAAACATCAAATAACAGCTATTAAGTCACCAAAAGTTCAATGTGCAAAGGACAGGAACAGTTTCCACTGGGAACAGGAAAAAGGTGAAGAGGAAGAACTCGCAGAGAAAAGAGGAAAAGCTTTCTATAGTTTTCTGCAATAGCAAAGGCCTGGAGATGATTAAAGGCAGACTTGGAACTTCTATCAGCAGATCTTCCAGAAGGGCCAAGGCATCGCTGCTCTGCAAACTTTGAGGGAGCAAGATGGAGACTGGGTGTTCCTTCAAAGTCCTCCCAACTCTACTTTCTGTGATCTCTTTAGCATCTCTTCTACAATGGACAGGAAAATTCATTAATTGCAGCAGGAATAGTTGTTTAAGAAGTCAGTATTAAAACTGAGAACAAACTAACTGAAATCCTACTTTCTCTGGGAAATCTGCTTTCCCACTAGGTCAAAGAGGAAGCTTTCCAAAAAATGTTATGCTAGAAAAGCTTGTCATAAAGCAGTATTATTAACTGAAGCTACCTTATCTTAATGACATAAGACAGTAACATAAAAAAACCATAATATTCACTTTTGACTAACCAGGAATTTTAAAATAATTTAGGTTTTACTGACTTAAGTCTCAGCTACACAAAGGACATCAATGTGTTTGGCAGCTACAGACCAGACAACCTCACCTCTCAATAAGAAGAAAGATGACAGAGTAAAGTATGATGAAAAATATAAAGTATAATTTTGTAGCAATGCTGTGTCACATCAGACATCCCCTGTCTGTGACGAAATCTACAATTTTTAGAGTTCTAAACTCTGAATATATTACTATGTTAACCATTCATAAGATCAAGGAAACACCAAGTCCCAAAAAGCATCTCATCAATCTAAAATTTTAAAAGAAAAATCTAGTGTTACTGGTAACATTAAATACCATTCCTACTACTTCCAGCAGGTAAACGACTAATAGAACAACTAGAACTACCATGCACATTTTTCTCATCAAATATTAAAAATGTATTATTATTTTATTTTTTTAAGGGCTAACGATCTAACACTGGAAGTAGTGTGCAGATATAAATGCTTCTATACAGCTGGGACACTGTTTATTCTTACATACGAATTTATTATCAAAACCTCTTAGTGCAAAAATACTTACACAATTTTTAAAACATTCCAATCTAATAATGATGTTAATATATACATAAAGATGTAACTGGTATTTGTCTAAAAATTGAAAAGCAAAAAGTTCTGAAATATGACACAAAAGATAATACTCTTTATAAAAAAGATAGCACAGCTTTTCAAACACAAGACATTAACCACAGCGCTTCGATCCTGTTTCTTAGTCTGGAAAACTGCATTTTCACTGTTTCTTTTAGCATTTCAGGTAAGCTCTGATCCTACTTTAAAGTTAGTCTTCATGGTGCATTCATCTGTGCTTTCAGTTATTTTGTGAATCACAAAGTAATTAACCTTTATTCAGTACATTTCTCGTTCTGTGACAAGCATGGCATTTCTCCCTCAAGCATTTCCTGAAAAAAACATTGCCACTGTTCTGTTCCCAAAAATGATTAAAAAGACACACTGCTAAAAGTATACAAAACCCAAAGTGTAAGAACGGTCCAGGAAATGCAGAACTCCACAACCTCTCTGTAATTTTCCTTATTGGTAATTAGGTCCGAAAATGTCCTTTACAGAACATTCCGGTCACTGCCAGGAGGCTCTTGGGAAACAACTCCTCTGAACACCCACCGAGGAGCATCAAAAGACAATGGCAGGAGGGGGAACTGCCTAAGAGGGTACTGCCAGGCCTGTTCGTGGGCTTACACTGTACCACAAGCAGGACAAAAGCAAGGACATCTCCCTCACACCCACCAGGCCTTTGTGACCCACGGTGACATCGTGCCCAGAGGCCATTGTGACGTGGGTCCGTGTCATGACACTGGGGGGTCCGAATCCCTGCAGTGGTCACTCCCAGGAGAGCAGCTCTCTGAGGAGGCAGCAGCTTCTCTGGGGGCAGCAGCTCCCCTGGGTGATTGTGGCCAGTGTTCACCAGAGCACTCCCACAATGACAAAGAAGCAGCAGGTGAATGCCCACGGGCAGCCCCGTGAGGGGCAGCCACTGCTGTCCAAGCTGTGACAGGTGAGGGATGGGGATGAAGGGAGAGGCTGCAGCAGGACCTGGGGAAAGCCCTGGGGCAGAGACAGCCAGGCCTGGCACCAGGCCTTGCTCTGCAGAGGGGCCAGCGCTGGCACGGGCCAGGCACAGCAATGCCCCAGAGCCAGGGAGCACAGCTGGGAACCCAGCCCAGCCTGGCTGCCATGGCCAGCACCTGCCTTGGGGCCAGGGCTGGGCTTGCTGACATGTGGGGGACGCTGTGCCCACACAGCCGCCTCCATCCTGTGCCTCCCCCTGCTTCCCACAGGTGACCCACGGGCAGCTACTCGTAGCAGAGGGAAGGTAGCACAGGGAGGCTCTTCTGCAGGCTCATGCTGGATCAGAACAAGTCATCGCAGTTTTTGGGAGCCAGCAGGGCCCTTGAGGCCAAGAAGGCCAATGGGATCCTGGGGTGCATTAGGAAGGGCATTGCCAGCAGGTCAAAGAAGGCAATCCTGTCGCTTTACTCAGCCCTAGAGAGGGGCATCTGGAGTGCTGTGTCCAATTCTGGGCTCCTCAAGAGCGACATGGAGCTCCTGAAGTGTCCACTGGAGAACATCAAAATATGGTTAAGGGACAGAAGCATCTCTCTTACAAAGATAAGCTCTGGGAGCTGTGCCTGTTGAGCCTCAAGAAGAAACACCTGAGAGGGGCCTTTATCACTGTAGCTCAGGAGGGAGTCAGAGGACAGACCTTCTCAGTGGTACCCAGCAATAGGACAAGAGGCAAGAGGCAGAAAATGTTCCACCTGAACATGAGGATTAATTTCTTTACTGTGCAGTGACCAAGCACTGAACAGTTTGTCCAGAAAGGGTGTGGAGTCTCCCTCACTGGAGATAATCCAGCACAGACTGTCTGGACACAATCCTGTGCCATATGCTCTATGATGACCCTGCTTGAGCAGGGAGATTGGCCCAGACAACCCACTATGGTCCCTTCTAACTTGATGCATTCCATGATTCAGTGACATTCTGACACAGACTGACTCACCCTGGAGTGGACAAAGTCTTACTTAAACAAATTAAAGTCACCTTCCACCTCCTTCTAATGGAGGACAAAAAACTTCCAGCATCCACTGAAGGAAGGCAACATTGCAGGACACAAGAAATCCATGAGATTTCTGGATTTTGGAAAGGGTAATTTTTTGTCACATATCTTGGACAGGCCTACTTTCTCTAATCTTTTGGAAACTTCCATCTGCCTAAAGAAGCATTATTGTTGTATTACTTTTACCTCAGTAACTTTTTGCACTGATCTGCTTACTCAGCATTTTCAAGTAACCAGAGTATTCCAGGCTGCTTTTTTATCAAGAAGAAAGACGGATGTCCTTTCATTAAGGCTATAAAAATTAGTTCCTTGTACTTAAGAGTCAGAGCGTTCTGAAGCAGCTTACTCCTTTTTCTCATAATGGAGCATTCAGCTTTCATCAGCAGTGCTTCCACTAACAGTCCTAAAACCACAGCCTAAAAAAAACTATGACGAGTCCTTAAAAGGAGTCTGGCAGCAATAATCATCTCTTAAATATAGATAGACCAGATAAATGCTGAGCTGGCCACAAATTTTCAGACAAACAAGAACTTGCCAATGATGGATTTCTGAAACTAAGAGGAATGGGGCAGTGGGACAATCAATCATTTGCAGGATTTCTCTTGCAATATAACAGTGCCAAGTTCTGCTAGAAAAAAATGTAACAGGGAACTCAAGGTTCCTGGAAGAGTGCATGTGGATGCCAAAATTTATGTGTCACTGTCAGAGGACATTCAGAAAAAAAGTTTTGAGACCCCTGCTCAGTTAACTCATGATGTCAAAGAAATCTGACCAAGTAGTCCATCAATCTTCTTTAGAAGACCAGGATGAAGAGAAAGGCCTTTGTGATGTTAGGCAGAAAATGCAAAAATATGGCCCATATTTGCAGGGTGAGAGTCACACTCCTCCTCTTTTCCAAAGACTAGGTTTCAGAGGTTTTGACTTGTTCCACAGCATTCAGGAAGTACAGGACTTGATCCCTTGGATCCCTTCATAATTGCCAATGTTCTATACCAGTTTTTAAATAGATCACAAAAAAAAAACCACCACAGAAACCAGACATGGCCTGTCAAGGAATGTTTTGCAAATTAAATTCCCACTTTGTGTAAGTACATTAAAAAACTACAGCAGTAGTTGCCTAAAAATGGATGATTTCTATGCACACACAAGTGGAACTCTTGATGTGTGGCTCCAATACACAGAACTGCACACCCCTTTATGAAGTCAGGAATGTTTTCAAAGAGTAATATTTTAGGCTTACCAAGTTTTTTATGTAACTTCATATCTTTTTTAAATCTCAATTCAAATACAGGGATTCTCCCAGGTATTTGCTTGAGACTTGTAGGCATTTACAGGCTACCAAAAACAACCTCACCCAGAACATCTCAGTACAAGGGGATATGAACTGCTGTCGGCCATGCACACTTGTCAATAAGTGAGTGATGGAAATTATTATTTCTTAAATGGAAAGCAACTAATATGCCAAGCTGAATATGAATGACAGCAATTCAATCCACAATTTTCAGAATTTTATCTGTTCTCAGTCAAGAAAATAGGAAACTGAGATACACATGCAAACAAAGTTTGTTTTAGGACTCCAAGCAGAAGAATTCAGTACACCCAAAGACAAAGCCACAAAAATGACATTTGATGCCACCACCTAAAGCAAACATCTCATCCATAAAATAAAAGCAGAAACTTGAATTTAAATTACAAAATATGATTGGATGCCTCTTCTTCATATCTGAAAAACAAAAGCAATGACCTAAGCCAAGCACCCTATGTCTTAACAATTAAATACAGCTACACAACCTTCCTGAAGAAACAAATTCCTACCTTTTCATCTTTTCCCCTTAGTCAACCAGTGTCATCTGCTTCAGTTAGGATGAGTTTCAGCCAACAGTCTTAGCCAAAATCCAATTTCAGTGACACACTAATCATCTAAAAAACCTGACCATCTGTGTTTCATGAAAGAGAGACTTAAAAATGAGTATTAGCAGCATATTGATGAAACTGCAAACCAATCTGTCACAACCTCCTTTGCAGTCTCACATAAAAGGCACAGTTGGCAGGAATCTAAAAAATTCCATGAGAAAGCTTCTGGAAGAGAAGAAACAACTGCTTCAAATAACTCAGTTGTCTGGGAGAGAATAAAAAAGAGAGTAATTAAAGCATGGAACTGCCAAACACTAAGATAACATGGAGACGTGGCTACCATCTCTCATGACCAGTGAAACCAAACAAAGCACTTGAGCTTCACATCCCCTGCTGGCAATATAATACTGTTAAGCAATAAACCCAGTGTGATTTCTGCATGATTGGAGGAAATAGATGAAAGGTGTTTGAGAACTTGACAATGATCAAACTTTTTTACCTTCACAAAGGACTCCATAACACTCCATAATGTCCCTAATTTCCCGTGAGAATGCACTCCTGGCTCATACTAAACTTGGCATCCACTGTGACTAGAAAGACCATTTCATTGGAACTTTGCATTTGTCTCCTTGTGGAACTTCTGAAATTCTTATTGGTCCCAGCCTCAAATTTCCCAAGATACTTCTGCACTCAGTCTCCACCTCTTGCAATGTTTACTCAACGCTCAAGTCTCATGCAGGAATTTGCTGAGGACACATTCTGTTTCACCATCTGGATTTTTGATATATTGGATGGTATCAGCCTCAGCATCATCAAAGAATCAGCCATTTCTGCCAAGAAGACAAACAGGTCAGTCAAGCTTGAGCTAAGGTTGGTAACTCCACACTGACTGTGCTCAACTGTGTTCTTTTCTTTCATATATCTGGAAAAGCTCCATCATCTCATCAGAAACTCCAGTGAGGCTGAGCAACCTATGCAACCCCAAATCTGCCTCCTTATCTTTGCTTTAGATAAAATACTAAATTTTTTTCAGTCATCAGGAACCTTCCTGAGTCACCAATGTCAAACGTTTTGTCCCTTCAATGTGAAAAAACCCTGTTCTTCATCAGACTTCAAGAAAAAATTGATTGCATCACTTCAAAAATCACACCTGGATGTTGTCTATGGAATGCTACTCAACAATAAAGTAACACTTTCCTTCAGAATTCCCCTCCCTACCAAGGCACTATTTCACACCCTCCAGTAGCATCTTTACAGATTTTTCATGTTTTATTATGACTTCATTTTCAGACATTTTTTCTTCATCTTTCTATACATTCCCAGGACTAAACACCAATTTCTCCCACAAGAAGCTGGGTATCTGCTTCATTTCTAGACACAATCAGGCACATCACAATTCTAGTATTGAATGCAAAAGATGAATGCAGCATGATTCACATTTCCAGTGCAAATTTTGAGCAAACCCATTAAAAGAATGTGGAATTTCACTTCTTCACTCCTCACCATCTTCACTATTAGAAGACACAGACCACTTGCCTTCACTGATTACAACAAAAGTTACTGCCAAGAACACCAGTTAAACCCATAACTGTTCTATCAGCTACATAAAGACATTTGCATTACTTCAACGTTTTTGAAAGTTTTGTTGAAAACTGTGCACAAAGTACAATTATTAAGTAAAAGCCACTGCACTATCTTTTTCTAAAAATAAACTGCTCTGCAAATTCCTTAGATTTGACAAAGCCCGCTTAACTGAACAGCATAAAGCATGAAAAGTATTTTTAAAAAATTCTTCTGAAAAGTCAAACCAAACAAACTTGGTTTTGGTATTATACATTACGTCAGCAAGATGCTTCCTGATATACTGGATGACTTGTGACCATTTCTTAATTTTTGTAACAAAGTCCTTTGGTCACATGAAGCCATGTCTGGGTCTTAATACAGAGCTTTTGCTGCTGTAACAAACCAGGCATTCCCATAGCTCTGCATCCTACACTGGACAGCAGTACCTGTCTGACGAGAAATATGACAAGCAAGGCATGGAACAATCATTACTTTCATTTATACTCAGCATCCAACAAGTTTTTAGCACAAACACTGCCGTTGGATCATCTGGATAGCAGGCTATCTAGCAAATCCAATTTTCCATTTCTCATGTTCCATGTTGAACCTGTCTTTTGTCATGGCCTTCCTAACATCTAGCAACAATGATTCTACAACTTACATTACACACATTGTGAAAACAAACTTCCTTTTAATTATATTACAACTTCACCACAGCTGAAGAAATCTATTAATACTGGTGCTGTCTTCTTCTAAATATTAATCTTACTACAAATCTTCCTACAAAAACAAAGTTAATTTTAGTTTCCATTTTTCAGGCAGGTGGGATATGCATTCCATGTCCAACATCTGGCAGAAAATTGATACATTCAATGACAATGATGCACTAAAAAAACCCAGATATTTTTATGATAGTCATTGTATAAAAATCAACATAGCTCTTTTTTTTAAAATCTGTACCAAACAAATTGAATGGCAAATTAAAATCTACCACTGTTGTCCATGAATCACAGAAGCGCCTTCCCCAGCTCCACAGCAGTAAAACCAGACTGTGTTATCTCGTTCCAGCACGGTGGGTGATAACAGATCATCCCAAGCCCTGCACAACCACTGCTCAGTGTCGCTTTCAGGAGTCCGGTGCCGGAGAGCGCCGCTGTGCGCGGCCTTCCCAGAGAGAGCGCCCGGCACCCCCAGCTCAGCCGGGCCGGGGCAGGGCCTCCCCGGCACCGAGGGACTGCGGCTCAGGGGGCGATTTCTCTGCTCCGAGGGATTCCAGCTCGGTGGGAAATCGGGGACAGAGGGACGGGAGCCTCGTCTGGCAGTTCCACAGAGGGAGCTTTTATTGTCCAGCAGCCCCTGGGAAGGGAAGGCCAGGGACAAAGGCTCCCTCCTGAGGGGCAGAAACCGGGGCTTTTTATGGGAAAGGCAGGGGCTGGGGTAGGAACCGATCAGCCAACTGGGGACAGGCTATTACTGTATAGAAACAAGGCATGCTGGGGGTGGGTCACTTTGTCACCATGACCCAGGGGAAGGTTGCTTATCTCTGGGGAAAGTCGTGTTACCCTCAGGCCTCTCCTCCAAGGGAGTGCAGAGGGCTCCTGCGCCAAGGGCTCACAGCAGTTCAGAGCCTGTTACTGCTACTCATGGTCCCACAGTGCAATTCCCTGCGAACCCGACAGCACAAGCAGAACAAAAATAAACCAAGGATCTCCAAAGCCCCGACAGCTCTGCTACCATGCGGGTCTGCGCTGTCTTCTCTAGTGTCTTTTTCAGCCATGCTGCAGTGTTGCAGGCTCCTTTACAGGGCAGGCATTTCAGAGTCTGTTCAAACGTGGGACCTGATGTCCAAACACAGTCACACTTTGAGCCTCTCCGTGCTCAGACAAAGCAAACAAAGCAGCCGAGTTCCAGGCTCCATATTATCACTTGGCAAATATTTACCCCAAAGAGTCACAGAATCATGGAACACTCCAGGGATGGAGAGTCAGACTAAGAAAGTGGCAGAGGACCTTGGATCACGTGTGGTTGAGGCCCAAATGAAGGCGTATCCAAGGCTTCCACAGGATACCCAGCCTCAGACAAGCTGTGGTGCCAGGCAGCCACCGCCAGCCACGGCTGAGGCTCCACAGCAAAGAGCACCTCATGAACCCACACTTGGAGCACAACACACAAACGTTCAGCCATCGGAAACCTTTTATATCAAACATCATCATAATGCAGATGAATCTAATTTAGTACAATTCTGTTATTTCTCTAAAGGCCCAACACTAACCTCATCAGCATAATGACTTTCTACAGTACCAAGTATATGCCCACACACATTCATGCTGTACTTGGTGTCAATCCTTTACCAATCCGACATGAAATAAACCCCACTGAAATCAAACTGCTTAACAATAACCACCAATAAAATGCAGTAAGAAACCCTCTTACAGTTTGTTTCACACCCAGACTTCAGAATATGTAATATTTGAGAAGTTACTGTATTTTCCTTCTGATTTTAATGTTCATGTGCTTTTCTGCATGTATCATTTCTTTGATTACCATGTCTAGCTTTGTTCTTTCTTGCAGTGTAAAAACGTGTAGGGATATTAAAATGTTACTAAGTGTGTACAGATGTATAGCTTCTATTTGAGCAGCTCAGGGACTGGTAACCATGGCACTGCTTCCAAGAATAGAATTATCATCTGTAACAGCACTCATGCTGTGGCAGTTGACAGAATGGTTATAAATATATCTATTAGCAGCCTGAGCTGAATCTTTAAACAGCACTATAGGGACAGTAGTTGGCTAAAAATAGCTTGACAATATTGCATTTGAACACTTGTCCTCAGAAACACTTTGTCACATCCACAGAGCGAATTTCAGGTTTTTTTTTTTTTCCTGCATGAAGCTGAAAATGAACTTCTGTGGCACATAGGAGACAGACGGTGTGACATTTTTTGACCTCCCTCCCCCCCAGAACACTAGAAATAAAAGCACAACAGGAACAATCTTGAAAAGACTGCTATAAAACATGAAGTGATGCCTAGAATTCAAAGTACATAAAACAAGAGCAGAATCAAAAATCATTTTTCAAGGAGGGAAAAAACAGAACATATGGCAATCAAGAGCAAACAAATAATCTGTGGGAGCTGCTGGAGTTCAACTTCATTCTAATACAATTCCACAGAACTGAAACAGGGAAATGATGGTTACCCAATTGTCACTAACAACTGTAAGAGACACCACTCAGGATGAAGAAAGGAAAATTGTCTCAAAACAGATTTCTAAATGCAGAAGATTTTATGAATTCAGACATACATTCTCAATAAATATCTTTTGCTTGCTCCTTTCAGTATTTTCCCCATCTTTTTAATCCCAGTTGATACCAGTGCAGTAATGCTACTGTGATCAGTTCTGCCAGCTGATGAAAAACTAACCAGTGTCTTTATTAGTCAGGGAAATGTTTGCATTTCTTTAAATTATCAAATAGAAATGCAGACTGCTAATTTCCTAATAATTATCTGTACACTGGAAAATGGAACTCATCCAAAAAAAAACCAACGAAGGTATGAATGGTGAAGGTCTCCACAAAGAAGTGCTTGCAGAGTAAACCATGTCATATAGCATAAAATATTTTAGCTGAGAAGAAACCTCTGGAGGTTCTCTGATCAGCTCTCTGCTCAATGCAGGGCTAAATTACAGCAGGTTGTTTCATCAAGCCAAACTCTGAAAATGGAGATTCTGCAACATATCTGAGCAGCCATTTTGTTTCTGATTGCCCTCCCTGTAAATCAGAATCCCCCTAATATGTGACTGCATTTTCTTATGTTACAGCTTATTTCCTACTGCTTGTAATTTGGATGGTGCCCAGTGACAGACAGTGGGCACAGACTGAAACACAGGAGGTTCCCTCTGAACATCAGGAAACATCCCTCAGTCACCAACCTGTTTCCAGTGCAAATCCAAACCACAGCCCCACACCAGCCACTGTGAACAAACTGCAGCCAAAAGCAGCACAGGGTGAGAGCACTGAGCAGGTTTCCCAGCAGGCTGTGGAGTCTCCCATATTAAACATACTCAAAAGTCAACTGGACACGATCCTGGACACCTGACTGCTTGTGCAGGGTGGAACAAAGATGCTGTCCAGATGTGCTTTCCAGTCTCAGCCATTCTGTGATTTTGTTATTTTTTTACTGTGCATTCCAAGGTGAGCCCAGCTCCCTTCACTCTACACTCTGCCACCAGGGAACACCCTCAGCCTCCTCCACTTAGGGCTGCAGAAACCCCAGCACCCACCACATCAATTGTGGACCTCACTGCCCTCCACTGGACTGACTCCAGCATCTCCTTGTCCGTCTTACACCAAGGACCCCAAAACTGGGCACAGCACTCCCAAGTGCTGGCCAGAGGGGAAGAATCATCCCCGAGCCTGCTGACTACACACTGCCTTGTACACCCCAGTTGAAGTTGGCCTTCACTGAAAAGGCACACAGACTCTGCTGACTCCTCTTCCATCAATGTCTATCCAGTTTTTTCTGCAAAGCAACTTTCTATCCAGTCAGTTTCCAGCCTGTGCCAATCCCTAGTGCAAGGTATCTTACTTTATTTTACAAGCATATATATTGTATATATGCATAAAGTTTCATTCACAGTGGTTTTGAAGGGTATTAGCTACATTAAAAATAAAAAACTAAACACAATTTAAAATGCACTGAATTTGTGTCCTTCAGCAGTAAATGTAAGACCTTTCATGTACGCTTCCAAATGCAAGGGAAAACAAGACTCTAGGAAAAGAAAAAAATTATCTCCCAGCCAAAAGTAAATACAGCTTCTAAAATAGGTTTCTATTACACCTTCCATCTTTCTTGAGGATTATTTAAGGATGAACTACAATTTAAATAGAACAACTTCCACCTGTTGTATCCTTTTTAAAGCTTGGTTTTGGTAAGGGAATGTAATCTGACATATAAAACTTAGATAATGAAAGTCAGCTCTATCGTAGTATTAGACTTGAATATTCAGGCTAAAAAATTAAGCTCTTGAGATAATTAGAATTGCTGTTTTCATAAGGCATATGGATCAACTTGACCATGACAGTGAACTCAGGCTGCAAGGCAAAAAGAATTAACACTCCTACTCAAATTTGTCCGTTATCAACTACACTTTCTTTAAAGTTTAAACACTTCCAATCTTTTTTCTAGATTTATCACAGAGAAATTAGAACATAGAGCACACATTACAACTCTGAACTTCTGAAAATCTATGTAAATAATGACAGTACTACTCCACATCTCTCTAGGATTTCTGCGTGTCTGCCAAGTGGTATTACCACCATGAAGACTTCACCCAACCAAAGTGTGATGCTGAGGACTAAAGAAAAGTGATGTCAGATCTGGTAAGATACTTCTTCAAATAGAAAAATTATTGACAGAACGAGGCTTTAGTGTAAGCAATAGCTTGACTGATACAATTCCTTTAAAATGTTATTTAGGTAACTGATTTTTACAAATAAAACAAAAATTAGATTAAACCTCTGTGCAAAGAAAATTAATTTTTGTTCCACTTAATGTTGTAAGGCACTTGAACCCTGACAGTGTGCCCCAGCCAAACTATTTTCAGTTACCCTTATCAGAGCCCTCAGGAATTCTTCAAGGCTACTAGAAAGTTAGCAGCAGTAAATTGGGAACGAGATACTGAGAAACAGAATACCAAGGCAGCAAGAAAATAGGTAAAGAAGGACTGTACCATCCTGGACTAGAACCAATGATGTTGTCTGAAAGGTGCTTGCAGAGTGCATGGACAGGATAGGGGCACCAGCCAAGTAGTGCATGACCACGTGAATGGCATCTGCCAAGTGCTTCAGTACAGTGCAATGGAAACAGTAAATGGCTTTTGTGAAATCACACTGACTCATTGTTCAAGAGTCCTGAGCTCCTGCAACTTAACTTCAATGTCAGCTACAGAAGTGCTGTTATTCCAAGGGTGCAAAAGCTTCACTAAGAGCTCAAATTAAACCTGTACCACAAATTTAAACAGAGTAATGACTTATGACTTATTTCTTTATGACTTCTTTATGACTCTGTCCTGGTATAAATCTTTGGTCATGTAGCATTTCACAGGATCATAGAATGAGTGGAAGGGACCCACAAGGATCATCAAGTTCAACTCCTGGCCCTGCACACCACCATTCCCAACAATCCCACCATGTGCCTGAGAGTGTTGTCCAAATGCTTCTTGACCTCTGCCATGGTTGGTCCTGTGACCAGGAAGCTGTCCCACCACCCTCTGGGTGAAGAAGCTTTTCCTGATACCCAACCTAAACCTCCCTAACACAACTTCAGGCCATTCCCTCAAGTTGTCACTGGTCACTGCAGAGAAGAGATCAGTGCCTGCCCCTCCTTCCTCTCATGTTGCAACTGCAATGAGGTCTCCCCTCAGTCTCCTCCAGGCTAAACAGACCAAGTGTCCTCAGCCACTCCTCATATGGCTTCTCCTCAAGGCCCTTCACCATCTTCGTTACCCTTCTTTGGATGCTCTCTAACAGCTTAGTACCTTTCTTATATTGAGGCACCCAAAACCTCACACAATATTCAAGGTGAGGCCGCCCCAGTGCAGAGCACAGCGGGACAATCCCCTCTCTTCCCTGGCTGGTGATGCTGTGCCTGATGCCCCCAGGACAGCCCTCCTGGTGGCCAGGCCACTGCTGACTCCTATTCAACTTGCCATCAACCAGGACCTCCAGGTCCCATCCCACAGCTGCTATCCAGCCTCATTCCCCAGTCTATCTGTACATCCAGGGTTGCCCTGTCCCAGGTACAGATTCTGGCACTTGCCCTTGTTGAGTTTCCCATGGCTGGTGACTGCCCGATCCATTTGTTCAGGTCTCTGTGGGGCCTGCCCCTCCCTGCCTTCGAGGGAGTCAGCAGCTCCTCCCAGTTTTGTGTCGTCTGTGAACTTGCTCAGTGTCCCCTCCAGTCGTGTGTCTGAGTCCTTTTGGAGATGTGAAGAGCACAGGGCTGAGGATGGAGCCCTGCAGAGCCCCACAAGCGACAGGTCCCCAGTCTGATGTCACTGCCATCACTGTCCCCCTTTGTGCCCGACCTCTGAGCCAGCTGCTCACCCATCCCATGGGTGTTTACCCAGCTGGAGGCTGAACATTGTCCAGAGCCAACACTGTGAGAGGCAGCACTGAAAGCTCTACTGCAATCCACTAAAATGGCATCAGCTGGGTGGGTGACCTGCTCATGAAAGGCAATCAGGTTTGATAAGCAGGACTTTGTTCTCATGAAGCCGTGCTGGCTGTGACCAATGACTGCATTGTCTTTCAGGTGGTTTTTAGTACCTCCCAGAATAATCTTTTCCATAACTTATACCAGGCACTGAAGTGAGGCTCTGATCAAAAGAAGTTTTTCTCCTCAAGTAATTTGTTGTGTGTATTCCCTTAGAAGTAAAAGAAGAATACCAAAAGTTGCCTGAATTTATTATAATTTAATCAGACAGTCTAAAATTAATCATTAGCAAGTATCAATTGGCTGGCTTGATTGGCATAAATGGTCTTGATTGGATAAAGCAGCAGTTTCTAAGCACAAGCTGCTGAAGCCAATAGAGCAACTGAAGTTCAACACAGACCAAAAAAAATTTAAAAAATGAATAAAAAAAACCTCCTACCACTATTTGATATAACAACTTCAGAGCAAACTAACATTTATTCCAAGCTGTAGCTGACTATATTTATGGGTGTTGTGTTTTATCTCAGTCACAGTGCCATCTGGTGACTATTTATACTCTTATACATTTTAAATAGATGGTATCTTTTAGGCTCATCCAACCACCTCATGTCATCCATTAACCTCCTCCTAAGTTTGATCTGCAAGTGAGGACAGGAACAGTTCTCTAGGAAATGAAATGATTCAAGATTTCCATTTTGCATGTTCTTGTTGTGAACTTAGAAGTTCATCAGGAATATAAAGGACTTTAACCACTAAGGCAGATGAATATTGCTATAAAATAATAAAGTTTCTTTTGCTGGAAATTGACAGAATGATCTCAAGAATGAGATACATGGAAGGGTTTGGGTTTTGTTTGCTTTTCCCTGGAATTTGGCCTCTAAAAGCCAGCTGTGCAAGGGCAAAAGCAAAAACTTCTTTTCAAGTCCCACTCCTAAAGTTACCACTCACTGAAAAAGTATTCATTGAAAAAGTGGTGGCCGATAAATAAATATAGTGAAGATAAATTGGAGCATCAAGTATTAAATTTATTGATCAGCTTACTATGTCCTCCTAAGAAAAACTCAGACTTCCCAGGCTCTTGATATATTTTATCTCTTTTAACAATTTATAGTAGTTATGAGCAAAGTTCTAACAATTTGATGAAGGCAGTAACATGGGAGAAAGATTTATGTTGGTTTTTTTACCTTTAGTTTTACCCTTTCTGCAAACTCACAACAAATATTCCCATCAGCCTTTCTCACAACAAAATAAGTGACAAGACTCTAATACATTGCATATCTATCAAAGAGGAACACATATTATATTGGCACTGTTTTTCCTTTAAAACAAATCTGTAAGAAAAATACCTGATTATGAGTTAACGTCCTAGAGACAATTCCTTAAAGACCCCATGGCAGGGGGATTGGAACTAGAGGATCTTTAAGGTACCTTCCAGCCCAAACCAGTCTATGATTCTATTCAGGCAAAAACTGATATATTAAGCAAAAGGCAGCTATTGGACACAAATTATAAGTAGACTCCTGTCTCTCCTCCCTTCTGGAAGGAAAGGATTCTATGTAATATTCCACTTATTTCAGGCTTTCAACAGGCATAACCAACTTCATATGCAATAAACGTGCATATCTGATGAGTTAGAAAATTAATTCATATTGTGGTTTCTTGTGCTCACTAATACTACCTCAATTTCCAGTCCAGTATCTTTTTTGTTATTAAGTATTCACATGGAATCAAGTGTATAAAACATTAAATATTACTTCAGCTGCTACCAGTACCAGTAATAACAAAATGCTTCAACTATCCCATAAGTAAAACAGTTGGGATGCTCAGAGAGAATAACTATTTCCTTTTTTACTGTGGAAGACACTGTTAATTCCATTTAGGGAAGAACTTTCAGCAGGCCTGCTGTTCACAGCATAAAATAGGAGAAGCTGTTGCTCAAAACCCAAAGTCTGCTGCTTCTAACAGTTTCATGGGAAGAAACTGCTCTGATTCCACACTCAGTAAAGCATAACTGTTCTGAACATACTATGCAGGTCAACAATTTCTGATTTTCTTTCCATAAACCATATTATTAATAATTTTGCCATTATTCATTGTTTTCTAGAAAGCACTTCACCCCCCAAAAGCAGTTTTGGTTTTCAAGGGTAATAAAACCCACTCCTGACAACAATGAGCATACACAACTATTTGATAAATTGGAGGAAAAAAAGAGCCAATCTTTCCCAAGTAATTGAAATTAAACTCATCTATTCTCTTTCATTAATATTCCAGAGTGCCACAGAATCATTTTCTATTTACTACAATGAATATTCATTAGAGAACTGACTGGAACTCGAGTCTGCTCCCCTCATGTGCTCATCATTTCAAACAAGCTGTCATCCAGGCTGGGCAGTTCTGGAACACTGCAGTGTCCTAGCCAGGAAAAGGCCTGAATTTGTATTTCTGGTGCATTGTATTGAGTTCACAAGGCCTCAGGATTGAGGTTTGCTCATCTTGCTCTGATTGACCTGGCTACAACTGTATTTTGTGAGGTTTAGCTGCCACAACAGTTTGTCCACCTGATCAGGTGTCCAACTGCGTGGGACAACCACGGCTTTACACCCAGAGTTGCAAGAGGCAATCAGTCTATGAGAATGAGGTATTTATGAATGAGATAATGATGTGGCATAAATAAATAAAGGCCCTGTGAGATGATGGACACTTTGAGAGGTGGTTGCAGCACAGCTGCACAGGCAAAACCCCAAAGGCAGTAAATCACCAACAATCAGATAAAGAAATGCAGATACTCAGCTGGACAAAACCCTGGTAAAGGCTAACAAGAAGAACAAATAACATGTAACACATACTGATTTGGGATGTAACAAGGAACCACAAACTAATGAAGAAAAAGCAAGGTGTACAAACACATTAGAAAGTGCATCCTAGAAAAGAAACCACCTGTGGTGTTTTCCTGCCAGCGAAGGACACTTCACCAGCACTGGGAAGAGATCGACCCTACAGCACTGGGAGGGTGGCATAATTCCTATCCCTTTTCCTATGCTAAGAATTCAGAGTGTAATAATTCCAACTGTATTATTCTTCCTGTAATGATTAAATCTGGACTAATAATGACTAAAAGTTTACAGTTTCAATACTAAATACTTGTACTAAGGGACTGGCTTAGCTATGGTAAGATGCAACTTTCTCATTGGCTGTAAAACAATAAAGGGTGCCATCAGGTAACTTCCAGAGGTGCTTCCCAACCTCAACCACTGTGAGTGATTCTGTGAATGATGCCTTACAAATAAATAGAGGGATAAATAAACAGATGACATTGGAATGTTTCCTTGAACTCCCTGTGTTGTGTTCTTCTGCCTTAGCTTAGACCTACGGTTCTGCTATATTTGGGGCAGATACTGTTCTCATTTTTGCTGTGCAGCTCCTAACCAATGAACACAACTCTGTAATACAACTGATAATTTTCCTTAATGAATTAGAACCTGAAAGTTCCAGTTTTGTACTTTTACTTATGGTTTTCACCCTAACAGTGATGAGTGATGTTCAGTATACCTAGCACCACATATTCTCAAGACTCTTTAATGTACTGGTGAAAAATGCCACAGGAAGGCTGCAGATCACTCAAGAAAACCAGTAAGATAATAACACAACTACAAGAATACAGGGTGATTCTGAAAAATGTCTTTCCATTTTTTCCTATTCAGCACTTTGACCCTGAAGTTCTTGGATGAAAAATCGCACGAACCAACCCACACTAAAATGGCAAAGTAGTCTCCAAAGAGAGTGTACTGCCCTGAGTTGGGCTAAGGTCTTGAAAAGGAGACTTTTGATCCAAAATCTCTGTGTTAAGATTCTGGGTCTTCTACAGTCCTCAGAAATATTTATATCAAGAAAGAACAGTTAACATAAGTCAACCCTTAAAGTGCACTTTTATAATGAGTGAAAAATCTATTCAAACTGCCTTTCCTGCTCGATTCAAGCTGAAGCACTCCAAGCAAGTGCCCTATTACCAGCCTATTCATGGGCCAGGCATTAGCAGCCTGTTGAAACAAGAAATCTCCTCTTGACAAGAGGAAGTTACAAAATTTTGTTCTAATTATGACATCCCAACCACCCCCTACTGTGTCACCTTTCACCATTAAAATATTCAGCACAGAACCTTGGTGTAAAAATTCAGTTCACAGAACTCCAACAGGGTGAGGATTCATTGAGGTTTTCAGGACATCCCAGGAGAAAGTGAGAAGAATCTTTCTACAACTGCATGTACAGAACTGCATGCAATCTCTTACTCAGTGGAAATAAAACAGCCCCACATTCATATTAAACAAAAAATGGTGGTTGTTTTTAATTCCATTTTCAAGTTAAAATCAAACAGGAACACTGGAAGATGCTGTCAGGCAGCAACTGAAACAGATTTCTGAAAGTAAACAAGCTCAAATGCTTGACTTCAGCTTTCACCTAAAGAAGCATCTTCAAAAGTAGCACATTTTCAGGCATGTGTTAAACAGAAACAGCAGCAGTCAATTTTCCATTTTAAATGAACAAATTTGTAAACTTGTTTGGAAAGAAGTAAATTAAGAACTGACAAAAATGACAGTTGAAAGCGGTAGAACAGTCACGGTATTTTTTTTCTAAATATAAATCAAGTAAGACTGAAATATCTTCAGTTTCATTTATAAAAGCAAGTTCTATTTTTCTTTTTTTAAATCTACCTACTTGCATACAATTTTAACTGGCATTAATCAGTTTAAAATTGTTTTTCATACTGCTGAAGTTATCGTTCTTTTTTAAATCTCCATGTTTATATACTATCTTAAATGGCTTTAATCAGTTTAAATTGTGTTTCATAATGCTGAATGAATTAATTTTATCTTGCAGTTTCCAAGTTACTTGAAGCTTATGCGGCTCAAAACCTGAGCCACAGATTAGAACACTAAAAGCACGGATATATATATTTAATGAAAAAGTACAATTTTCCAGGGAATACAGCATGGAATTATATGAAAAAAAAGATGGGACACAACAAGAGAACATGAAGGCTACATCAAGCACCTAAGTCAGCTTAGAAACCAGGTAGCCTTCATTAATATTCCTCAAAAATAAGCAGCTCTAAATCTCTCTGCTCCACACCTAAACATTTGTACTTACTCAAATTTATCTCCTGTGTACTCAAAAAGCCTTGCTTTGTGGTTTTCTTTCTGCAAACTCTGTGGTTGCATTTTTATATTACAGATCTTCAAACATTTGACTAAGGGGAATCACAAAGGGGTATCATAAAGTGTAAACTACTTGGGCTTACAGGGTTGGGTACTAAATAAACAGAGCTATTTCAATCCTTCTGTGTAATGGAATCTAAGAAAAATTATCTTTCTGAACACTTTTCCATATTATCAAGTCTGACTATTCCCAAATTGGTTTAGTGCATTATATTCTTCAGCTTTTTTGAGATGTGGAAACTCATAAAGGCCTTAAAACTGGTAATTTCAGTCTTTTCCATTAACGTTATTCAAAACCCAACAGATCAAGTACTTTCAATAGAAAATTATTGTGTCTGCTGAAAAAGATCTCTCTCTCTCTGTTATTTCTGGAGTTTCCCCCATCATTTCATGGGACAAACCTCCAATACACACACACACACAAAAGCCATTCTATTTAAAATACACACTCTGCTATGTGGGATATGAAAATAAACTACTTTCAACAGAGTATGAACAAATCATCCAGATGAAACATTTGCATGAATTTATGACATAAGTTTACTATTCCCAGTACTATCCACCTTGTGGTATTTAATTAATAGGAGGGAATCATATTTAGACCATGTCTAAATTCCATTCTTGAAATATTAAATTCACATTAGGAATTCCTGCTAAGCTTACACTTCAATTTCTTAACTTAAATAAGGCCCAATTCCATGTAGGCAGCAAATCTTTTCAATTTCCAACAGAAATTGAAATTTCCTCTCCTCAAAATCTATCATGAGCTGCTTGTAGAACAGGCAACCTCCAAGTTACCAATCACTGGGAATTTAGGTATCCTGTAACATTTTATTTTTGAAAATAGCATGAACTCTCAGTCATGGATACCCTGACTGAAAGATGAGTTAATTTACACATGCATTCTCTAGCAGTCACTAATTATTTTTTAACTCAGCTTCACCTAAAACCGTGTATTACTAGAAAATAAAAACATATTTAAAATTAAACTCTCTGTGAGGAAATGTGGGGAAACTTCATTACGGTGGCATATTAAACAAAAGGCTTAAATTTCAATCAGATTTCTTTAAAAGAAGGTTCAGATTCCAGTAAGGGAAAAAAATAAAATAAGAAGGAAAAGGAAGAAAAAGCCAGAAGTTGCCGGGATGCTGCGATAATTTAAGCTGAATTTTATCCAAATAGCACACAAGTTTTGGTGGGACATATGGATTAACACATTTAACACTTGCCAAGACTGCCACAACACTGAAATGTCCTCTTGAATTAATTTCAGTACAGGTGCATCCCAACATTTCCAAGAACGGTTCCAGCCTTGAGAGGTCCTGTGACAGGGACAGGCAGAGCCACCCAGGGGGATGGGGACACTGCTGACATTTTTAACAGCACAGCAGCCATACAGAGCTATAGAAGTTTCAGAGCCTTAATTTGTTCTTCTAAGTCCCCAAGTGAAAAAGGAAAATAAAAACCTTCCCAGAAGGAAGCAAGGGAAGCGATGCAATCAAGAAGGGGAAGGTTGACAATTCCCTTCTGTTTATTTGCAGCTAAATAATTTTGTTTATACTACTGCTTAAAACCTCTCGCTGCCGAAAAAAATCTTAATTCCTTCTAGGAGGTCATAGATTTGTTTTCACTCTGTGCTCTGATTATTCATTAAAGATGCAGGGAAGCAATTTTTAATAAATTATATGATCATAAGCAAATAGAAAGACCTGAAGAAGTGGCACTGGCAGGCAATTAGGGAAATTCTTGAGACAGGAGGAAAAAAAAAAAAAAAAACTAAAAAAAGAAACCAGCAATCACAAGTATTTTACAAAACTTGGATGTTATCACAGAATATAAAGGAAAAGGCAAGTAATACTCAGATTTCAGTTTTTCCTGTTTATTTTCTTTGCAGCCTTAGATATTTCCACTGATTGCTACTGAGCTAAAGCAAGGATAAGCACCCAGGAAAACACAACCTGAAGTGAATACAGAGAGGAGATGAGAAGCATCATCCTGATGCTGTTAGTTCACAACAAAGGTGTATCTTTGCCTCATCACAGGCATACTCAGATTAGCAACTGTGTATGCCTTGGAGTCAAATATGGAGAAGAACCTCAGCTATAGCCAAATTTATGTGACAACAACCAGAAAAGCCTTTCTTATTTTCCTGTCTTGGCAATTTTGGTCACTCTGTCTCTTAATTTAAAAAAAAAAATGTATTTAGATATAAAGAATGTATTACAGAAAACCAGACATACAGATATTCACCATCTCTTCACCTTAAAATTCATTTAACTGTAGGCTTGATTCAATCCATATTCCATTCAATTTAGAATTTCCTAGAAAAAGCTCAGAACCTGATGCTTAGACTAAAAATTGAAATAATGAAAATCCACATTTTATCTTCTCCATCACTTCAGAGCAGCCACTCCAGATCCAAATCTACTCCCTGAGTATTAAACGCTGCAGAGAATCTCTAAACCTGTAGTGTCTATTTTTCATTTAACTGCTTTCAAATCAAACAGATCCTCAACAAATACCCCAGACAAACCTCTATAAACAGAGCATAATGTGGAAAACACTGTTTCAAACCTGCTGCTATTCTTTAAGATTTTCCCAATTCATAAAACAGCAGGAAAATGTAAACCAGTGAGCTGGTCATGCAGAGAAGTATGGAATATTTCAGTTTATCCTGGGTGATGAGCTAAAATTCAAGGCTTATTTTTAAGGGTCCAAAAAATAAAATACCCACCACAACTCCAAACAGGTAATCATGCAAATGGAAAGGAATATATTTTTAAAACACAGGAACTAAATGACCAAAATAATCTGTACCTTCCTTCATAGGAATGCAGCAAGAGGGGGGAAAAAAGAGGGGGGAAAGAAAAGATGTTAGAGAAGCTGAGAAACTGAGCTGAGATGTAGCACTCCCCGCTGCTCCAGAGCCAATCCAGCACATTTGTTTAGGTTAGTCCAAGGCCAACACTTCAGCCTGACAAAATTTTAATGAAGTGTTTTACTGTTCTGGAGATTTTAACCATTTGAGCACAAAGGATGAACAGCTCCTCACTTTGCTGGCTGCATTCTTGAATTTTTCTTTTCAACTCCTTCAAAAGAAAAATCTCTTCTTGTCTCAGAGACTTAAATTTACAAAGGACTTTTTCCACTGTTTTCCTAATCCTGTAACCTGAAGGTTTTGGTGTCCAAAAGCAAGTTCCACTTCTATAAAATTCAGACTTTCTGTTGGGAAAGCACAGGGAGCAGTAGCCGAGCAGCTTCCTCTTTCCTGAGATACACAGACTGTGTAACTCTTCTGAAGGCAATTAAACCTTCATTCATTGAGACAACTGCACAAAGTTTTTACTTTTTAGTTCTTTTTTGCAGGGACATGAGCCAGATAAGAATCACAGAATTATCAATCCAAGATCATCGAGTCCAACCTTCGACCAAACATCACCAGGTCCACTAAACAGCACCACAAAATGCCACATCCAGTTGTTCTTTGAACACTTCCAGGGATGGTGACTCCACCACTTCCCTGGGCAGCCCTTTCCAATGCTTAATCACTCTTTCAGTGAAGAAATTTTTCCTAATATACAGAGTGAGTATTTTGAAATGGAGAGAAATTGTTGCTCTGAGGAAGGAAGGTAAAAATCAAGATGTAAAATGAAAATGTACTACAGTCAGAATCACAGATGGACTTCTATCCCCATTTGATGCTCTTTTACATATCCTTAAAAAGCCTGATGGTCATAGTTTGATTTTCTCTCTGAATAAGATGCAAGTCCATGAGCTGAACAAATGAGGAAAAGAGAGCATGAGCTGAGCCTTACTGACTTTCACACGTTCGGGTACTCAACAGATGGCAAAATTCCCGAAAAGCCAGCCAGGATTTTGTACATGGCAAAGCAACAGTGAGTAGAAAATACTATGAGAGATGAGAAAAGACATAAACAAAAAGAAAAAAAAAAAAAAAAAAGGCTGAAAGGCTTCAAAGAGCTTCTTATAACTTATTAACACAAACATTTCTAGACAAAGGTAGAAACAAGTCAGTGTCACAGAGGAGGAAAATCAGTGACCCAGCCCTTGTTTTTCCTTATGTCCCCTGTGCATGGGAGACACTGCAGGTGTCAGAAGTGCTCTGGGCCATTTCTCCTGTCACTGGACAGCAGCAATCAGAAGTTATGGGCCAGCAGAGATATTTGAGATTCCTGCTCTCAGACTGTGCTTCTGGTATTATTTTCATAATCACGAGGAATACATTCCTCACTGGAGGAAGCTGGATATTATGATAATTAGAGAAACATCTATGAACTTCGTCCAGAATGAAGAATGTGTTTTTTTCTCAATGCAAAATTATTAAGTTGATTAAGTTGATGTGGCTTCCTCCTCCCTTTCTCTCTCAGCCAGTATTCCCTACATGTTTGTTCCTGGAATACAGAGACCCCTATTTCTGCCTTCCTGCTCCTTGGGAGATTCAACACACAACTGGGAGAGCCTGGTGTGATAAACACACAGCTCAGCAGGATTTAGCCTAGCACTGCACAGTGCAGAAAACATCTTGTTTTGCACACAGTTATGTCACAAAGTCTGATATCCAGGGGGAAACAAGATCCCCTGTATACAGTAAATAAAGAATGTCCACAGGCTCATTGTGTTACCTTTTCCATCAGGGACCTTTTAAAGCCAGTGCCTGTCACAAAGGAGGTGAGGTGAGCAGAGCTGCCACTACACTAACATCTGAGGATTTAATTGTTTGGATTTTGGGGGGGCGGGGTTGAGTATTTTTACTCCACAGAAATCATAGTCAAATTTCTTCTTCGAAGTTATTAGTGAAATACAGGGTTGTAACTGCTCAAATTTGGGAACAACTTTTTCTTTTCCTCAATTTACCTCTCTTCATATGAATAACAATCACTTCCAGGAATACTCACTGACGTAAGTGGTATAGACCATGACAATTAAATTTTTTCTGCTTATAATAATTTTTCAGTTAAAAATCTAACGATCACCCACCATTTCAGCTCCATTCCATCCAGACTGGGAGATCACAACCCCCACTTGGATACCACGTACAAAGAACAGTTACAATTCAAATTATTTTACTTCTTTTGTGGTAGAAAAATTGTCATGGTGAAGTTATGCATTATAGTTGCATGACAGTACCACCACAAAGGAAACCTGAAAGGTCAGTTTCAAAAATGAAACATTAAAAAAAATGTTCATTATAGTTCATGAAACTTTAAAACTTTACAGAGATATAGCTTCAAGAGCAAAACCAGCACTCTGGGGGCAATCATCACTGAGCTGTATAATAGTAAAGGAAAAGCAGTGTCCTCCTTCCTTCGGAATTTGACATTTGTGTCATACACAAAAGTTCTGAATAAAATTCTAAAAATAATTGGTCCCACATTATCTCATTTAAAATAAGTAGAGAAAAAAAGATACCTAGGGCAGAAGGCCCTTTATTTGCTTTAAAACCCAGTAGTGGAAATTGAAGGTAAGAAAAATTAGAGGTAATGGTAAAATGCAATTTTGAAAGGCACGGCTATTTCACCATTACAGGAAGTGCTGTAAGGATGTAGAAAGTTTTCAGCCACTGAAATATTTCCATAAAATTGGCTAACTTCCAAAAATGCCTGTTTCAGCTCAGAGTTCTTGGCTAGAAGCTCAGAGGTAAATTCATCAGGATCAGATTAGATGGATCATCAGTAGGAAATTTTCCACCAAGGCTACAAGAACAGATTCCCAGCATCAGGATAACATTCTCTCTTTTTTGTAATTCAACTCATTTGCTCTCTCCATTTGTAGCAATTCCCCTCATTATTCTAGCCTGGAGCACCTGTAGACTAAGCAAGCAGATAAACTCAGGGAGGGGATTTGGATTGCCCACAGCACTGCACTGACCAACAAGAGGTAAAAAAACAAATGAATAACATGGAAAAATTAAAACAGAAAGATAAAGACAGCTGCCCATTGGGAACAAGCACTGTGCAAGGGGCAAAATCTAGAAATGGCTTTTGGTAAAAGATCAAGGTTCTAGGCAAAGAAAACCTAATGTTGAATTTCTCCAGCAGTGAAGAATGCAGGATTTTAGATGATTTTTTCATATTCTTAAGAAAGAAGATTACATTACCTGTTTCTTGCTCTCATCATGGGATGGAGAATTTGGTGGTTATTTTGACAATACTCCCAACTACTCCCACCTGTACATCTTGTGTGATCTTGGGCAAGTCATTTATTCCTTGTTCTGGACTGTCAGCATCAAGAGTAATAAAATTGTCTATTTGCATTTGCACAGTGTCTAACCAAAAATGAGTGGAATTTCGTGGAATTACTCAAGAAAGTTAACTGACATGGACTGCTCCCCTTCCTGGGCGTTTGATACACAGATACAACCTAGCTGAAAGTAAACTTGATAAAATTCAGACACACAAGTTACTGCCATGAAGCAATCCAGAAGCTTCCCTGCTCCACAGATTAACTTTATTACAAAATATGTATTTTAATTGCTTCTTGTCATTTGTCTTTTTCTCTTCTCTGACCTATTTCAGCTATAACAGTCATGTTTTAAGAGCCCCAGGTTTAAAATTAGCAAGTCATTCTGAGTTCCCCACTCTCACCAATCTGCAAAGTGTGATGTATTATGCTCACTGCATTTAATGGCTACAGACAGCTGAAACACATCTGAGTCACTTAGCAGTAATATTTATACCAATACATCATCAAACTACACACCTCTAAGTAGTACAGAAAATAGTCCACACAAAAACAACATACACCAGTGCAAAGGACTATTACCAATGTAATAGTCACAGTACTTTTTATCTTCTACTACCAGAGAACAAGATTTTTATTCCATTTAAACACAAGAACATTAGGAATTTAGTTCAATATAAGATTACACCTACAGAAAATCGGTTTAAATGAATCACAGAGAAACATCTAACAAATTACACTCTATTTGATCAACATCCTCAAATTTCTACACTTTCCCCTCTTCACATTTTTTTCATCACCTGCTTTTCCCTTTCTCACATCATCAGTCACCGCAATATACAGCAAGATCAGCAATTTAATGACAACATGAAGAAGCCAATTTCATAAAATGACCAACAAAATATGAGCTGGATCTGTTTTATCTAAAACAGTATTAAAAGCTGCATTTATTTAAGTCTCAGAGTTTTTTCCTCTGTGTCTTACAAAGAATTTCCTCTCCTCTACTTTTGATAATTTTAGATAATTTTCATTGATTGGAAATTTAAGTATTTTGAACTCAATCTTGTCCTACTCCTCCTTACAAAGAGTCAGCCTCTGACTGATCAATGATAAATTTAGCACTTCATCATTCTTAGTACTAAATCAAAAAGCTTTAAACACACTCATAAATAAATTGAAATCCTCTTAAGCAATCCCTCTTCCAGACCATCTTACTAAAAACTTGCAAGGTATGACATTTAAAACCTGGTTTACCCATAAACAGTAAATGTGGAGCTTGCTGTGATGATTTTCCTGTCGTTTCCCTCAGTGAAACAAAGTTGGTAAAGCAGATTCTGAGGTGCCCTTTCAAAAATACCTTGGCATCAATTACAGCCATCCCACTCTGCACTCCCCATTTCTTCTGAGCAAAACTACCACACTTGACCTACTCCTCTGAAGTCCCCACAGGGATAAATTACTAAACTTCATTCTCTTTCTCATACTCCCGGAGAAGGCAGCTATTAAAAATGCCACTTCTAGCTACACAGAACATTCGCAGTCTAAAGGTTCTATTTTTTTTTAATCAATTGCTCTTTATCTCCTTTGGCCAGCTGCCCAAAAGTCAGAACAAAACCACAACCCTTACTATGATCTGCCTCTGTGATTGAGGAATTGAAAACACTTCCACAAAAATGTTACTTGAAATATTAAGAAACTGAATTTGCTAGCAGATTTAGTTATTCTCAAATGCAGCGAAAAACCTATGACACAGTGTTTATCACAGCCTGCAGTAAAGCTGTTCTTCTCTACTTGTCAATGCCCTGAGTTTTGTGGGTAAAACACACAGAAAATTATTAAATCAGTAAAATTTATGGAATTTCAAAGCAGTTCCATCAAACATTTGGCAAGAAAATACTATCATATGCAGGATGAGCAATATTTAAGCAAAAATGCAGCATGAGGCTGAAACCAACTTCAGCAGCAAATGGCTGGATCTGCAACACAAACAGTGTAAATGTACACAGGTAAGAAACAAGTAAATAAGGCACCTGAAATAAAGAGTGGTATTTGATCCAAACCCCATGCCTGACCTACCTCATCTGTTCTCATTAAAAGAGGAAAACTAAACATGCAAGAACTTGCAAGTGCAAAATTAATGTTTAAAACCCTGAGGAGATTTGGAATTTGTGACACTTGACCATGGGGCACACAGCAGGTTACATTCTGAGAGCTCCAGACTGCAAGGACTCTCTGACCTCTGGAAGAACATTGGGAGGAAATTTATCATCCAATGCAAGCAGAGAATTCAGAAAACATTTCCGTTTCTAATTATTCTTAAAATTTCTTACAGAGCTGACAGCTTTCACCACCCTGTTCCAGATGTTTGTTCCAACCCTCCCTCTGCTTCAATTTTCCAGCTCAAAAGGTCTTCACATGAGCCCATCTATACTATTTCTCCATTATTCTAACCCAGGCAACTTCCCCTCCTTTTCTCCCCTCACTTTCTATACAGCCAACCTCAGTATTAAGTTTTACTTTCTCATCATAATGTCATTATGGATATGACCACCTCCAGCTCTTCACATAAATTCTGTTTATTGTGTTGGTGTCAACTTTCATTTTTCTTTGTTCATCTTTAGACAAGAGAGGTGAAATGTGGTTTATACAGGAGAGTGCACCTGCAGCTGATGAGAGATTGGTTTGGGTATAAGCAGGGTATCATCACTTGTTTTCCGAGTTACAATGAAGAAAGTCCACAGAAATAGTGCTTTTGTGAGGCAGGCAGTGAATCTATCCAAAATTTACTATTAGTACTTTATAAAATTTTTAATTCTTCTGTCATGTCAAATAAAATGGGAAAAATAGCAAGTTCTAAAATATATTGCATTGAAATTGCAAAAACTACTGTGGTAATATTGAATATAAAATACCAGACAAGCTGAATTAATTGAATTTATCCAAATCCAAGGAGTAGTGGCTTTTTTTCCACCTCTGGCTCTAAGGAATAGCTTTAGTAAAACATTTTCTTAGTGTTCTGAATTACAGCCCTCTCTAGGGCACAACAGCCTGCTCCTTTCTTGATGGAACAATTCACAGAAGAAGAGAGGAAGAGGACTGGTGAGCAGAAATTGTGTGGAATATTCAACTATTTCTAGAACCCAAGGGAAGGTAAGCAATGCTGAACTGGGCAGGGAAGGAAAGTTAAAAGCATTTAGACTCAGAAATGCTCAAAAATTGCCAGCTTTCATCTAGACCCAGATCATAATCAAATTTTGCACATACCAACTGCCAAAAATCCATCTCTCCCTTGTTTTTGCAGAATGGCTCTATTTTTATAATCCACTTTATCTCAAAGAAAACTACAATTCTTGGCCAGGAAGGCAATTAAAAACGCTTTGCTGACCGGGCAAAGGTAGATGTGGCTCATGGCTCCAATTTCAGCAGGCTTCAGGAAACATGAGCAGCTTTCTGGCACTCATAACACAAATGTCAATTATAAAAAATAATGTATGTGTTATTTTGATAAAAATCAGATTTGGAAGTGAAAGAGCTTTGTTTACTTTTTATCTTCTATCATCTTGAAAGTTATTAGGGAAAAGAGATAGAAAGGTAAGTCTTTACATGTTTAATACTGAGGCAGAACTCAGGGCTAGGATATTTACAAGCATAGGACTGAATTCCAAGCTAGGACAGTGTGGAAGTAGAACATCTAAACTGGGCTATACATTTGTGCCTAAGATCTCATTCCTACATTTACATTTATTCAATGAAAAGGAATCTAAATTTCAGTTGTGTTCTATAGATTCAAAATCCACACTAATTTCAGCAGCACCCAAAATTATTTAAAAATTAAACAACAGAAAAATCCCACATGTTCTATTTAAGGGCTTAAAACTTAGAGTAGATGTAAGGCTTATGAGTAAAAGGAGTTAGAGCTTAAACATCAACAATATAAAGTTTATCCCTATTAGCAGCACACTTTCAAATAGAAGAGTAAAGCCTGAGAACTGAATAGAAAAAAATCCAATTAAGGCCTGCATCTCATCTTAATACACTGCTGACTAAATCAGAAAAGATACATTAAAGACAGTGTGTTAAATTAAATTAGCTCTACATACTGTATTTTAACACTTCCTACTATTTACTGATAGTGCAGGAACAGAGCAGTTTTATGAGAGTAGTTAAATCTCTCCAGCTTCTGCAGCTGAATCTCCAGAATTACAGCTCACATTCAGGATGCAGAGGGAAATTCTCCTGAACAAACAAATCTCAAAACAAATAAAGAAGTCAGCCAAATCCCTTATAAATTATAAACCAGCCCTGTCTGCCAAACAACTGGCTGGTAAGCACTGGGTGTGTTTAACAGCTTAAACCAAGGTTTTAAAAAGCTCACAATATGCTTTCAAAGTTTTCATGACCCAGCTAAAAGAGTTCTCCATTTCACCTGTTCATTTGGGTTAGACAAATCTCTAAAGCTCAAATCCACATGGAACACGGAGTGAAGTGCCAGCGTGTTTTTTCCATCCCTGACAAGAACTGGACTACCCCACATAATCTCAGCTTCAAAGTATGAAAACCAGTGCAGAATTCCCTAGGTTAAAACTGACACTGTTTTGCTAAGAGATTATGACATCTGGTTAAATTTCTCACTGAAGCTTTTGCATTAAGACACAGAATGGTTTAATATCTCTAAATGCACTGCAGTGTTACTCAAAAAGTAACAGATTCAGACTCCAAACTGACATGTGCACATCAGTTATCACCACAGCAATGCAGGGCTAAGCAAGGTAACTCATCCTTTCATGCAGATACACCCTAGAACAACCAAGGAGTTCAGACACGGCTCAGCACAACTACCCAGCACTGAACAGACAGCAGAAAAGAATATCTGAACATAATATTACACTGTGAGATCCTATTCAGCTTGAGGGTATAAGCAAGCTTTATGATGAGGTCATAAAGCAATTTTTACACTGAATTTATGAGCTCATTGTAACATTTCCAGAAGCCAGTGACCGGTTTATTAGGAGAGAGCCTGCAGCAAAATTGGAAACGGAGATTGCAGAGAAGCTCTGACTGCAATATCCAAGACTGAAGCACAAAAATTGTAAGGCAAACAAGTAGGGAGGGAAGGTTTAAGTATGAGGCTTATAAATATCTGAACAAGGACATTTCAGAATCAGCAATATGAGAAGCACTGATTTACATTCACTTTCATTTGCAGATATTCACTTTTATTTGAAGATGAGCTTATGCACAGCATGCAGGATTGAAAAATAACCACTACCCCTGAATATTCACACCAGACACCTATTGTTAAATCATGAATAAAGTGACAGCAGAGTGCATTTTCACCACACATACAAATTGTTTAAGATCCATATTGCTTCTTAACTTTAAAACTCCCACTTGCTTTTTACATCAGTCCTTGTCAAACCACTCTAATTGGCACAACTATAAACCAAATGTAACCCAGCACTCATCCCGAACTGCACCCTGAGGGACAAACCAACAGCCCACAGGGAGAAACTCAAGGATCTTTTAAGGAGGTTCTAAGGAACTCAGAAAGGTTCATAAATATCAAATATTTTGAGACTTGGTATCAAAGGGAACCTGGGATCATCTCTCATTTGCAGGTTTCATTGCCAGCTTGTTTCATTTCAGACAGTGATGTCTGAGCAAAAGCATTTGACAATGAACATAATTCATGCACTCAAAGCCACCCAGCCTAAAAAAGAGAGTCAAATCCAAAACCACAGCAAATTCCTCAAAACTCAGACAAGAAAACTGGACCACAGCACATTCTAATTGTATCTCTAAATGCTTAATTGACTGGATTGTTTACCATAACTCCCTGATGCTATGGTTTGGGACTTACCTCACTTCCATTTTAAGCTACTTATGGTTCTTATGCTGCTTCCTACTAAAAAGCAGTGCTAAAACAGAGAGAAGTCACAAGCAGAAATAATGTGTATTGCAGAGAAAGAGTGAACATACCACGCTGGAGAAACCTTGTTATCACAGAATGACCACCAGTCAGGGCTAATGCAGTCCCCTGAACAGGCAAATGCATCTCCTCAGTTATAATAGTTTATTTTTTCTGTTCATTTGCCCACTACCCTCTATGTCTATCCATGTACACAGAGACTTAATTATGTGGATACTCCAGTGAATCAAAAAATATTTCTAAGACAGTTCTAAGCAGTTTTGAGCTCTATAGGCATTTTTAATCTAAGCAGATCAAATAACTGGTTTATAGTAGTATTACTGGGACAAACTCCAGGCACACCTCAGATCCTGTACAGCAGTCATACACAGCAGGCTCAGGACACAGAGACATTTACTCAGCAAAGAACCCTTTGATGCTGCTGGAATGTGTATTCTCTACTCAACGAAGTTCTGATCATCTGAATGGTTCTTCCATCACAAAATAATAATTAAATCAAAATTAATCCCATAAACCTGGCAACATCCAGCATGTGCCTTCCCACCACACTGTTTTGCTATACACTGTTAAAAACCAAGTTTCTGCTTTACAGCCCTCCAACATCGTTGTAATACTATCACACAGATCACTGGGAACCTGCAAGTTCTTGGTTCTCCAGGACAACTGACTGACAAGCAAAAAGTGCCCCAAAATGCTTTTTTCTTCATGTATTTGGTGCAAAGTTCTGCATTTCTAGATTTTTAATCCTATGTTGAAGTAACACTCCCCTTGCTGCCATGACTCAGAGGTGTCTACGGGTGAGACACTCTACACAAAGCTCTGAACTTAAAAATTATTGCTGGACATTTTATTCACTTAAATAGAAAATTATTTCCTCAGTCATACTGATTTATAAATATTTCGGAAACACCTTGCCATGTCACAAAATACAAAGGCTTCAGTAATTTTTTTAACACCTTTCCCATGCTGCAATCATGTTTTCTGTGCTGCAGAATCAACTGATGATGAATTAGCAGCACTAATGATCCAAAAGAAACACAAATTAACAGTTTCAACTGTTTCTTGCTTAGAAAGAATTGTGAATATTCTCACTGGGAAGGAAGCAAATTCACAGGCAAAGCAAGTCACTGAGAAAAGCAGAGCCTGTGTTTGCTTCTCAGCCAAACACATGTGAGCCAAGTACTGCCCTGTACAACACTTGCTCTAATTCCTGATGGGATGAGCAGATGCAGAACACAGATCTGTGCAGGGAATGTATCAAATACTGCACACAGCATTCACCAAAGCTTTGGAAGAGACCAATGAAGTGCTGCAGTCCATATTTTTAAAATCTTTCTTATTTTCATCTTAAATTATCTCTTCTTCAAATCCAGCCATTATGAAGCTAAACTTATTTCATGCTCAAAACAACTTTACACTTTGAACAAGTAAGATCTGCCACAAAAAAGCAAAGAAAAGCTTTGTCCAGGACAGACTCTTGGTAAGCAAAGTGCAGCTTCCACCTACACAACTGTTCCTCCAGCCTGCTACTTTTATTTACTTTTCCTTTGACTCTCTCAACTATTCTGTTTTATTACTTTATGCACACCACTAAAATACCTCACTGCAAGAAAGCCAAGAGTTCCTAGAGAAGCACCTTCCTACAGAGTAAACAGCAGCAGAAAGCACCGTGAGGTGAGCTGACAGCTCCCCCAGAACACCACAGGGAGAACCAACCCTGCACTCCCCACTGATAGCCTGATCCTTCTTCATTTCTTTGTTTGTTGGCTCAAATATAACAATGCAAACACAGAACATCAAGCTGTGCTAAAGGAAACCAAAGGGAAATATTTATAAGACAAGGAAACCTTTGTTTTTTAATCACACTACAAACCATAGTGAAAAAGCACAGGATTTACTTATTCTGATCCCATTCCCTTACCTTGACGTGGCTGAAATCCCCAACTTTGCTGCTTTCTTGGGGATTAAGAGGTTTGGTCTCCACTCTTGGTTTGACAACCTGCCGGAAAGGACTGGAGAGGGGGAGTCCACTGACACTGATTCCATCTGGAACAGAGAATAAATTGAATTACTTTGCTTATCTAATGCTATACTTTGTTCCAATTAATTTATATCTGTATTATCAAAGGGAGAGAAAAGACATAAAAAGACTTATACAAAAAGACAAAACAAAAGACAAAGATTATTTGGCTGTTTCTCCCAGGACATGAAAAAAAAAATGGAACTTGAACACACCAAAAATTCAGTGAAGATCACAGGGAAGGATGGCAACTGCATTTGAAATATCACAACAGAGATGTCAGAGTTAATAATATAAAATTAATTTTAACATTTATAATATTAAAATAAAGATAAAGGTTTGTGGATTTCCATGACAGTGACCCTATCAGCTCCTCAGGATCTTTAAATTAATTTCTGGTATGAGGATTTCTTTTTCAAGCATATACTGTGGAAAATGACAGAAAATAGAAAATTTTGTACATCTACTGATGTAAAAATAAATAAAATAATTACCATTTATAAAGGAGGTAGAATGGAAACGTAAAGGTTTCTATTGTAAGAGTCAACAAAAAATCTTAAGAAATACCCTGATAGGAACCCCCAGTTTGGTGTTTACTCCCAGTCTGGGTACCAGCACATAGGATGGCAGCAAGATACAACAGAACAACTTAACTGTGTCTGTTATTGCCCACAAGGTGTAACTTGAAGGTAAATAAATGCACTGCAGCATGTTTGGGGTTCTCAGCCCAACTAAGGCTACATTCTCAGCACATACTTAAAATGTGAGAACATTACTGCTGAATCAAAAAAAGAACAACAAGAAAATTAAAATAATTAAGCTTTAACATACAGTAAAACTATATTCATTATTTGTTATTATTTAGATTTACATCCAAAGAAGAGCAGGACTTTGTTCCTTGATGCTGTGCAGAGCAACTGCAATCCACAAACATTTAAATACAAGCAAGATTTCATGTACAGCAGCAGACACATACAGCTGGAAACACCAGTGTTACACAAAACCCAAACATTTTTCCTAAATTGCTCCTATGAAATCTGGACATGTTGAGGATACATTCCTCAAAAGAAGAAACAAGATAGGAAGAACAAGATGGAACATGAAAGGGGTTTTGCTTCATTAAACTTCACAAGTGTCCAAATGAGAAAACAAAGGGAATATTCCCATATTCCCTTACTGGCAACTCCCTTCACTGACCAGTTCTAAAATGCACCTTAGCAGTGAATAAATATCCTCTTGTGTCAGTTCCTGGGGGAGAGCAGGACAGGCAGGTGAGAGCACCCTGCCTGTGGCAATGCAGCAGGCCACCAATGAGACAAAATACAGGAATAAAGAGAACTACATCTGATCACAGGCTTTGAAAGCCACTCTTTCAAAATGAAAATTAGAAGATTTAATTGAGAAAAAATATTCTTCTCCAACTGATAAATGACTTTCACTAGTTCTATATTTAGAACAAAAACTGACTCTGACTGGTGCATAAAATTGCAAATTAAAACATGAAAAGAACCAAGTATGAAAATCTGCATGGCATTAATCAGATTTTCCATGTTTTATATGGCATGAGCTTTCTTTTCTTTGAGAGAGGAATAGATAATACCTAAAACAACATCACAGATATACAACTAATGCCTTTTTAAATTATTTTAGCCTTTAAAACCCCATTTTATTTTTATTTTCTGTGGTGGGGCAGGGGAAGAAAAGACAATCGTTTAAAACTTTTCTCTGGGAAGAAAAGATTTTTTAATCTCTAAATTGTATCTGAAAATGGAGGTTTTCTAGGAAAGGAGACATCAGGATGAAAGGGAAGTCCAAGGCAACTTGGTAGTGGTTGAACTTTCTGTCTCAAGTCTGTGGCACTCTCACAGAGCCAGTGCCAGGCTCTTTATTATGCTGCAAATGACTCAGCCCTTCACAGCCTGTACTGCTCAAGTCAACTTCTCTGCCAGAGGACCAAAAAAATCATGTTCTCCTGCAAACAATTTATTTTTAAATTATTTTGTTTTTCTGCTCTTTCACCAGGCAGCAATGGTGGAAAGACCTTGCCCAGCTCCTCTGCAATACATTAAATAGACAGAATAGGGGAAATCCTGTTAAAAACCCTGGCAGGCTGCAGAACTTAATGATGGCAGGAGAAAACTGAGCATCAATGAAGCAGTTCTCCAGAAGTTTTACATTATTGATACTTATATTTTTTGACATTTCCTACATTTTAATTTCTCACATGAAGTTTAAAGAGATGAAGATGCTAAATCCTCCATAGTTTTCTTTTGTCAATCCCTACTGTCAAACAGCCTGAGCAAGCCTTGTACTATAAAAAGAATAATTGTCTTTCTACTTTGTCCAGAAATTTTCCTAATTTCAACAATCCACATTGAATATTTCCATGGTAACAGTATATGACCAACACTTTTCCCATGGTAACTGTGAAAACACAGCTTGCCTTTCTAACATCCCAGTCACTCCTGTCACAACAGAGCAAAATCTCTTACCAGCATTTCCTCTCTCCTTTCAGATGTTAAGTAAATTGTCAATTTAACTTCATTAGCCACTTTCCCAGCACACTGCACAGAAGAATCCCACACAATTTCTTATTTGAATGAGGGAAATTGCATTCAGGGAGTTAAACATGTAGATTCACAACATGGTAACTGAGCACTGAAGGCAGAGGTGGCATGGGACAGCTCCTGTCCTGTGTCACACTGTGCTGTACAACGATCACTGGCCTGATCCAGGGGACAAAAATCGATACACTTTCCAACAGGTACATCACAGCTATGGAGGTGTCAAACTCCACAGCAAGGAAACACTTAAAAACTGTCCCACTGACAGCAGGACATCACAGAGGTTTGGATTCTGAGGCAGTACCAGGCAAATTGATGTCACACGAGATGGAAACACTGGAAGATTTTAGGCTCAAGTGCTCCTTCTTTTCAGAAGAATTTCATACAATCCAACAGCAGCACAGATCTGCTTCCAGCAGCTTCCTGAACAGCAGCACAGGGACCCCGAGAGGGGCAGGAGGAGGAGGAATCCCAGAATCATTTAGGTTGGAAAAGACCTCAGAGATCACTGAGTCCAACCTACAACAGAACACTGTTGCAGTGGATCCCCCTGGGCCCCCACCCCCAGCCAGGTCCCTGCCATGTCACTGAGTCAGGTCTACCTTAGGTTCCAGCAGCCCAGGCTCTGAGCTGGTTGGGTGTTTGTCCCATCCCTGCCCCTGGGATCCCCTTTCCCCCTGTCTGTGATAAAACCAGCAGGACACAAAGCCCTGCCCTCTCACCTCGCTGACTCTGCCCAGGTCGGGTGCTCTGTCCCCCTCCAGGACAGAGGGAATAAATGACTTAACATCATAAGAGGTTTGAGCTCTATTTCTCTTCTCAACTTCTGCTTCTGGTGGTGACTGTCAACAAACACTGCCTTAAGTGGGGCTGCACAGTCGAGGGATATCTGGGCTGTTTGTGAATGGTCTAAGGATATTCCAAGACGTAAAGAGGCAAGCTCGCCACAAAAATTAAGCAGTGGACAGCTGATAACACCAAGTGAACACCATCACATCAACCAGACCAGAGCACTGAGTGCCAGGTCCAGTCTTTCTTGAAACACCTCCAGGGATGGTGACTCCACCACGTTCCTGAGCAGCCCATTCCAGGGAGAGCAGGAGGGGCTGCCAGCCCAGAGTGGGGATCCCCTCCTGCAGCCCAGGGATGTTTCCTGGGGGGATTCTGCCCCTCTGCTCTGCTGAGATCCCACCTGGAGTGCTGCATCCAGCTCTGGGATCCCAACATCAGAAGGACATGGAGCTGCTGGACCAAGTCCAGAGGAGGCATCAAAGATGCTCTGAGGGCTGGGACATCTCTGCTTTGGAAACAGGCTGGGAGGCTGGGGCTGTGCAGCCTGGAGAAGAGAAGGCTCTAGAGAAAACTCAAGAGCCCCTTGCAGTGCTTAAAAGGGGTCCAAGAGAGCTGGAGGGGGACTTTTTGCAAAGCTGTGGAATGACAGGACAAGGAGGGGTAGCACTAAACTGACAAGGAGAAATTCTTTACCCAGAGGCTGGTGAGGCCCTGGCACAGGTTGCCCAGAGAATTTGTGGATGTCCCATCCCTGGAAATGCTCAAGGTCAGGTCAGACAGGGCTTGGAGCAACCTGAGATAGTGGAAGGTGTCCCTACCTCTGGCATTTAATAGTTTTGTACACTGCTTAATTTCTGTGGTAAGCTTGCCTCTTTATGCCTTGGAGTATCTTAAATCATTTACAAACAGCTTAAATATCCCTCGGCTGTGCAGCTCCACTTAAGCCAGTGCCAGCTGTCAGCAACCCACCAGAAGCAGAAGCAGAGAGATGAAATACAGCTCAGCCCCCAGCTACGATATCAGAGTCATTTATTGCCTCTGTCCCGAGAGACAGAGCACCGACCTGGGCAATCAGCCAGGGGTAAGAGGGCCAGGCTCTGTGTCCCCTTGGTTTTGTCACAGACAGGGGGGAAAGGAGATCCCAGGGCAGGACTGGGATAAACAACCAACCAGATCAGAGCCTGGGCTGCTTGAACATTGGACAAAGGACTGTCTCAGAGTCACAGGGCAGGGACCCGGCTCGGGGGGGGCCCAGGGGGGGCCCACCACAACACCTGCCCGTGGCAGGGGGTTGGAATGAGATGAGCTTTAAGGTCCCCTCCAATCCAAACCATTCTATGATGCTGTGTCATAGAATCCTAGAGTTTTTGGAAAGTACACAGCTTGATCGTAACATATGAAAACTGAGTGCCACTTCAACCCATTTGTTTATTTTGTCAATCCTTCCCTGATTGAAATTTCAAAACAAAAACCTCTTGGTACGCAACATCTCATAAGAATACTGTAACAGCCTTAAAGCACTTTAAACATGTAGAAAAATAGAAAAAAAAACATCTCAGGAGATAGACTTGCTGATGTTGAATGCCTTTTTTTCCCCTAGAAAAAGAGAACTGTATTCTTAAGAAGTGTGCAGAATTCTAGAAACTTGCTGTGTGCAGCAACAAAGAGCAGAATAACACCAGAATACAGAGTTTGAGGCAATATAATCCCCTTCACACTTCAGGTGGGCACTGAGATGCAGCTCCTCCCCTCTCACAAGAACGTGCTCAGGACTGTCACAGGAGGGACCCAAGGTAGCAGCACTCCAGGCAAAGTTCCTGGGAATGCAGCAGCTCTCTGGCTCCCAGGAGCAGGGCACTGATGACATGGACCAGACTTGAGCACTTCTTTGAAACCCCACTACACTGGAAGACAATAATTAACAATAAAAAAATGCACTGTAAGAAAGGGTTTATGTCCTGAGGTTGCTGAACTGAAATAAAACTGGGAGATAAATTTACAATAAGGATGAATGCAATGAAAGAGAACAAATGGAGTGTAAAGAAATTAATAATAAACACTAGAGATTATTTATGCAGATTACATTCGATGCTAAAATAAAATCCTCATCAAAGGAATAGCATAACAGGATGCCAGGTTTATTAGCCTGTATGTGCCAATAATCAATTCATTGTTATTTGCCTCATGCCTGTCTTAGATATTTACATTGTAAAGATTTGGGGTCTGAAACACCAGTGCCTCTGTGTATCTGTCTGGTGGGTGGTACAACTGGTATAGGCTGAAGTACGATGGCATTTATATACCATCAAAAAAATCCCACCCTATATTAATCAAATAATGAGACAAGGTTATTGATCTAGTTTAAAAGGCAGCTGGAAGAGAAAAAGGCACCTTATCTTCTGTGAGTACTAAAGTTGGAATTCAATAATAATCCTGTATGAGAAGTTCTCAAAAAATTAAGAATATTTTTTGAAGTTACACAGGGATGAATTTATGGAGGACATAGAAGCATTTGTATTTAAAAAAAAAAAAACAAACAAAAGGAAAAATCTCATTTACTCATTTTAACAGTACAAATAAACTGACATCTTCAAACTGCAGAGACAAAAAAACTTCTTAGAAATGAAGTCACTTCAAAAGAATACTCGGAATGATTAAGTGTTTTAAAGGCTACCAAGCAGAGTAACGGGGAAATGATAATACTGCAACATCTCTGAGGACCCCATTATCATCATCAGTGATACCATTATCCTAATAGAGTCCTCCAGGCTACTTAGTTTCTTGGAAGACCTGTCAAGAGCACATTTAAATTCCAAACCAAGTATCATTCCAACAGAAAAAAATCTTTGTCTATACACTATGTAAGTGCAGGGACACTTTGAAGTAGATAAAATCTGGCCATTTCAGCAGAAAAACAACAAAGTGAGTATGAAATATACACTGGTCTTGCATAGCAATGTTAAAAAATATTCAAGATTAGTGCTTCTAGAAGTATGCAATTATTTCTGTACAATCTTTCCCCCCCCAGAGAAGGGAAGGAGAGACTTAAGGCATAGATTTGCTTCTCTCAACATGTAATTAATTAATTCCTTTGATGAGTTTATGAATTTAAATATTCTCACACTTGTCTTTAGGTTCCCTATACAGGGAATAAATGAACATTAACATTCTACATAATGAAGTACTCATTGTAAATTAATTCATTAACTTTGCAAAACACTGTCCCCACATAACAGGAGCTTTTTTTAAAAGCCTCAAACAAGTCACCATGCACATTATAATCCAGAAAGAGCAGCTATTGTTCTTACCCCATTTAGTGTCAGGGGAAGGCTGAATTTCAGAAATCACAGTTTAATAGCTGGAAAGGGGAATTCATTACGCTCATAATGTGAGTATCCTGTTAACCTTTTTAGTCACCTTAACAGGTGACAGAGACCTCACTGCTTCAGCTCCTTACAGCTGACTGTACTGAGCAGATTGAGGGCTTCCCCCTGTCTCACCCAGTGTAGCCACCCCAGAATCCAATTAAATACCCACACTGACTTCCCTGGCCAGAGAGCCAAGGACATGCAGAGAAGGGACCCTGCACCATCCAGATGAGGATCAAGAGATCCAAAATTTGGCTAGGATTTGCAGCAAACACATCTCCTGCGTGGATCTCCCAAATCCTGGTCAACTGGCTTTAAGACATGGAATCACAGAATTGTTAAAGTTGGAAAAAACCTCCAAGATCATCATGTCCAACTCTCAACCCAGCACTACCTTCATGTTCACCACTAAACCATGTTCCCAAGTGCCACATCCATACATTTTTTGGAACACTTTCAGGGATGGTGATTTCATCACCACTCTGCGCAGTCTGCTCCAATGTTTTCCAGCCATTTAAGTGAAGAGATGCTTCCTAACATCCAATCTAAACATCCCCTGATGCAACTTGAGCCCTTTTCCTCTCATCTTTTGCTGCACAGGAGAAAACACTCAATAAAATATCAAAATTCAGCATAAATAAATGGGGAAAAAAATCCTAAACTTATACATGTAGTAAGAGCCTCTCAGAATACCATTTCTGTTGAGAAGCAAGATCGTGGAGCTATGGTTCAGATATTCATGAATCTCTCAAATCAGTGCTCAGCAACAGTCAAAAAAAGCAAATGATAAATGGTGCATTTCCTCAAGATTATAAGGAAAGTAGTATAAACCAAAATAAAGAGCACAATTAGGTCATAGATCACCTTTCAAATAGTGTGTATGGCCTCCCTCAAACAGACAGAACTGAGAGTTCAAAAGGGACATTGCTGACATGTGCAACAGTTTCCATAACAGGGACAACTAAGCCAGGTAGAAATCTCCAGTCTGCTGGGACAACACCCTGGGGAAATGCATCAAATCACTCAGGAACCATGTTTGGAAGATGTCCTGTTACCTCTCATGCAATACAAAAACCTAGGAACACAAGGACACCAGAAAGTGCAAAGCTGCTAAAAATTAATTTAGCTGTGACTCTTCTTGCCACAGCACATTGCAAACTGCTGACAGGAAGAATGAAGAAATTTAGGAAAGAGAAGCCCACTAAAGATGACTAACAGTCCCTAAAACCAGAGAAACCATATTCAGCCCTGGAAACTTCTGAGCTAACAACAGCAAGAGGCCAAAAGCCTAGAGGAAAACAGATGTATGTGCACAATTTTTCTTATATTGTCCCACTGAAATCTGCTCTTAGCCACTGTAACAGGCAGGATATTGGAGTGATCTGATCCTGTACAGCCACTCATGGTTGCTTCTGTTAATCTAGAAAAACACCCAATATTTTTCTCTGTGAGGCAGCACAGCATCAACACACATCAGCAATTCTGATTGATAACTTAGTTTACTTTCCAATTGGATGAACGTCTATGATCAGAAACATCAGTAATTTATTCCTTCTGTACCATGTCCTGATTACAAACAGCACAAAAGGAAACAATTCCAGCAGCAAATGAAAGACTTGAAAGTAAAATTTGCTCTACTAATGACATTACTTTTAAGAGACAAAAGTATTTTGATCATCACTGTGAGTGTGGTTGGTCTTCAAAAGAAAAAGGTACCACAGCTACCCTATGATTAAAAGTCATGTTGTAGCTGCCATTGATTTTTCTAGCTCTTTACTCTTCTTCCCATCAGGCTCCTACCTGACTCTCTGGAAAGTACGGCATTTGTGAAGTTAAAAGCAATACATAAAAAATAAAGTAGCAATAGTCAATATATTTAGCATCTCTAATAACACTTTCAAAGGACACAGAGTACACAGCACCCACAGATACCAAAATTCCAACAAAGCACTAATGGATCCTCCTCCTTTATCATCACTGAATTAGGAAAGGCTGAATTGCTTCCAGGCTCCAGTTACACAATTTTCCAGAGAAGCAGGAAGAAGAAATGGTTAGGTAAAAAAGTTTTTCAAAGATTTTGTTTATCTGTGGTCCCATAACAGTGGGAAACAGGTAAACAACAGAGGCTGAAATCCAAATCCCACAGCTGTTCAGTATCCATACCAAGAAGTATGTTATCTTCATCTCCTACAGAATATTTTGGATTTATGTTATTTCATGTGAAAAACTTCTAGACAAGTGCAGCTTCAGAGCTTTTTTGAACAGTGGGAAAATGAAAGAAATCTTATATATATGTATGTATATGTGTCTATATATACATATCTATAGTCTACAAAATTTCACTTGCTATCAGTTGCATTTCTCAAGGTCTTATTCCCAGGCATTTGTGTTTTCACAATATCAAGGTGTGCTCTTCCTTCTCTATCAGCATTTTCAGCAAGTTCTAAATTGAACCTTAGTGTAGCAACACTGTAAGGTTTGTGCAGTTAAGTCCTAAAATATTTTAAAGTATCTTTATATTTTACATTAGGGAGGTTTCAAAATCAAAATCTTTCAATCATTACTAACAATTACTATAATTTTTGTCTAAATGCATTTGCAAGGTAACTCACAGAAATCATTCCTATTCAACCTGAATAAGCTCTGCATGTAATTTTGTTGTATTTTTTTCTATACTGAAAGACCACTTATAATGGTAATGCATCCCTGCAAGTGGGTACTGGGAAAAAATCCAAATAACAGAGAGTTTTTAATACGGGAATATCTTGTTTTGTCAAGTTAATTTAATCAGTGTAAACATATCAGACAAATGAAAAAAAAAAACCAGAGTAGAGTAACTACTCCAGAAAGACTGTGTGTTTATCATAAAAAGGGAATCCTTATTGCAAGTACCTGGTACTTGTAATTCCAAATAATTCTAATAGAAGCAAACACTGCAGCTTCCTTTTATTCAAAATAAGTTTTAGCACAAGAGACTTTCTCTGCAGCACAAATACTAGGGGGATTATGCCTTAAATTTCAGTCTGTCACTTTAGGCAAAACAGCACTCAACCATCTTTCAGAATTCTGCAATCCTGGATAATTCAATAATCAACTCAATGCTATTTTTCTTTAAACCCCACTGATGTTTGTGAATTCTTTTTCTTTACCTTCATAAGGTAAGGATACAGAGATACCTCAGAAACACTGTCAAAAATATTTTAAAAGATATTATGGCAAGGTCTCATGATGAGGAAGTTGGGTCAGACTCTCATGCCCACAGCTGTCTCAAAATTCACCCACCCTTCAATCTGTAGAGCTCAGCCAAGGGTTGTCTTTGCTTTACAAGACACAAATATTCAAACACGCAGCCCCATCACAAATCAGTTTAACCCAAATGGCACAGCAGTCAGAAAAGCATTTCCAGCAGCACATACAACCCTCCTAAACAGGAGAAATGCAAAACTCACCATCACTGAGATCCTGAAGAAGGTTTTCTTGGCATGAGAAGTCCAGCTTCACTTTAATATTTACAATAAATGTTGCAATCTTTCCAGGTTTTAGAGGAAACTGGCACAGGGTGTCTTCTAGATTCCAACTCAAGAAATCTCCATACAGCTTCTCTGTATCAAAGTAAGTAAATATTTCATGAGCATAAGCCCTGCATTAAGGAAGTTTCAGTTTTGAACTGCTGTAGAGAGGGCTAACCAATTTGTCACATCCTGTTTAAAATCTAAAATATTCATAATTAAGGTATTAAAAAATAATGTAATGTAACACTAGAAAGATAGAGAAGGTACTGGGTACTGACACTGACCTGGAATCATACAGACCACACAGCTCAAAATAGGAATTTAAGTGAAGAAGACCACTACTAGAAAAAAAATTGAACAGGCAGCATTAAATATGAACTTTAAATATAGCCTGCACAGGTTCTAAAAGTTCATGTAGTTTTGAATCTACACAGTTCAGCTCAGGAGGTGTCACATGAATGCAGAGCACTTTTCATCAAAATACATCAAACTTAATCAGCTGACATTCTGGAACAGCTGTAACATCATTATTCAGTTACTTATTGAGTAATGGAGAAGGCAATGAAGACTACTGGCTTTTATCTTTCTATAAAGTCCTTCCTTAAAGCTGAGAAGCAGCTTTTTACTAGACCCAAACATTAAGGATGCTGCCAGACAGGATTAGTCTGTGACAGAAGAAAATTTGTTTAATAAATTATTTATCATTGGTTCATATGAGATAGGGGATCTGTAATTATCAAGTCCTCCCTCATAAGCCAGACATGGCAGAAAATAAAACAAGGGAAAAAAAAAAAAAAAACCAAACAGAATTTACTGTTCATCTGTACTGGGTCTTCAATTCTGGCCAGGGTCAGCCCACTTCATCCACAAATTCATTCATATATGCCAGACCATACCATTCTAAGTACTACAAGAAAGTCTATTGAGACATAGAAGTGATGGTTTGACTGGGAGAGTCCTAAAAAGATCAATTTATTACAGCAATATATGTTATCTCCAAAGTATATTGGAGAATTCTTCTAAAAGCTCATTTAAACACATTTGAGCACAGCTTTGCATAACAGGGACCACTGAAAGTTACCCAGTTCATCTCTACCTCTTCCCAGGCTACTTGAGAAGAGCAAGGTAATTAAAATCAGCTGGGATTTCAGCACCTTGCCAAACCCATCATCTAAGATCCACGTGTGAGGGAACAAGGTGGGCAAACTGCTTCTACAACAACCACCTGGAATAAAGGATCTTTCAAAAACAGCAATCAGAACTCCAGATTATGTCTAAATCATATTGATTTGCACAGAAACTTTTGGTTTCCCTTTCTAGGGAAGGAGAAGACCAAGAGAATGATTTTTCCATTAATTTCTACCTAAACAATAACAGCTTTGCCTGAAATATATTCTCCTCACAGACCACCAGGTGTTGTGTTGTCTTTCCCCATCAAATCAATAGTACAGATTTCTTCATGAAAACAAAGATGAGGTAAAAATAAAAAATCCTCCCAATAATTGTTTCCTTAAAGTCACCCCCACTTAACCCAATGATTTAGCTGGAACCATATCACCATTCTGATTATTTTCTTCTACTTTCAAGAAAAAAAGTAGGCTGGTAAGTATGGCAATCTCTATCTCCTTTTCCTAACAAGTGAAAATCCAATATGCTAAAGGAATTTTTTCCCTCAGTGTAAACAAAGAAGGACTAATCCCAAGCAGTGGAGCACCAAACTGTTTCCAAAAAGTGTTTTCATTAAGTAAGAGATTTATTTGAAGACATTACAAGTGAAAAGACTTTTGAAGTGAGAATAGCCCTTGCAGATACTTTCTAATTAACACCAGTAATTACCACACAAGATCTAAATGCTTGAGCTAAAAGTTAAGCTGTAGAGAAACACCTAATTTATATTTATCTGACACTGTTTATAGTTTAACAATGTTGACCCTGTTCAGTAATCACTATTACAGTGAATTATACTCTGGCTTCAGACCTTTCAGTTCAGTGGAAGGCTAATCTGGGGCAAGCCTGCATTCAGTTCTTTCTCAAGTCCAAAATCTGTGTTTAGCAAACATCTGAAGTTAAAAGCAACTGCTATCAGGAGTTGGAAATAGCAACCTTTTTCATCATTTTACTGGATACTAAATCACTAAAATCCTAACAAATATCATGTAAAAGCTTACCCAGAAACCAACTTTGGGTTATCCCAGGCCAGTCTAACTTTTAACAGATTTTAAGGTCTGCCAAAGAAAAAATCCATTCTGACATTTTGCACAGAGAAACTTGATAGAAAATTCTTTTGAGATCACAAGAACCTCAGTTCTTTTCAATCGTAAATCCCCTGGTAAAACTGTTTTTTTTTCCATAGTTTATTTTATAAACTCAAAATAACTATCAGTTCTAAATGTACAGGCATTGGCATTCATACATTTTAACTTCTCCTAGACCTGGCAGATAGAAATGAACCTGCAGGACTTGTTATATTCTTTACAATGTGATAACACACTAAGAAGGAAAAAAAGTTATTGCACTGAAGTAATTGTGCTCAGAGAGGTGAGAATATGTGAGAGGAACAACTCTGCAGACACCAAAGGTCAGTGGAGAAGGAGGGGCAGGAGATGCTCCAGGCACCAGAGCTGATTCCCCTGCAGCCCAGGGAGGAGCCAGGGGAAGGACTCCCAGAACAGCAGCAGGAACCTGTGATGAACTGAGTGTAACCCCCATCCCACCTCCCCACTGCACTGTGCAAGAGGATGGAAAATCTGGGAAAGAGGGGTGGAGGGGGAAGGTGTTCTTAAGATATATTTAATTTCTTCTTATCCCATTCAATTTTGTTAGCAATAAAAATTTATTAATATCCCCAAGTTGAGTCTGTTGTGACAGTAATCAGTGAGTAGTTCCTCCTGGTCTTTAACACATGAGACTTTCACTATATTTTCACCCCCCTTGCCATTTGTGGAAGGCAGTCTGGCATCCAGCCAGGGCAAATCCACCACAAAAACCTAACTCCAATTTGAAAGAATTTGCAAAGTTTAGTTTTCTTTAGCTAAAAAAAAAGGTAAATAGACCTAATACTGGATATTCATACTTCTTCCTGAACGTCAGAGTAGATTTTTCACTTGTGGTCTGGCAGATATGTTCAAGGCCATGGGAAGAACACAGCTGGACAGTTGAACCCGTTTCTCTATGTTTAAATTCCAGAGGTCAGTCACTTCTAGGAAAGATCAATGAGGATTTGCTTCATCATCCAGGTTCATTCAGTTTGTGTAGCTGGGCTCACCACTTGTGCTAAGATTGCCTGGTGGGCTCTTCTCAAGTCTCAAGTTTGGAAAAATCAGGGTTATATTTGCCCCTGAGTAGATCAAATAGTTGTTTTACCAAAGCCTTTGGACTGCATTCCCTTAACTGAGATGTAACAAGCTTCTGACAAGACCTGACTGCAGCCAAAGGGTGGGAAGGCATCCAGGTCTGCACAGGTCATCTTTCCAAAAAAAGGATTAAACTGTCTGACCCGGTGAGGGACAGTGTAAAGTGACACAGAGTTGACCCTGACAGTATGGACATGTGATGTCCAACCTACAGATGCCACAGCCTGGCTCAGGGGTGCAATGAGACACTAAAAGCCATGACAGATGTGTCTATTGTGGCAGCATGACAAGTCCCTCTTGCTGAGCTGCCTCAGGATCTGTTCCATAACACCCAGCTGCTGAAGGACTCGAAAACCCTGTGATGCCCTTTCTGAACTGCACAGGGGGAGGTGCAAGTTCTTATTTATCTGAGGGCCAGAGTGAAAAACCCAAAGAGCTGCACCTGAGAGTGACAGAAGAGAGGAAGGAAGGGAAGGTAAGTGTGAAAGTCTTACCTCCAGAGGTTCTCATTAACATGACACCACTCAATGCCAGAGAAGTTGGCTTCCTCAAGCAAAGTGACTGGCTATGAATGCTGACATAACAAGGGAGGGAGTCAGGTCACTGCACTGCAACAGCAAATCCCATCCAGTAATTCCAACAGCAATAAAAAAGAGAATGTTTGCCATGTACAACACTCATCTTTGTGCTAAAAGCTGTCGCTCCAGACACAGAAAGTAGGGAAATGGGTCAGGGAGGCAGCAGCTGCAAGAGATTCACAAGCAACTGCCAAGACAAAAAGAACCAAAGGAAATCAGGTGAAACAAAGGTTGACTGAAAGCTCTTTGTATTTGGCTGAAATGGGACAACAGCTTCTCACAGCCTGAGCTGACAGGCAAGCTGGGGTCAGGCAGATGAAGATGACCACCAGCTTTCAAGGAGACCTTGAGCAGTCTGAACAGGCACATTTTAGTGAGGAATAGTACAGAACAACCAAGAGACAACTTCTTAATACACTATGGACAGTTCATAAGCACCTACATATCCTCTCAACTTGATGTGTAACACCAAGAGTTTGTGATGCTGTTAGAGATTGTTTAATGGCATGTTTCCATGAGTTCCATGCATGTATTCACTGACCAAACGAGCTGCTGACATTACAAAACTTTAGTTCCCTGTTGACCACCACAAGCCCATGTCACTGTACCATCAGTCCATCCTTATGCATTTGTTGAAATTTATGGTTGTAACTAAAATGGAAGAGACCTAAAATGAAAAAAGGCAAAGGTCCATCCCCCAACACAAGAAAGACATGCTGGACCTGTTGACATGAAAGACCTGTTGGAAAAAGTGCAGAGGAGGTCACTAAAAGTTGATCACAGCACCTCTGCTATGAAGACAGGCTGAGACAGCTGGGGTTGCTCGTCCTGGGGAAGAGAAGGCTGGGTAGATCTCAGAGCCCTATCCAGTGCCTGAAAAGGGCTCCAATAGAGCTGGAGTGGAACTTTGGACAGGGCATGTGGTGACAGAACAAAGGGGAATGGCTTCAAACTGACAGAGGGCAGGTTTAGCTTAGGTACCAGGAAGAATCCTTTACTGTGAGGCCCTGGCACAGGTTGTCCACACAGGTTGTGGACTCCCCATCCCTGGAACTGTTCAAGACCTGGCAGGATGGAGCTCTGAGCAATGTGGAAGGTATCCCTGCCCATGGCAGGAGAATTGGAACTCGGAGGTCTTTAAGGTCCCTTCCCACCCAATCCTTCAGTGACTGATTGTATGACACTTCACAACACCTCAATGCAAACCCATTTGAAATAACCTAATTATTGCATGTTTAATGTGCACCATTAGCTCTTCTGCTATGGACAGCCTTTTCCAGTGCTCTGCATTGTTTCCACAGCACAGTCATGTAAAAAGTCACACTTATTTAAGTTGGGGTTTTTTTCATCCAATAACACAGTTCATCTCAAGCACACAGTTCCAAATACAGGGGTACATTTCACTTCTGTGAGACGATGCAAGAAACTGAACATTCTGCTTGACATGACCCTGGATCACCTTAAGTTCTGCTTTCAACAGAAGGTTAAGATGATTTCCAGAGGTGCCTGCCCACACAGACATTTCTGATTGCATGATTCTGATGGCACAGTTCTCACACTCTCGGAACAAATATCATTCAATGCCTCTCAAAACTCATTCCTTTTTTTCTGAGATAGGGATTTAAGTTGCAGTTTTTGAGTGTGCATGCTTATAGCTTACTCATCAGAAATGTTTCTTTTTCTGATAGACAGTTATCATGCCTAATAATGTCTAAAACACTGTCAGCTACACAAAGGGCCTTCATCGTAAACATCTTCTACAGAGAAAGAAAATACAGGATAAACTACAATTAAAAGTTTTACTGAACTTAGAGGTGAGTCTATCAACTCTTTTCCTTTCCCCCCACTGTTTTTGAACAAAAGCTATCATGGAGAGATGGTGGTTTTCAAGTTGACATAAGTCTCTTTTTTCAACATTCTGAACCCATTAACTGTGTAATGTTACATACAAGAATTCTGATTTACATGTGATTCACAGGCCCATATATTCAACCATTTAATACATTTCATTCTATAAATGTTTCCATGTCACCTGAATGCTGTATTTGGCCTCTCCATTCCATACATACAGCCCCTGGCCCAGGAGGAGCATGTTGGAATTTCTGAAATAAGAAGAGTAAGTTATCATACGTTTCAACTCCTAAGATTATTTCTGGTAGCAAGTCTCAGACCAAAAATCTATTTTGAGATGATTGGCAACTCCTATTCTCTGAGGTTGTGGAGTGGAGGATACTCTCTTATAAAAAAATCCAGAGCTTGAATACTGAAATGAACAGAAATCACAACGTATCACACTGCATTTTAATGCTCTGGCACTGACAGAATAAAACCTGCAATAAAGTAAGGTATTTCTACTGTCAATAAAGATTATGCTCCTTGTCACCTGCAGTTCTTCTGTTAAGATCATTTTCATAACAGTGCCTCAGAGGACAAACCAAAAAAAAAAAAAAAAAAAAAAAGAAAAATCACAAAACAAAAGCAGGATACATCTATCAGACAACTTTTTAATACTAACATGGCCAGAGTATTTCAAGAGAATTAAATGTACACAGGGGATGGGCTGTATTTCATCCAGAGCTTCAATTATTCTTTTAACTCACAATAGCTTATTTTATTTATTGCCTTGTCTTTTAATGTCTTCTCTCCATTTTATTTCTTACTGCTCACTGAGTGAAATAGAAACAGGTTTATTTAATTCCACTCCCTCAGTAGGACAACATTACTGCTAATAGTAATTTATTTAATGAACTAATCAGCATATTTAGACATAAGGAGAAAATAATTTAGACCCAAGATTCTTCCTCTTTACAAGTAACTGCCTCAGGATTTTTTCCCAAGTAACACTGAAGTTAAATCTAGATTTCTGAAAAGCAGGTGACCCTTTAACACACAGGTGGTTCTACAATTTCTTTAATCTCTCTACACTTTCTTACATTTTTTTCCATATTCCTACTATAAAATCAAACTGAATTATTTCAGCTTTGTAACAGGGACTATGATATTTATTTTAAACTGACCTAAAAGAAGTAGAACACAAATAATCTCCCTTTTAACAGAGAAGAAGTCAGCATATTTATTTCCAAATATAAATCAGCATACACACCCTTAGTGTTGACTGTTTTTGCTGTCACCTCCAGTTTCTCCAACGGTTCTGTTCCAATATTTTCTAATTTAATGATGAGCTGCTGGGTCTCTCCATTGTACAGCTGGACAGACACATTTGTGGAGATTTCATCCCCTGAAGAAGGCTGAAGTGTATGAGCAGACCTACAAAATGTGACAAACCAAGTATTACGATGAAAATGTTAAAAGCCTGTCCAGGTTACTGTGAACAGAAACTTCTGCAGAAGACACCAGATACCATTTTCCATTCCCATTTTTTAGAACCACTGAGAACAAAAATTCATAATTTATGCATAAGACAAGTCAGATTTCAAACAATACAAATTATATATTCTAACTCTGAATGTTTGTTAAACTACTTGTAAAAACTGTAAGAAAGAGAAAAAGAAAATCAAGAGCAGGTCATTACAATGAGCAGGTTTAGTGGACAGTGCAGGGCATAAACCTCCTGGCAGTGGATCCTGGGAAAAATTCCCTGTATGGAAGGGGAAAACATCACTAGAAATGAACTCTTTGGAGCATGAATGAGGGAAGGAGGTTGCAGAACAAGACAGATGGGCAGAGATTTCATTCCTGACTGTATTTTCTGTGCTAATGCAGAGTGGTCAGAAAGCATCAAGGATACAAGGACAAAAGTTACTGAGATTAATGACCTACAATTCCACTTCTTTTTGCAGGTGTTCCTTCTATCCTTCCCTTTGATCCTGTCTATCCTTACCACAAGACAAGCAGCCTCCACAAACAGGAGCAGATTTCAGTCTTTCAGAACAGATCTGTGACAAGGACTTCAAACAAGTATTTTTTGATCATACAGAATGTACTGCCATGTACTGTTAGTATTTCAGGGCTCTGAAATTCAGGCATGTGGAGTGAAAGGGAAGAAGGAATTTCTTTTTTTTCCCTTCATATTCTGAAAAAAGTATCATGGAATTTCATACTAAAAAGCAAAAAAAAAAAAAATCATGTTTTCAGTTACTGTATTAATGTACATGTATTTATTAGTGATTCTTCTGTGTATTTTTCTCTCTTACTTTTTCTTTCTTCTGTAATAATTGATCTGAATTAACAAGGATGCCTGGACTGGATTGTTAAAATATAAACAGTAAATTATTGGCTTGATGCATTCCTCTTTGCCCAAAACCAAGGTTTTGAGCACAAGAGTACTGTAAAATTATTTCCAAATATTTCCATAAAATTCTAGGGTTTCAAGCAGTAGAACAAAAACCTCAGGTTTGCATTCTGAAGCAAAGAACCCAGATTTAGATTATGTCTTATTCCCAAGCATTGATTATACACTCAGGTGGGAGAGTTTTATTCAGCATATGACTAACACTTAAATATGACCAAACAGAATCATCATTTAATTTCATTTCTCACCTTGGGAGGGAGGTGCTGATCTGCACTCTTGGCAAAGCTGGAATGACTTCGACAGTGCAGCCATTGGTCTTCACTCCTGGCAGATGGTCCAGAAGGCAATCACTGAACACTCCAAAAACTGAAGTATGATAACCTGAGTTTTAGAAGAAAACACCAGTTGTGAATTTTACTGTTTTCTGGCAGATCTAAAAGTACTAAGTTTACTGATCAGGTCTTATCAGTGCATCTGCTGCCCAAAACACCACCTCCTCTACAGGGAAATCTCAGGACACATAATAGGTACAGGATTTTCAAACCCCTGAAATAACAACATTTATAAGTACATGACAATGTACAAATGACACACGTGTTCACCTCTGCATCTGTGGCATGTAGAATAAAAGAAATTGTAAAGAGCCTCTGATTTCTGCATTACAGTAATTTCTGCAGAATTCTGTACAAGATCAACATCCCAAGTCATAGCATGGACACCATTTTGTACCTCATCACCAAGTTCACTGGCACACATAAAACAGGTCAGCCTCCACCCTACATTCCCTATTTCCTCAGAAAAAGGTTTATAGGAAAGAATCTCAACTGCATCCAGAAGGATAAAAGAATCCTAAAGGAAATTATTAATGGAAAAAATATGCATGCATAAACACAGACACCTGCCACAGAAGACCATAACTTCTGAAAGTTTAATTTAGTAGAAAAATACCTCTCCACTGATTCCTTACCAGGCAGTATTTATGAGTTCTATCTGAAGGAAAATTTGATACATTGACACACAAAAAGCTGCCAAGTACAGAAATCAACTCCTCTACTTGCAATACATTTTTAGTACGTGGAACTCAAAGGAGACAACTACAGTACAAATGTTCTGAATGCTTTGATGCTATTCTGTATTCACTGAAATAGTTCTGGGGGGGAAAAAAAATCACATAAAAATTGTTTTATAAGCAGACACAAAAGCACTTAAGAAAAATTCAGTGAGAATAGAGTTTCTTCAAGTCCAAAGCCATCATCTTTTAGTATTTAGCTTTACTAAAATGGTTCTTATCCCAAATCCTAACTTTGTATTCCAGGAAGACATATTTAAAAATGTGATTTGGTAAGATGATTCACTCCTACTACGTGTTGAATCCATCCTCTCCACATATGCCTCCTTTTCTAGGTCTACTCATCTTTTGTAAAAGCTCTTTAATTTTCTTCCTTACTACAAACACCGTTTTATTTAGGCTTATTAAGGAAATGATATCTTGACTGTAACAGGCCATACACCCTGGCTAAATTGTTTCCACGGAAGCAATCTGCAAAAATTCCTGTAATCTTACATGAACACAATTAATTAATGAAAAAAAAAAAAAACCCTGCAAGATTATCTTCTGCATTCTCAAGAAAAAAGTTCAAGTAATCCTCCTCAGAAGCTTTGCAAATGAAAGCATTAATAAAGGGGAGCTGGATTTCATTATCCTTGTCCTCTCACACATGAGATACTCCAAGAATGTGCTCGTTACTGCTGCTGCAACCAAGTGATTCATCAGGCTGTTTTTAATGAAGCCTGGTACAGGGAACAGATTCCCTTTTCTGCTTTTTTCCTTTACTTACTGAGGAGAATTCAGAGTGGTGAACACACACGTGGCAAAGGAAGCCATGCAGCCCACAGAGGTGTAAAACTCAGGTTGTTTTGCCAATAAAGAGTGGCTGGAGCCATCCCTTACCATTGACAGTGATCTGCCCTGTGGTTTGGGGAACTCCAACGAGAGTCACAGGGTAGAGACCAGATTCTGCAGGGAGGGAAAGGGCAGCAGGGAGAGATTCAAATTCTACTCCAGTTGTCAAGAGACCCTGAAAAAAAAAACATTACACAGATAAATCCATTTATGTTATATACTTACCTTTTTATGCTACATACTTATATTTTAATCCCATGCATTACATCAGCCAAACTTTTATTATTTATTCCAATTTACTCATAGCAGTTATTGTGGGGTGTAAGTTCTGCTGTGCATCCAGAATTACAGCAGGATTTGTACTCAACATGGAAATATGTTTCAGGAACTGAGCTGGGAATGATTTATGAAAAACTAATAAAAATTTATACCCAAGCACAGTAACAAAATCAGAGATTTCATCTGCATGGTGCTGTTTTGTATAGGTACATTTAATTGTACCTGTGACTTTAACTTGAATATTGGGCAGATTTTGGGCAGCCAAAAGCAAACATCAGTAGCAGATCTTCCTTAGCTTTAATTACCTTGCCAAAATATGTTTTCTAAGGGGAAAAAATATTTGTATTTACAGATAACAGAGCAAGTTTAGCTTAACTATCCAACCTAAACACTTCAGTGAGCTGGAATAAAGCATTCATTTTGCTGAACTGATCTTCTGTCAAGCCTAAATGCCTGCTGTTACTCCTTTAGAGTCAGAGAAATCTTTTAGCATCCTAAATTTAAAACATAGGACAAAACAAGAAACTAAGCAGAAAAAAAAAACACTGAAGAAACTTCTGAACACAGCATTACTGTTCTTAGTAGACTGCAGGTTTTCCTTCAGCTTGGTTAATGAATGTGAGATGCTTGAGCATAGAATGTACTGTTAAAAGTAAATTTGATTTTGGAAAACATATAAATCCAAGTTACCACTTGTTTTTCTATACACATATTTATTTTTAAATAAAGATGTTACACAAAGAGCTCCATCAATTAAAGCAGTAAGCACAACTGCATTAAATCTCAACTCTGTGTGGATGCTTCATGAGAACTGAGAACTCTATTAAAGAGGAACATACTACTTTTGTGAAGAGAGATGAAAAAAACTCATGGTTTGAGCCACAGAAAAACATATAATATGTACAAAATCTGTAAAATCTTTGTCCTAGCAATTACTTCTTTGTAGATTTGACACTCCTGACACAACAGCAAATTCACCAAAAGCTACTCTGGCTTTGTAGAAAGCTGCATTAGAGAACTCTGTCCTTGAGACTGCACAAAATTCCATTTCACCATTTTATTTGAGTTGTAAGTAAACACTCTGTAATACCCTCATTTCTACTGAATTTCCATTTTCCATTTCACATGGAGACTTCAGCTGTCAGAAACAATTCACAAAAACATAAGTAAAATCTAACTTTGTCTTTCCATATATTTACCACCCAGTGTATCCGAGCACTCCGAGTTTCTGGTTCCCACATTAATCCCTCCAGTGGGATTCACCCCACAGAAATGGGATGAACATTCTCACTTCAATTCTGATGTTGCCTCAGTTTTCATCACAATCCTGCTGCTTTTGCTTTGGCTGAAACAAATCTTAGAACACAAACAAAAGGTGGCCCCATACACTCTCCAGATCTCACAAGTACAGAAGCCTTTTATTTTGGTGTCAAAACCACCAATCTATCACCTATATTCAAATGGCCTAATATTCAAATACATTTGAATTATTCAGGATTCACCTCAACTAAAAACTTTCATCCAAGGACTTAAAGTCCTGCAAAATCAATGATAAAAACCCACAAACCCTCCAATATCTTGTTTACTATCAGCTGTAGCAAATGTAAACAAACAAAACTGACAGAGACCCCTATATATTCTCTAATATATAATGCAAACCATGAAAATAAAGGGATTTTTTAGATAACAAACACAATGCAAATGCCAAAACACCTGCACTAAGCACTCACTAGACTATGGCCACATATGTGGACTAGAAACTGAAGAGCTTCAAGTGCACTAATACAAAAAGAAGAAATCAGGATTCAATTCCCCCACTTTCAGACTTTTACTGTTGAGTAAAACTTCCAAGTTTTTAAAAATAAGATATTAAGAAAGCATTAAAACTCAATTAAATGGGAAAAAAATTAATATAAAAATTAACTAGACTTCAGATTTCCAGGAATGACTTGAAATCAAGATACTTACCCTTAAAACTTAGGCCACACAAGTCAGTTTTAAAAGACTGTGACATATTTTGGAATGTCTGAAAGACGAGTTCACGATCGTAATTTGCTGACTCAGACGATTCCGCACTATTTGCCCAACACTGCCCCCTGGTGCCTCCAATTTCGCAGTTTAACAGTGAAAACCCAAACAAGGCTGAAGTACTCTCACTTCCATGAAAAAAAAAACATCTCAGCCACACTATCAGAAGTAGGGAAATCTGTTCGATTTCTTCTCCTGAGATTTTCATACTTATTTCAAGTAGAAATACTTAGTAATCATTTAGTCATCACTTAGTAACCATTTCTCTTTGTAACCCTATAGGAAAAGATCATCCAAATCCAAGGTTTCTTCCAGGGAATGTATGAGTGACCCACACAGAAAAAATGTTTACATTTCTTTGTATTCTTATAAACCAATTTAAATTGTCTTAGAGTAAATATATGCATGCTTTTATCACAGCATGTCTTTCAATCACTTCAAATCTCATTTTAGTCTTAGAGGAACAAAACAACTTGCATGTAAATGGCAGCATTTGGGGATGTTGTTAAAATAACATGAGCATGTAACTGCTTTTTTTAGGCTTTACTTACCAATCCCAAAATGCAATCATTCTTTTTTTAAAGTAACACGACCTTCAGAGTTAGTTTTCATGCTGAACGTACTTGTATACCATGTTGTCAAATACTTTACACAAAAACTGTCAAATATTTATTTAAAGGGAAATTTTCCCTACTATTTCTAATATGGTGATTTTAGGCAGACTTAGAAAAACACCAAACACAACCATTTTTATTCTTTTTTCCCCCCTTCACCTTTCTGTGTACATTCTTGACTAATACAGTCTCCATTAAATGTAGTGTAGCAGTAAGTAAATATTCACTCAAGATGGCAGAAACAGCAAATAATGGGAACTCAGGAGGGAGTAGTTGATGGAAATAATTTAAACCATCACTTTTAGATGGTATTTTTAAACATCAACATCGAACTCTGGCCGAACAGCACAGTTCTGAAGTTAAAAAAAAGAAATTAAAAAAAAAAAAGGCAACAGCTATTTTTAAAACATTATTAATCAAAATACCACACTTAATCATGTTCAATTAAATACAGGTCCCAAACAGAAGGAGAACTAAAGAACAAATACTTAAATCTTGAATAAAGACTAAATATCATCAATTACAATATTCTCATGAGTTAGGATAGTATTTTTTTGTTTCTTGATATCTTATTTATTAAAAATAGTTTACACCCTCTGTAGATCTTGTAGCTTTCTTGGAATCATGGCTGTATTTTCTACAGTAGGAGCAGAGAAAATGCTTTCCCTCAATATGTAACATTGCCTCAAAATTTCTCAGCTTTTTTTTTTTTTTTTTGCTTTTAATAAGAAACTTGATAAACAAAGATGAAAAAGTAGCTAAACTCTTAAAGAACTTAACATATTTTGCACTGCATCCTCACGTGTATTTCAGTAGCATATCTCACCCCACTGTACTGTGGTTTGCTGCTTTAAGCATTTGTCTAAAGATGCAAAATAAATCCACTGGAGATTTCCCAGATGTTTTTGGAATTTTTTGAAGGCCTGAAATGTGAAGGTCATTTTTTCCTGCAAAACCAAAGTAATGGCTGAAACTGCAAAACAAACTACAAAAGGGCTGGAGGCCATCACTCACATACCTGAACATGTCTGTACAGAAACCAGTATTCCTGGCAGAAAAGTCCAAGGGGTGGCACTTATTTACAGCTGAACATCCCATCTCCAGGTGAGCTGGGCTCCAGCACCAGCATGGCAAGAATATTCTGTCCAATCCCTCACAGCCAATTCTAGTTAGGCTCACTTTTGTCTCTCATTCTGCTGAGTTAAGGTACCTGCTGGGTTTTATTAAAGCTTTTGTTCTGATCAGCCCCAAGATCTCTCCTACTTCCACTTTATTGACTCACACAGTTGTGGGACCCAATCACTTCCATGCTCCATGATTAAACCTTTGTCATTTTACAAACACTACTGCACCTTTCTTTGGACCAGCCTTCTAACTATATGGACAAAACAGAAACATGAAATAGAAAAAGACAGAAAAGGAACACAGAAATGAGGCAGGAATGAAGAGTAAGTACCTAATGAGAGTCACAAATCAGGTATATTCATGACAGGAAATAAACAGTAAAAGCAATAAAGATGGCCCAATATCCTTGAGAACAACAGAATAAAACAGCAAAGAAAATCAATTTTTCAGGGTTTATCATCTGAGCTACACTAATCAAAGTCTTGTGTCCACAGCCTCATGTCAGGTCTAGAAGTTCAATGTCTTTTACTTAAGCACACCTCAATTAACCTACATGGACTCAGCATTAATACTTCAATTAATGAAAAAGCTCAGGAAGTCTTTCCATGGAGAATCATTCTCCTTAACAACCTGTGCTCAATACTAAGTTGTTTACCATCACAATAGAAATTCAACAAACAGAAAGACATAGTAGGAAAAGTACCATGGAATGAGTGATCTATCAAAACAACAAACCTAAACTGAAGGAAAGAGGAAAATTGTAAAAAAGAAGTAAGACTATAGATTTCAGGACAGCTACATATGGATGAATGGTGGACCATGAAAATGACAAAGAAAAACTAAACCAAGCAGTGGCAAACTCAATGAAGACTGGAAACAAGCCTGAATGAGCAGTCATCTTGCAAAGGTGAGGCGCTGAGTCAGGCAGAAGGACAAAAGTTGTGGAACAAACAAGCTGAAACTGCCACTAAATGACAGAAAAAGGACATGCTGGCTATGAAACTGAGTCTATGACAGTCAATAATCTGAAAGAATGTGATATGTAATGAAAAATCAGACAAGAAAAGGGTATGGAGACTGCAGGCATATGTACATGTTAATAATAAAACACAGTCTTTTAAAATATTAAACAATACTCTGAATTATTAAAATGAAAACAGAAGAGTTTATTCTTATGATAAAGTAATAACTATTCCCACATTCCAGAAAGTTCAGATGAGACTGGAAAATCAACAACTTAGGTTGGAAGGAAAGGGTAGAGGTCATCTTGTTCAGCCCAGCACTCAAAGCAGGGCTAACTTTGGTAGTAGTTTAGGTTTTTCACATCCTGTTCACTCAAGTTTTAAAGATTCCTGAAGATGGAGGCCCCAGGTTCCCTCTGGACAACCAGTTCCAGTGTATGATCCCCCTCATGCTTGGAAAAAGAAAGGGTTTTTATAAGGAAGGTTCCCCATGACTCTCACACTTATGTTGGGTATCTCTGGGAAGAGCCCAACTCTGGTTTTGCTGCACTTTCCCATGCTGGGATTAAGGAGAGCAGTAGGAATTACTCCAATATTCTTCTCCTCTACAGACTGAACAGATGTCAGTGTTTCTGTCATTTGGGGAGCTCCAAACTGGCCTCAATTCCAAAGAAATTGTCACTAAAATTCTAAATCCAGGGGAGCAGGCACTTTCCTCCACTTGCTACAGTCTTGATACTGCAGACAAATCTACCAAAATCAACCAATTTCTCCCAGTGAGCCCACATTTGCGCAGAGCAAAATTTCTGATTGCATTAATCACTTCAACTATTTGCACCTCGTTTGCAAATTAATTCCTCTTGTGCTTACCACTGGAACTGGAATTCAGTGTTAATTCCAAGGCAGAACTTTATCACGACACCAGTAAAGAGAAGTATTGGTGCTACTACAGCTCAGCTGCTCAGGGAATGGATGTTGTGCAGATCTATGCAAATAACTGCATTCTGAGTTCTTGAGTGTGTGTAAGCACTTGGAAGAAATTTCCTCATTAAGAAATTGTCCAAGTTTTTAAAATATATAACGACATCATTACTGACACAATACAAATTAGACTGTAAATCAAAATGTTCTTAATCAATTAATTCCCACAAAGACCTTTCTGATGTGCAGCTTTACAACTACTTTTTCTATTAATTCCTAAAAAATTTGAGTACTTCTGTGAGGGTGAGAGAAAATGCTGCTGGAGAAAGTGGCATGTTAGCTTCCAAAAATTAATTTTATTGTGCTATAAAAACAAAATCTTTGAGCATGTTCATTTCCCATGGAAAAACACTTTTTCGTATGTGGCTTATTATCAGTAATTTAGGTCAACTTGTTTGACCAGACACCACAGCAGACATATCAATAAAAACAAAACCCAAACAAAAATCATGAGCAAATAAATGTACACTGATTCAATTAGCTTGACAGAACAATAGGCTCTAAGAAATGTGATTTATTTTTAAAGCAATATTAAAGGTAAAAACAGTTAACATAAAGGAAAAAGCTGGATTAGGAGTGAGTGGATATTAAGTTGGTCTGGTAGTTAGAGAACTTTTAACCTTTAAATGGATTACAATTTTTTAGAAATCCTGTTAGATGGAATACAGAAGGGAAAGGAAAAAAACCACCACTACTGCCTTTTTTTCAGGATATAGTGCAAGCAGCCAACTGAAGCAGTAGAGAGCTTGGGCTTGATCCTTCTGACCTCACATGTTTCTCCAGTGGTTTAGCCTTTTTTTCACTCCCTTCTGATCATCTGACATTAGAGTGTTTTCAAAGAACATAAATCACTGGGAACAACAAATCCATGAGCTGACGTTTTTATTAAAACCCAGACCTTCTCAGACCTAACTATTTTAGTTCATCAGGTTTTTAAATTGTGGTCAAAATGGAAATTTGCAAAGCCAGGATGAATGTGGGCTTTTAAACTACAGTAGCAAGTGTACAATAATTATTAGGTTACAGGATATAATTATTAGTTGAAAACCAGTATATGTAAATCATGCAGCAGGAATTCTAGTCAATGCAGAAATGTTCAGAATTGATTTATGGGTCAGTGCCAGTAAAGCACTTAAACACTCTGAGTGGTGGAGATTTTTATTTTCAATACCTCATCACCAACAAATAGGAGAAAACTGACACCACCACACCGTTAAACTGAGGTTGTGCTGGCTTAAACCACCTTTTAAAAATATTTATAGAAAACCATATTTGAAAGTCCAAATGAGATTCTTCTTCAGAAAAATAGCAGAAAGAGAAGATTTAGAAAGATGCATACCATGTTTTCTACTCGGAGCTCAAAAGGCATAGGGTTGTACACCATCAACTGAACTTCACATACATCTCCCTGGACCCACTGGAAGTCTACAAGAAATAATCACAAAATTAAGGCAGGAATTACTTAATCATAGTGTTATAAAAAAACCAGCAGCAGCTGAGCTGTCAGATTGCTATAATGCATAATATCACTCTATAATCTTCACAGCCCAAGTCCTGCTCAAGAGCATTGTGGGACACAAGCTGTAAATCCCAGACAAAGGAATAGGTTAAAGGACTGGAAACATTCATTAACACAGCACTAGTGCTCTAAAGATCCAATGCTTCACTGGCAAAATTAACTCAGGCATCAATTCAAAGCACTACTTAAACACATTCTTCGTGTTCAACACTTAAAGACTTCCATACTTGGAGTTAGGTAGAGCACACATGGCCTTGATATTGGAGACTTGGATAAGAATCAACCAGGTTAGCAATTAATACAACACGAAGAAGGAAATTACAAGTCCTCCTACAGACACAGCTGATGGTATGCAGTAAATAAATAGACAGTGAAGTAAAGTGTGTCAGGTAAAAAGATGTACTTGCAGTTTATATCTCACCACAAGAGAAAGGTTCAACTTTAAAGACACTTCACTCTGCCAATTTTAATATTTTATTGAGTTTCACAATTTAAGGAGATGAGGCTGACTAGTGGAAGGTGCCCCTGCCCTTGGCAGGGGAGGTTGGAACTGGATGATCTTCAAGGTCTCTTCCAACCCAAACTGTTCTGTAATTCTGTGGTTCTGTGGGAGATTATGGAGGTCAGCAGCAGAGATGTAAATTTTGAGTAATTTTTCAATGCAGAAAGATTATTTTATATCAGCACTTCATAACCTCTTCAGCCCACAAGCTCTTGTCTACCTTCCAGATTTCTCAGTAAACCACATGCACCTGAAGTTCTGACTTCAAACTGAATGTGGCAAGATTCTCCCTGCAAGATGAGGACCTGCAGTCCAAGTAAACAAAAGGTGGTTTAATTACATTTGTTAAATAAATCATGATTGTAAGCTGAATTATGACATACATGGATTAGCTTTTACTAGTTTACCCAATGATTTTAATATACATTGTTAACAGTTTTTTACTAGGGTATTAGGAAATGTCCAGTAAAAACCTGGATTATCAATATTAAGACTTTAATGCACAGTTGAAGCCATCTGTACTCTAATTGTACATTCACAATCATTTACTATCTGATTACATTTCACAAGCAATATTAGAGGGCTCAAGGGAGATATACTTAATGCAAATGTTTAACTCCAATTAATGCTAGTAGAAATTAAATACATACATCCACAGATGTTAATGGGTTATATTACTGAAACCTGAAAAGCAAAACTGTTGATTAAAACAAAACATTCAAATTCACCATGGTAAGAAATATTCTGTACATTTCTTACTTAATTGCTTATTAGTGCCCATGATGCATTCTGCAGCCCCCAAAACAGCCAGTGACTTCTCTGCACAGGTACTGAGTTAACCATCATGGTTTACTACAGCAACAGAGGCTCCTGCAGTAGCACAGCAGCACTACAGTCCTGAATCTCTATATTCTAATAATTACCACACTGTGGACTGTCTGTTCTGAAAACACAACCATCCAACAGGGCTCTCCAGCCAGAGGACTCATCCCACCAGCTTTCATTTATGCCAATGATGTCAAACCTCTGGGACGGGGCCAAAGCTTCCAGCTGGTGTTTGTTCCTCATGCTGTGTGCAACAGTGTAGAAACATTTCAGGTGTGATACCTTGTGGCCAACACCTGGTGAAGCAGATTGAGGGATCCTTTTAGGATCCTCAAGTTTTGGCACAAAATCCCATGGCTCATCACTGGAGACCCTGGTTCTGTCCCTTTCCCCCTTCCAAGCCAGTTCAAAGCTCTGCCAATGAGCACCACCAGCTCCTGTGCTAGAACTCTTTCCCATCTGAGAAAGACTCATCCTGTCAGGCAACAGCAGGCCAGATGTTTATAGATCATCCCATGGTCAAAAAAACCACATTTTTTCCACTGACACCAACCTTGGAGCCACACATGAACCCACTGGAGCTGCTGGTTCCTATCAGTATTACTCCACGCTACCAGAAGGATCGAGGAAATCACTCCCTGTGCTCCTGATCCCTCTACCAACTGTCCAAGGGCCTTGAAGTCTCTTTTGATTGGCCTCAGACTTCTCTTTGTTGTTTTGTTTGAGCCCCTGGCAGACAGCAGACTTCCCTGTGAGTTGGGTCTGCTCTGCACATGGGGTGCTCTGCTCTCCTTAGAAGGGAGGGAGTCTCCTGTTAGAACCACCCTTCTTTTCCTGTCAACAGAGGAGATCCTGATGCAGGCTCCAGGTGATGTTGCTTTAGGAGGCCCCTCTGTCCCAGAAGGACTTTCCCCCACCTCCTCAGTTGTTTGGCCTTCTCATTCCAGAGCCTCAACCCTGTTGTAGAAGGTGCCAGTCCCACCTGTAAAATTCTGAGGAGGGGAAGGAACCTTCCTCCTGATATGTGCACTGACCTGCTTCCATCCTTCACAGACCCCTGACTAACAGTCCCTCAGCTCATCACCCTGCTGGGTTCTGAGTCCATCTGCTGCTCCCCTGCACAGACAGAGAGGTGATCATTCTACCATACCCTCTGCTTGCAGGTGCAGTGTCCAGTTCTGGTCCCCTCTATTGGTTTTGCTCAGTCTGGTTTTTGATAGGAGGAGGGCCCTAGAGGTCTCCTGTGAGAAACTCCTGGAACTTTCCACCATGTCCAGCAGATCCAATCTCTGATGGCTCTGAAAGACGGACATGCTGCTGACTACAACTGGGCCAATGAGAGAGGTTGATAACACCTCTGGGATGACATATTTAAGAAGAAAATCAAAACAAAGGGAGTTTTTGCTTCGAGTCAGAGAAGAGGAGGAGGTGAGAACATGTGAGACAAAACAACCTGGCGGCACCAAGGTCAGTGGAAAAGGAGGGGCAGGAGGTGCTCCAGGTGCTGGAGCCGAGATGCTTCTGCAGGCCATGGTGAAGACCACGGTGAAGCAGCTGTGTCCCTGCAGCCCCTGGGGATCCACGGGGGATGCAGAGATCCACCCACAGTCTGTGGGGATCCACAGGGGATGCAGAGATCCCCCCACAGCCCCTGGGGAGGTGCCAGAGCAGGTGGATGCCTGGAGGAGGCTGTGATCCAGTGGGAGACCCGGTGGAGAGAGAGGGCCCTGCTCCCAGGCTGGAGCAGCCTGGCCTTGGAGGGCTGCACCTGTGGGAAGACAGAGCCCCAGGGCAGCAGTTTTGGGGGGCTGTGTGCCCTGGCAGGGGCTCACAGCAGTTTTGGGGGGCTGTGTGCCCTGGCAGGGGCTCACAGCAGTTTTGGGGGGCTGTGTGCCCTGGCAGGGGCTCACACTGCAGCAGGGGTGGTGGCTGCTGTTCCTGAGAGCGGGCCCACAGCGGGGAAGTTCAGGAGAGCTGTGTCCTGTGGGAGGGACCCCACGGTGCAGCAGGGGAAGGATTCCTCTGCCAGAGCAGGGGAAGGAAATCTAGGTGATGAACTGACCAAAGCCCCATGCCCTGTCTCCCTGAGCTATCTGTGGGAAGAAAGAAGGGGCTAGAGAAAAAAATTGGTTTTAAGAGCTTGTTTTACTTCTCATTATCCTCCTCTGATTCTCTTAGCAATAAATTCACTTTGTAACTTTAAGTTAAGCCTCTTCTGCCCTTGAGTGTTTCTCCAGGTCCTTAACTCATGAAGTGTTCATAATTTTTTTTTCTTTCTCTCCTCTGCCCAGCTGTGGCAGGGGAGGGTGAGCAAGCTGCTCCTGTGGGTGCTTGGCATGGGGCCAGTGTCAAACCAGGACATCCCCACACCTGGGAAAGACACAGACTGGAGAGGATCCCAAGCATCACCACAAAGGTGATCAAAGGACTGGGAAACCCACATGATAAGGAAAGAATAACGGAGTGAGATCTCCTCTCTGGGGTGAAGAGAAGGCTCAGGGGCAATATCAGATATCACAATATTCCAGTACTTAAAGGGCTGCAACAAAGAGGACAGAAGCTCTTTCCTCACACGGAGTCACAGGAAGAAGACCAAGGGTAACAGATACCAGTTGCACTGAAACAGGTTTTATTCTTACTTTTTTTTTGTTTCAGTAAGAACAGTGATTCAGTGGAACAACCTCCCCAGGGACATGATGGAGTCTGAATCTATAGAAGTTTTAGTGATGAGATTGAAATCCCCTGTGAAAAATGTGCCAGGAAAGTGCTACAGAATCGTTTCCTTGGGGGAAAAGGTTTTGAAAGGAAAGGTAAAATGAGCTATATTTGTATCAGCTAATACAGGTATGACAGAGTTGCTGGATTTACTAACAGAACTGTATTATATATTCCTTCTGCTTTAGACTATCAGCACTCAAAACCAACAAAACACTTCATGTCAAAAATCAGTAGGTTTATTTTTTACAACTAGCATGTTTTTAAAGCAATTTAACTAGAAGATAATCATCCCTGTTATTGTTTCCAATCAGAAAAGCTTATCAAGTTGAAAGCTGAAAACATTTCAAGACCTTCTAAATGGATTTTGTTTCCCTTTGGTTTGTCAGTGCTTGATTTTGTTTGCTGAAAAACAATAATTTAACTAAAATATGGAGTAGTAATTCCGTGTAAGAAAAACAGTTCACTTGTTATTGTTGTTTTTAATTAATGTTAAATACATGCCATTAAAATACTCTCATTAGTTTTGAAGTTAATAAATTTCTCAGCTTCTTTCAAAGGAAGTATCTGCTTTTATTTTCTATTTTCTTTTGTTTGCTGAACTTTAAAACATTAGGGGCTTTTAGCAGTGACTGCAATGTGTATATACTTCAAAAGACAAATGCTGTACAGGATCAGAAGCAGTCAGACATCTCCTTAGGCTAAATAAAAACCTAGAAGAAGAAAGTTCACTGTAAAAATGTAAATCTCCTACGGTACACAAAGCACCAAAACAGATCCCAACCAGTTCAAAAATGCAGGTTCCTTTTCTATCCATCAAGGAATGAGAATACGCCATTATACAACTCTGTGACAAAACTGGGAATAAGGCTTTATTTAAATGAAAAAAAGCCATGACACAGTATAGCTAAGAAATTAAATGTTGAAAATTTAATAGTGATCAAACTTCCAATAAATTATTAAGAGAAATCAAGAGAGTACTTTAAGATGTTCCCCTATGTGTACATTTTTAAAATTTATCCTTTCTCTTTTGAAATTGAAGTAGTGCTGCAGCAAACTCACACTGAGCCAAGTCCATCCAAACTGCCAGATAATCGTCCCTGCCTCTGCATATCCCAGCTGTTCCTGTTTCAGCTATTTACTGAAAATACCCAGCACCATAAACCCAACTAAAAAACGTGCACGTTTTCCTTTCAGGGTGAGGGATATCACAATGAGGGTCCTCAGCAGGGGCATAGCCCATACATTGGAATGAGGAAACCACAGAGAGGGTCTGAGAACTGGCCCTGCAGGCCAGGCACAGTCCAGATGAACAAGGAGCCAAGTTAAGATAAATCATGCTGCAAATTTCTGAAGTTTTTACAATCAGTTCTGTTCCACAGTCACGCAAATCTTTTTGTGCTGACATTAATGTCTGTGGCAAAAATCATCACACACATGATATGCACAGAAGCAACAGAAAGAATTACCAGGATTTTTATCTTAATCCAGGATTTAAACAAACCTCTAATCTTTTTCCAATGGCACAATTATTGCACTGAAAAGCTTTATAATCTTTATTAAAAGAAAATTACTAATATTCCTAAAAGAAGTTTATAAACTTTTTCTTGTCTGAACTGTCCTTAAGTAAAAGGGACTAATCAGACAGTTCAGCAGTCTGAGTTTATGTTAAATCAGAATTGGAAAAGGAAAAACCACAACAGTGCATTTTGCTCGGGGCGCTGAAACTGTGGCAGCTGCCAAGCAGAGCATGTCAGAACTAAGTTTTCCTTGAATTCTCTTTTGTTTGAGAAGGAAATAAAACTAGTTTATCTCTTCTGAAAAATCTGTGTTATCATCTGTGAGACTTTATTCCTCTTTTGAATATGAAACTGTGCCCCAGAGAAAAAATATTTGTTCCTTCAGGACTTGAGTCTAAAGAACTGGTTATGTCAAATAAAAGACAGCAATGTTCAGATTTGCTTTCCTTTACCACAGAATATTCTCTCATTTAACAAAATAACAGAAAATACTGCAAATGGTTCTTACCTATTTTTTTATTTCGCTCTTCCCCACGACTGTGTGCAATAATTGGAGAATATATGAAGGGGCTTTTGGTTGACACATTCTGACCAAGTAAATTTTTCATTTTGTGAGGTCGGAGACTGGTTGGGAGGTTCAAGAGCTTCACAGATCTGTTGGGTAAAAATAATTTCTAATTATTTCATTTATTCTATTTTACAACAGGTGACTCTGTTAAAAATGAACTGATAAATACAAAATGCCAGTCTGAGAATAAAGTACTTGAAATGGAACACTTGAAGGAAACATCTACAATTCAAAAGGAAGTAACACCAACCCAAGGAAACTGCAGATTCAGAAAGCTCTCAGGAAACAAATAACAAAGGAAAAAGTCTTCTGTAGAAACCAACAAAACCAAAACTAACCAGAACAGTGATTTGAAATCCAGCTATTAATTTTTGAGTGCAATCTGAACCACAACTCCAGTGCAGAAAGCAGCTGAATATTTAACTTAAATCCAAACCAGAACCCAGACAAAATTTCACTGAACAACATAACACAAATAAAAAAACTTCTCCACAGTGAATAAAACTGATTTCAATACAGTGAAAATGCAGAGTTGCTGCTGGAAGGAAAGAAATGTCCCAGAAATTTGAGTGGGTTTGTTAAACAATTACAAATAGACAGAAAACAAATTATTTATTAGATTACATCCCTGTTAGACCCAATTCCCTACAATGCCATGCAGGGAAATCACTGCTCTTCCAGTGTTGAGGGGAAATTAAAGACAAAATTTTGGGCAGAAGAAGAAGAAGCAATAAATTGGTGAATATTCAGTAAAATCAGCAGCATTATAAAAACCTGTAGGACATCTAATTACTTCAAATCAGGAACTCAGCACAATAAAGAACAGATATATCAGTATCACACTAAGATAAAGTAGGCACACAAGAAACCAAGAAATGTGTTTCTGCTGAAAAATAATGAAGCTGTTAGAGCAGCACTACACAGACAAGTTCTCTCTGTGAAACAAAACACCTGATAAGAAATTACTAAATAGCACTAAAAGTAGTTTGGAACAAGAAATAAATCACATCCATATATTATGTGTTGGTGATATTTAGTGTCAGCATCAGGACCATATGCAAAATCACAGACAATGAGCCTGAAGAATAAGAAGGAAATTGTAAGAGACCCCTGATATTTCATATTTTAAAATCTCTTCTGATAGAAATTTTTTACAAATCAGAATTAAACTGAAAGCAAAAATGTGGATTATACTTATTTGAGGAAAAAAATGTCGAATTCGATAAAGAAGTAACAAAAAGGATTTGTATTTCATATACAGAGGAAAGTGCTTTGGCTTCTTATGATTATTACATAAATACTGGTGGATAACCTGCTTTACCTGAATGCATGACAGTGGAAGGAATGTTCTTCAACCATATCTCACAGGTCAGACATAGAACATGGCAGATTTTTTAATTTCTTTGTGTGAAAAGCTTCAGTCATGTCCCCTGGCCTGACACCACTGAACGTAAATGAGTGATGATTAAAAATTGCTAACTTCACTAGCTATCCAGAAGATCAAAATCATGTATTTGGAAAACGTTAATTAAAAACAACCTTACTTAAGAGGGGAAAGGAAAATATATTTTTTTAAGAGACCTACTATACTAAGTAAACAGAGGGAAGGGAAAAACTGTCACTGAGTAAATGTGAAATAGTAAGAAAAGTATGTAAGGAAAACTAAAAGCAGCAGCGGTGAAAAGGAAGAAAATTTTCTGCTTTTATTAGTAGGACAATTACTTTAACACAGGTAAATTATGAAAATGGGAATAATGCATTTTTTATCTAAGAAAATACTAGATGATGATTTCATAATGAACATGAGTAACGGAATATAAAGGTTTTGCCGCGCCAAATCTCTTCTATTGCTTTTGAAGTACTGGAGAGAAAAGGCAACAGTGGCACTGTTTCTATTTCACTGTGGCATTTCCATGTCTGACAGTATTTTGATTAAGAAATTCACATCTAAAATAAGCACCCCACATGAAATGGATTAAAACTCATAGACCATGAAATGCCAACAGTAATAGAAGTCATCCCCATCAGTAAATGTGTGTTTCTAGAGGGCTTTAGCATGGATTGAATCATAAGCTGAAGTTATTCAACATTGATCAAATGACATTTCCACACATTTATAATTGATGTCACAAAAATTAGCACAATTTAGCTCAGAGAGCTCTGCAGTCCTGCAGCACAGCTGGCTCCCAATGGGATGGAGAGCTCTACAACACCAGATCTGCTGGGCAGATGTAACCAGAGGCTTTATATTTAAACACAATTTTATTGGAGTATCAATTTTTATCGCTATGGATTTATAGAACTTTTAAAAGACAAGAAGGAGGAGGAGAGGAACAGCAATTCTTAAATGTTAAATAAAGTTGATGCTGGGTTGCCCTCCCCATGGCAAAACAGAAGCAAGGACTCCCAACATTCCAAGCACAGCCAGGTCAAGAGAAGTTGCTAATGTAAGTGAATGTGTTTGTCCCCTTCTCTCAGCATACAAAACATTTTAACTGACACCAAGTCTCTCCCACTGAAGTCTTGGGAATCTCTTGCCACAGTTCTGACTGGCCTCTTCTTCCAGTCTCTTCTCCCAGGTAACAAACAAGGGTAAGAGGAAATGGCCTCAAATTGCACCAGGGGAGGTTTGAATTCAGTATTAGAAGAATTTTCTTCATGGAAAGGTTTGTCAAGCATTGGAAGGGGCTACCCAGGGAGGTGATAGTCACCATCCTGGAAGTGTTCAAAAAATGCATGGATGTGGCATTTGAGGACAGGGTTTAATGGTGAACATGGTGGTGGTTCTGGGCTGATGGCTGAACCTTAAAGATCTTAAAGGTCTTCTCCAATTTCAACTATTCCATGGTTCTCTGATTCCATGATTCTAAATGCATGACTCCTATAAAAAATTATTCAATCACCATTTGCCTCATCTTCCAGACTTGAATTTTCTTCACAGTTCAGCATGTTTTTTTCTGAATAGCATCATTATCTTTCCTTCAGAAAGGAAAGATTTTCTTTCAGTCTTTTATTACTGATGCCTAGTGGCCGCTTTCTCTCTCTCTGATGCTTTGTGCAAGGCTTTAACCTAAACAAGTCATTAGCCCGAGTGCATGATGTGCCTGGGCACAGAAAGGAACTGAGCTTGAGAACAGGCCAGTGAAGGTGCCACCTTGAAAATGCAGCATCTGGAAAGGGAGAGTTACAAAAAGCATCAGTTCCAGCTGAGTTCCAAGCTCCATGGATGGAGACTGCATCCAGCTCACAGACCTTCAGTACTGAAGTGATCAAGTATTCAACTAAAATCTCAGCTGCAGCAAAATACTTTACTTCAATTGACTAAGAAACTGTTGAAGGACAGTTCTTCAAAAAACAAAGCTTCTCTCTTTCTGAAACTAAAGGCCACAAAGTATTTTCTGGTGAAAGGCTCTATTTTTGCTCAAGAGCTTCTCAAAACAATTTGACATTTTGGCATTTTTTCATGTTCCTGTGATCAACATGCATAAAGTGAGATGACTACATCCTTTCAGTATCCTTTAAAATTTGACAGGTACTGTGAAAAAGTTAAAGATTGTGTTTTGGTCTTACTTCACAATAGGCAATTTGGTGAAGGGAACAGGAGGTAGCTTCAAACCATCTGGAAGAGTGATGACTTCCATTGTCCCAGGGCATTTTGCTGTGTAGCTTTCCAAGCTCTGCGTGACATCTTTCTTTTCTAGAAAATAAAATTGAAAAATTATTTCAAGCTCACATTTAATTATGATGAGGTTATAGCCTTTTTTAGTACAAAATAACTCTAATGGCACGCCAGCTAATTTTTGCATTCAGTACTTGGAGTTAGCTCAGCCTCGACAGATGGATCAAATATAATTAAGTGACCTTAAGGAAAAGAGTTTTGTAGATTTCTCAGAATTTTTCAAGTGCCAGTCTATTGTTACTTTTTGTTAGGTTTTTTATTGTCAACGTACAAGTTTCTACAATTTCATCTATTAAATCTTCACATACAAACAAAGCAATCAGCCTCACACATATTATTAATAGTAGCATTGTATGGGAACAGGCCCTGCTCTGAAACTATTTCATCTGAAATTAGATGAAATAACATCAAAGGCAATGAAGAGAAACAAATTACTTTTGATGCTAACTTATGTGAAAACCATCTAATCCTCAAAATAATTGTACTGTGTTACACTACTAAATTATAACAACTGGTACAAAAGGTTTCATTTGGTTTTGCTTAAAAATACAAGAACGTTCAAATAAATATTTATCATTGGGGTTTTCTTCAAGAATGCACAATGATTGCTTATTAGCTTTAACCAGCAATTATTTTCAACAATGTATACAACTGCATCTCCAGGGGAAAAAAAAAAAAAGTCTATTTGGAAATATACAGCCTCAACACAAAATTACACTCCATCTTTATGGTCCTTTCCAACCCAAACCTTTCTATGATTCTGTGATTTCCTCTTTCTCTGATTAAATGGGAGTCTGTAGACAAAAGTCTGAGAGTGTTTGTTGAGAGGGAAGAATGAGGCAGCTGAAAAGACCTATATTGTTTTAAAATCAACATTCACAGAATGTTAGAAGGCACCTTAAAATCCCCTCTGCCATGGGTACAGACACCTTCCACTAGACCAGGCTGTTCCACGTATGTGCTACCAATAAAAATAATTATTCAATATCTAAACTGTTTTTAGAAAATACTTAAAAGATCAAAACACTCAATGATAAGGCTAAATAGGAAAGGGGAGGGTGATAACAAGTAGTTATCATTAGTAGTACCAAAAAAACTGCTTAGACAAGTGTGCTGGGTAATGCAGCAAGGTTTTGGGAGCAAGAGGTGGCCTTTGGGAGAAGACACCAGGGTATCTCCATGATAGAGCCCATTCCGAAAACTCCAGTTCTGCTGCTGCCCAAAGCTGGGCCAATTGGGTATGCTGGTGGCACCTCTGTGAGAACATATTTAAGAAAGGGTAAAAAATGCTGCATAGCAGCTGTGAGAGGGAGGAGTGAGAAAAATGTGAAAGAAACATCCTGTAAACTATGCCAAAAATACCAAAACCTGCCCAAAACACCATCTTGGCCCTTGAAAAGCGCAAACATCCAGCAATGCTTGTGCTGCCCACATCAATCCAGCTTAGTCTGTGAATTCTACAGCCATGAGTACACACTCCTTCAAAGCAAATAAACATTGATTATAATCCCCTTCACTATGGAATTAATGCCACATAACTGACAAATTGCCTTGTTTTTAACTGTGTTTCACCGAACAGTCTCTTGAGCCATTCCCCACATTTTAATTGCCTGTAGGAAATGTTCCCAAAACCACATTAATTAGACATCCACATACACTCAGAGCAGCACAGCACAGTCAGGAGTTGTCATGGTTCAAGGCTGAGTATTACCATCAAAATTTCAGGTTATTTGCCATGTTAGGAGCAAGGGTACATAGTGCAAGCAGAATCGACCGAGATGGAAATCTTCACAGCTACCAGGAATGATGAAGATAACACTACAGCATGTGCTTAATTGTGCTTGAAACCTAAGGCCTGTCATTCCAGAGCACCCTAGTGTGAAACACGCTCAGTTATTGCTCTCAAAGAAAGCAGGCTGCCATTTGTAAAAAGAATTTGTTTACAGATTTTTGAGTCGCACGGTGATTTCATGGTAGCAGCTCCATATACTTTCTGTGAAGGCAAAGCTAAACCAAACCATTTTTCCATGTTGATGTGGTGTGAAGCACAGCTTTAAACACTGGCTGCCAGGCCAGCAGCTCTATTCCTTTTTCTTAGCACCACATCTCAGCCAAGATGCTGAAGGAACCCACATCAACAGGACACAAAAAAAAAAAAAGAGAAATATTCACGATGCAAAAGAGCTGCCTGATCCTGCCCAAGAGCCAGTTCTGAAAGCAAACACTGGAGCCTTCTCCCTCGAGGAGCACCTCAGCCATGTGGCCTCATGGTTGCCAAAAACATGTTACAACAATGCAGCTCTGAATTCTCACAGCTTCTGGCTGCCTGTCATTGTGTTCTGATAGAACCTCCATTCAACTCCTCAACCTCCTTCCTGACCCACAGTTAGGAGATTTCTGTCACTGTTATCACCAGCACTTACCTTTTTGAAAAGAAGAGACAAAAAAACAGCTGCTCTTGGAGGTCTTTATCCACCTGGTGCCTTCATGCTTGTACAGGTCAGCAGGAAGGCAACCACCACTTGATCCTGTGACCTGTGAATTCACCTCAACAGCTTTAAAAGCCTGTCCTGCAGCTGGGAGCACTACTGGAAACTGTTGTGTAGGCATTAGAGACTCATTTACTGAGTGACGAGTGACAGCTTATTTCTGGATTAACCATGTTCACAATTTTTTTCCCTGCAGTTTCTCTCCAGACTCACTGAAAGACCAGGATCACAGAATGGCTGTAACCAAATAAAGCTGAGCAAAGCCACTGTCAGCACTGGCACTCAAGCACATTCTGCTCAGTATGTTCAGTATAAGCCCTTGCTAGTATCCCCACTGCATACCAAATTGGTTTTGACTGCTTCTGACCACTGGAAATTTAGCAAGTCTACCCATATTCTTGGAATTTCATTGCTTAACTACTTCAAAACAACATAATGAGCATTGGGCTTGTGTACAAGCTGCTTCAAACCTTTTTCTAATATGAGAACACAAAAATCTGAGAGCTTCAGGTGCTCTGAACAATCAGAAACAATTAGTGACTGAAAGCCAGTAAATGTGAAAAAGACAACTTTCTGCTTGTTTCACAGTCATGTGGAGCAGTATTTCACAATAATGGAGCCACTGAAAAATCAGACAAGGACAGGACAGAAGGTCAGTTATAGACTAACATTTTTAAGCACTTCAGTAACTGTGATTTAACAGTATCACACAAACAGCAGTTCATGTCCTGGCAGATAACACAGAAAATGAGAACACAATTGCTGTAACTGTAGATTTTAGCTCTTTAATATCTGAAAAAATTTAAAACAGCTGTACTCAGGTTCAGTCACTACTCATTGAACAGTTAAGGCAAACAGTAAAAATGCAGCATTTGTTCTTTGGCAACAACTGGTTGTTGATCAGCAACTGGATGTTGTGTGGATCAAACCATGGTGTCCCTTGCAGTACCTTGAGAGCCAGGTGGAATAAAGAAAGGGAACATTTCATGTCTGACCCACCAATCACATTGGAACAACTTCATTTCCTCATGTAGCTCACTAAAATATTGGAAACAAATAGCTAAATGCCTTCTGACTTCAATTTTATCTCAGTGATAGGCCCAGAATCAACATTTTAACAAAAACTCTCATTGCCCAGGGTGCTTTGTGCTGGCTGAGCTTTTTCCCTCTCCCTTGAAAACACTGAATAATGGTCACAAAGGAGAAGTCTGAGAAGAGCTCCTACAGCAGTCCCAACCCAACTCTCTCAGGAAAGACTCAAACATCTCCTTAATAAATTAATAGTAATATAACAAGACAGAAAAGTCAGTCTAATGACAGAAAAAAAAGAGAAAAATTAGTTTTTGCACCCATAAACACAGATATGGCCTTCCATTGCCTAAAGGGAGCCCACAAGAAAGTTGGAGAGACACTTTTCACAAGAGCATGTGGTAACAGGACAAGGAGAAATGGATTCAGACTGACAGAGGGCAGGTTTAGATAAGATATTAGGAAAAAACTAGTTACTGAGGGTGGTGAGGCCCTGGCACAGGTTGCCCAGAGAAGCTGTGGCTGCCCCATCCCTGGAAGTGTTCAGGGCCAGGTTGGGTGGGACTTGGAGCCACCTGATCTAGGGGAAGGTGTCCCTGCCCATGGTAGGGATGACCTTTAACGTCTATCCTAACCCAAACTATTCTGTGATACTTCCTTCACACACACAAAAAAATGAGAATTGCTTGGAGAGCCTTTTGACAATTAGATAAGAAAAAAAGTCCATGTCTGCTTCCCTGCCATCAAGACACAGTGTATTCTCTACAGAATTTCAAAAAGGCCACAAACTACATTAAAGCCCTCACAAAAGCTGCAGTAGAAGTTGAGTATTCACAAACAGCAACCACCACACACTTTTTACTGTGCAGTTAATCACAGACTGCAGGGGTGTGCAAAGCTCCTCAGAGCCTTTCAGGCAGTGCCTGAGCTCTGGTTTGGGCAGATGCAGACAGGGAGCACCACATTTGTGTACTCAGGGCATCCCCCTGCCCAAGCTGGGGCAGGCCAGAGGTGTGAGCAAAGCACCTCAGCAAGACCTGCACGATCAATCCCCTCCTGCAGCACCTGGGCTGGGAGCTCAGGAGAACGGAGCAGCTCCTCTGATCTGCAGGCAGCACCACCTGCTCTTCCACCCCATTAACTCTCATAGGGATGAGGGGATGGCACTTTCTTCAGTTTTAGTAACAAACAGCACCTCGAATATTTTTCTGAAAAGTACATGGAGCAAATAAACACAACTTCAAACTGCTCAGGAATCTGATACTTGAACAAACTTTTTTGAAAGCAACACAGGAAGCCTGGGTGTTCATCCCAACATTGTCTGCTGCAATAGATGTGTGTGTTCCCCACAGACTCCGAAGCTGTTCTTATGGAGAAAGGCTCTGGCAGTCAGCAGAGAGTATGAATCCCATTTCTTTAAGAAATTAAGCAACATAAATCTCTAAATAAACACAGCAGAGACAAATAAAATTCACTGTTTGACACAGAAAAGAGCAGAAACTCCAAGAAAATAATCAATCTATGCTACTCAGAGATTAACACCTGCTTTCATGAACAGAGCATCATGAACTATATTAAAGAGACTGACTTCATCCACACAAAGGATTCAGTCATTTGCTGTGTAATAGCTCATCTTTGAAAACTAAGTTCTCAATTTACTACTAACTTTGCAGGAAGAGGGAAGAAAATAGTATTTTAGAAAAATAAAAATAGCTGTCTTTTAGAAGCAGAATGTCTTCAGCTTCTAAATGGGAAGAGACTGACTAAACACATTACAGTCTTCCATTACAAGATTTTTAATTATTATATAAAAGTGTACACATGAAGTCCCAGCCAGTTTGAACAAAAATATTTCTAGTTAAAACCTCATTAAAAAAATTGACATAGCTGAAGACAGAGTTCATTGACACCATTAAAATTTCAGTGTCTGCTTCTCCACCACATCTCAGAATTTCAGATGTCTGCACGCATACTTTCAATACTGAAAAAATATATTTTATACACGCAAAATCAGTATGTAAACCACTGAAATCAGTAATAATTTTTTCATGTTAAGGAGCACCAGGAGTCCTACTCCTACAAAAACTGGAGTAAATTAGGATAACTTCTATTAGGAAGTTAAGGACTGCTGCAAAGCTGCTGCTGGGCAAGGCAGGTTTTGTAAATATTCAGATACAATGGCACAAACTGTTAAACACAGTTAAACTGTTAAATCTAACTCTGGATTTTGTGTGGAAGAAGCAGAGACAGAGGATGGAAAGAACAACACACTGATTTCTGCAGAACATTTTCCGCAATATAAGGTTATACAATGTCACAGGAATTTGGCCAGGAATGTTTATCAGGATTCGAAATTTTAATGCCTGCTTGAGAAAAGGATGATTTATTTGTTGAAAAAGGTGGAAAGCTGTCTGAAAACTTAAAATGAAAACATGGCAGCCCTCTCTCCTAATGCACAGTTGAGTTTTCCCATCCTTCTGTAAAAACATCTTTTCAGTATCACTCCTATCCTATTCATCTTTTTGTAGCACATCCAGTCACACTCAATGGACATCATATGGGGAAGTTCACTAAGGTACAGGGATGATCCATTTTTAAACATGGATATTTCTTTTTCCATATAAAGTGCCAATTTCAATAGCAACTTTGACTCCAGTGCTTTAATTTTAATTTAGGGTGAGAGAGCAGTATTGAGTCTGTTAAATGTCACATAAAATGCATTTGAATTTTAGTAACATAGCACCTCCTAAAATAGCTTCCTTTGGTACAAAAAAAATTAGCACTTAATAATACAGCATAAATTCTTCATGTCTTCATCTTGCCAATTAAAGCAGATCTTCCCTGAAGGAATTTTTTCTAGAAGAAAAACCTCACAGTGTGCCTCCATTTGCCCACCTGTATCTCTTCCCTCAATTAATAGAGGGAAATCAGACTTCTTCAAGATCAGAGCTGCCGACATGAAGACAGGAATTTTGGGCTAAAGCTCAAAGACTTCATTTTGTTCATGAGTGAGCTTAAAAAAACTAATAGATTTTTTTTGTCATAAAAAAAGCACTATTTTACTGTAACAATTGATCTTGTGATTGTAGCCTAAGAATTTGGCTGTGGCATTGGCTGGAGTTTTGTCTGTACCTCACTGACACTCAAGTCTAAGCAAAGGTAAATCACGTGTGAGACTTTCAGCTTTGTCTGTAATATTAAACATTTGATTCACAGTACATAATTTTTTCCTTCATATAACATGAGACTTAAAAAATTGTTGCTTTTCAGATCTATGAAAACAAATCTTTTATTCCTGTTGCTAGTTTACTCAGTTTATTCCATTGTATTTATTTATTCCATTAAAAAAAAATTCAAAGTCTAGAAGACATGTAATTCAGGAAAATAAATTACGCCCTTTTAATAAAGCAAAATTCCAGAGAGAGATTTTTAAAGGGCAGGAGTTCAAGACAGCATCAAAAAGTGTCACAGATAAACAACTTTTGGGAGCAGGAACACAAGAGTGAAGGTCATGGTACCATGATGAATAAGAGTTAAGTGGCTTCTAAGGAGCTTCCCTTCTACTTCATATCCAATCTCCCAAGTCTTTTACTCCAACCCATCAGAAAGCATTTCCAGTCAGGCTTTTTTAATATATTCTTTCTCACACCACACTGTGCAACTGCTATACAGCAAACACGAGGTGACAAGTCTGTTTAATTACATTTTTATACATATATATACACACATAAACACTTATTTATATGTATGTACACAGGTAGGATACGACACTAAGCTGAAGCTGTAAAATATTTCAGAGCAATGGCTAAGAACTACCCAGGCTGCTACAAATATTCCCTGGTAATTATACTGAAGATTTCCACCCTCATCCTGAAATCAGTTAATTTGAATATTACAAGACAAACCAAAGTAGCTCCCTTTTGCAAGGTTTATTGGTTGGGTAAAACCAACTTGCAGGAACTTTGTCACCTAAAATACAACACAGTGCATTAAAACCAGTTCATCAGTGTCAGTTAAGTAAACCTCAGTTCAACTCTAAAGTTTTAATTTGCATTTATTCTCTGTTCAGTCTGATTAAAGAATCATTCCTTTTAGTCCTTGCAATCAGTAACATTTACCTTTCTAAAAATTCATTTACACACCACAGATGATCCTAGGAGAAATGCTGCCCTAATTTAAATGCACTTTAAAGTATTGTAAGCATTGCAGCCCAAAACAGAAGCTGTAGAGCAGAGCAGTTGGTGCCTTCCTCACACAGCTTTGGGGGATCACCTGTGACAGCACCAGCACTCTCTAACAGCACATTTCCAACACAGCATCTCTTACTCTCCACTCTCAAGTAACATTATCACACTAAAGTCTTCTCTAGAAACTCTTCTAAATAACCTTGGCTCAGCAACAAATTGTGATACTGTCACTTTTGCCAGTTCCCTAATAGCTTAACATCTGTTTTGACAAGTGCTGCTTTGGGCTGGGGTAGAGTTAATTTTCTTCACAGTAGCTGGGCTGGGGCTGTGTTTTGGATTTGTGCTGAAAACAGTGTTGATAATGCAGGGATGATTTGGTTATTGCTGAGCACATGACTGCCAATCTCCTTCCTCAACACCTTGAACTCATTCACTTATTGTTTCTAACTCTTCTAATCACTAATGAATTAATGTACCAATAGCTGTTACTTGGTTTGTTTTTGGTTTTTTTTTTTAATTTGGGAACACTATTAACTAAATCACACTGATTTAAATGCTCCATCATTCCCTGACAGTAAGTCATGCTTCAAAGATGTTCCAACCTCTTCCTATTAAATCACAATTATCCATACACCTACTACTATTTACTAGAGCTTCTGAGTACTGAGGCCAAATTTACTCAACTCCAGAGGGGTTCAAAGGATGGAATTTGGTTTACCTCACTTCAAGAGAAGCATCAATGACCAGAGTCTTTTAGTCAGTATTGAGATGGTCATGGATGTGCAAGGCGAGTGATGGATCTTATGAAAAGAACCCCTGGTATGGGCAGGGTCATTAGGAAGACTATGAGACAGATATATCAATTGGAAGAACTTACTTCACTCCTTGAACTCTTAAAAAAATATAGCAATACACTTGCCATTTGTAATTTTAAAGTGAGGATAAAAACAGTTTAAGAAATTAACTGCAACTGTATTTCAGCTGTTTAAAATTAAAATGCTTTTGGCATCTTTGAACCTTAGCTGATATCTGAAATTTATTACTACTCATTTTAGAGTTCAGATCACTCCCTACCATAAACCACTTCTAATTACATTTCAAAATAATTTCACAGATTTATTCCCCGTATAGAAAGGACCAGCACTGGAATCTTCTTCCCTAAACCAAAAGTGTTGATCCAAATTTTCTGATACAGCTCAATCTTCCCTGAATGTCTCTTTCCATACCTCAATTATCCTTCAGTTCTGGCAGGCTTCCTGCTGCTGTGTGAAGTTATTATTTTTCATGAGTTGCACAAGTTACACCTCAAAATCTTTTCTGGGCTTATGTCTTTATTTGTAATATTTATAATCTTTTTTCCTCTAACCCAAATATGAAAAACAGGAGAGAAAAAAGAAGAGCAACATTATGAGAACAGGCAGGAGAAGTGGCAAACAGGAGAAATGGTGAGCAACCAGCTCAAACTGAAATGAGCTGAAACTCTCAACAACTCTGGCTACAGCTCTGTAAACATGGGGAAATGAGAAAGTCACAGCATGAGCAAGAGAACAGGAGGCAGTGAGGTGAACACAGTCACAAGCTGCTCCAGCAGTCCCTCAAGAAAAGATGCAGTTCTAAATCATTCCATGCCCAAAACTAATTTACAGGCTCATAGGCTATTCCTATCCCTGCTCCACTGAAATGCCATTTAGTCCCATCTCTGCAGGGAGGTATAACTCACCAAGTGCCTGTGCAGCTTCACTTTCCCAGGTCTGGACAGAAATTCAGGAAAATGTTACAATTTTAAGTAAAGATCCTCAGAAACTGAGTCTGGTCCTTACTGCTGCTTGGCAGGACAGCTACAAAGGGTAAAACTTAAAAGTCATTTCCACATTCACTTGTGGTCTAGCTGTCAATTTTCATGAGCCCAGTTTAATATTCTTCCATATTTCCCATACTTCTACATAGTAATTTGAAATTTAAATGACACTGAGGGGATGCATATGCAATCTGTTCTATAAATAAAAATGTCTAAAATACTGCATAATTTCCTCTTTCAAACTGCAAGATCGAAAGACATATTTTAACAGTTGTAAGACACCACATCTGACATCATCAAATTATGCTTAGTCCAGGCTTAACCATAATTTCTGAAGATAAACAAGGTTTGCAGTTTCTTTCTTAGATCAAACTCATCACTTCTTTGCAAAAGGCACAACCTCACCCTGGCAGCTGATGTCTCACTTATCACCTGAGCACAGCAGGCTTGAAAGGAAAAAGTTCTGAAAGTGTTCTCTGGTTAATGATGTGAAGTCCCTTTCCTACCAAGAAGTCCAAGCTGTCAAGGCATTAAGGTGGCCTGCCCAGCCAACACTGACAAGTCCATCCCAACTCATCTAGAGGATGAGGGGAACTGAAACAGCACTCAGCAGAAATTTGGGCAGAAATTCCTCATCAGTTACAATGATCTCAGTACAGACCAAGAAAAATCAACTTTCCATAGTATCCAACGATTTAAGAACCAACCACACTGAGGAAGGACAGAAAGGCACACCAGGATATTTTGGGAAGTACAGTTCTCTCCATCACCTACTGTCAGCTCAAGAATAATCCAAACTCTGGTCAACAAATGAAAAATTGCTTCTGCATGTTTAATCCAGAATCATCACAGAGTCAGTAGTTTAATTCATTAAGTACTTGACAGAGCAGTTTGGATCTCAGATGTGAAGGCTGTCACCTCACCAGAAGACTGGATAGAACTCAAGTGCAGGAACAATAACCACAAGACAGGAAGATCTTGGCAGAAAAGCAGTGAAAAGTGCACATTATTTCCCAAGCAACAAAACAGAAGAACCTTGAGGGTCCTTAAGGAACCCTCCATCCCCCCCAAAAAAGGTAAAAAAAAGAACAGAACACTCCTAGTTTCATCCCATGCTATGCATGGTGGGTGAGAAAAGGTCACCTCAGCACAGGATCATTGCCACCAGAAGCAAAGAGCAAGAATGACAGCTGGCAACCTGCTGAACATCTGAAAGAATATGAGCTTGCAGGGATGAGGGACAGTCCTGATCGACTTAAGGTGAGGAGAGACAAGTTTTGCCTTAATCCACAACTGCAGGAAGGAATAAGGTTCTAAACATACCTGAAAGTAGGATTAAAACACAAACAAAATTAAATGGTGGCATCCAAAGCAGTAACTCAGCTTCATTTTTTCACAAAAGAGGAAAGAAAGAGACAACAGGAAAGTAGGAAAATGCCACAAATGATGAGGAGAAGCACAGAAAAGGGGTCACCCCCACCATGGCCCCAGTGCTGCCTCACAGAGCGCCATGGGGGACATCTCCATGGGTGCCATGGGGCTTTCCCCGATGTCCCTCCCAGAGCTGCCCAGCCAGGGAGCAGAGCCACGGCAGCAGCAGCAGCAGTGGGGTGGGGCAAGAGCAGCCTCACAGGAGCTGCCAGGGCAGCCAGGACAGCAAAGACTCCAACCCTTTGTTTGTAGACCTCCCAGACTTTTGGAAGGTTGGGTATGCTTACAGAGGGTTTTGAGAGTGGCAATCTCACATCCAGTCACATCACAGCACATTATTGGTGAACTTCATCTCTGCTCCCCTAAAATCCATTGGCTGCTCCGTGGTATCCAGGCCAAGTTCGCCTGAGGTACCCAAAGTTTATTGCTCCCACCCCTGGTGTATCAACTACAAGGTCCTTCAATGACCTTCAAAGAGGGTGCCTCATTTTCTGAAGTAAAGCAGTTCAAAGCTTTTGCTTTCAAACCTCAAATCTTTGAAAAGGCAATGGAGAAACATTCCCAACTTTATTTCCTTCACCACAGGGACATGCCTTGGTGAGTGGACAGTCACTCTTCCTTAGCAGCTGTTTCCAAATAGTTCTGTGTTTAGAGAGGCCCAAACAGATGAGCCCACTCAGAATTATTTGCACTCAGTGCAAGTCACCGTCCTTTTAACTAGTATGGATATTATCAATAAAGAGCCACAATAAAAGAATGGCTTTTTTTCCAAATATCTGACATTACTCAATTCAAATTCACTGAGCTGTACACACAGTTTTGTTTCAAAAAGCATTATGCAAAAGATAGGTTTAATTCCAAGCAACTTTGCAACTGCACATTTAATTCTTATTAAGAAAGTGATTCTTAAGGGCTTGTTAACATTAAAACATAATGGCTTGAGATTAGAGGTTTTATGCAGAATTTAGTACCTCTTTTTGCTCAGCAGAAGACTGCATTTTACATATTTATGTAACTAAATAGCTTAATTTTAAATCAAATTTTTAGCTTCCATGTTGTTAAAATAGTGACTGACATTTCCCATTTACTTGATGATACTCTTTATTTAGCTTTGCCAGGCTGCATGGTTGGAGATTCAAGTAAATTCAAGTAAACATAGACAAGTTGTATTTTAAAATATGTCATTCAATTAAAACACTAAATGTTGTTTTAAACACATACCAGTTTTGACTATGCAGTTGTGTTCCATTAATAGAAGCAAGAGCTCCTAATTAATAGATCTAGATTTCACTGGAATAAATAAATCTCATCTGCTGAATTTCTGCTTGGAGAATAAATCTCTTTTTTTCTGTTCTCTGAAGTCCCAGTATCCCAACTTCAACTGAACTAGTAAATGAACAGAATTAGATTTAGAAACTGGAAATTATTCCTTTTCTGTGTCTTGAGGCAGCTAATCTTGAGAGAAAAAATGTCAGAAAGGTCAAGTTGCAGTGCCACATTGTCAGCTGGTAACTTCCTCTCAGCTTAAGAGTGTTCACTTCTATGTATTCTAATTTTAAAAATCATCTGCAAACTACCCAAACTTTAAATACAAGAATAGGATTTAGCAGATAATCAGTAACAAGCTTTAAAAATATGAAGTTTATTTAGGAAAGAAAACATTCAAGTAAAAACTGACTTTTCAAAACTGAGTTTTCCTCCACCCTTGGTAACTGGTGACTTTCTATGCAGCACAGAAGAACAGTAAAATCTTGGCATTCTTGAACTCCAATGCTACTGCATTATTTCTGTTTTCTAATTAAATCTTCAATTGATTAAGAAAACCTGGATGTTTCACTGTGATTATCAGAGAAAAATACTAATGACACCTTTTTAGCAGTTTATAAGGAGAACAGTTCTCAGTAAGTGAAGCAGTAACATAACACTCTGCCTTCAATTGTCTTTTGTTCTTTACCACAGCTCAAGACTGAAGGGTGTTTGTTGGTTTCCTTTTTCCTAATATTCTGATGTTTTTAAAAGAACTATGAATTTAAAGTAATTTTCTATGCTAAATGGACCCTTGCACAACATCAGGTTGGACTTGGTGTTTTTGGAGGCCTTTTGCAACCTTAATGACTGTATGGTCACACAGTGCCAATCTCAGAAGAGTTACCAAAAAAAATACAAGCCAGAAATACATTTCTGGCACTGCCATCCACACTTTAGCTCCTTTGGAACACCACTCATCATGTCTGAGCAAGAGCATATCAATAAAAGACGTCAAACTCAAGAGCAAGTTCTATTTTGGATGTATTCAGAAGACAAGGAGAAAAAAAATATTCAACTATTTTTCAAACACAGAGAAGAACATTTAGTTTGATTTCTCAAAGGCACTCAACATCCCAGTTATTATAGGACTTATGAAACCAGAAGCTTTACTCAGACATACAATGTCTGAAGGCAAAAAACAAAAAAGTTGCTTCACTTCAAGAGTTCAAACTTTTTTAGGATTAGGGATTAAAAATGTCACATGTGGAGAGGCAAGAGTGGTAGAGTTTAAAACCTTGTCTTCAGCACAACTTTCCATACACATATTAACAAGGCTTCACTGTAAGTCCTGGAAAATCCAAGGACCTTTTGACAGCAACTAAGATCTACAGGCAGAAGGCAGATTTTGTCCAGTTTATCCATTTCAGTCCAGTTCCTCTCCTTTCTCCAACACTGATTTGAGCCACTAAACAGAGGGAAAAAAGCAGGCAAAGACCTAAAGTTTGCCAACAGAGTTCTTGGTTGCAGGAGTCACTAAGGGGAGACATTTGGCCATAACTAAAGGAGAAAAGAAAAAAAATAAACCCTATCCTTTTTCACTTCCATCCTCTTTATTGTAAACAAAGGAGTAGCTGGAAATAAATGCTTTTTTTACCTAGCTTACTGAGAAGCAAAACTAATTTTTAAAATCTTTCAGCATTAATTAAGATCATTGGTCTCATTATGCTGGGTGATAAACAAGTCAGTCTGGAATATTTTTCCTAAGAAATGTAATACAAACATAACAGTTGTCACTTTTGGCTTTTCCAGGTGATTCTGTAAATGCTGTTTTACCCTACCCCACAGAAGGGTCTTCACACACATCATTCCCATTGCTGAAAACCATCCACAGACACTTCGCATTGTCAACCTTTGACAAATGTATTAAATCCTGTTAAAATTTATTGCTGACTAAAAAAAAAAAAAAAAAAAGAAAGGAACTGCAGAAATGTAGAGAAAAGGCCACTGTCCCAGTTAAACACTGTTTAACTCAGGTCCATCATGTTCATTCTCTACAAGTTAGAAACACAGAATGATTTGGGTTGGAAAGGACCTTAAAGATCATCTGATTTCAACTCTCTGTTGACTGATTACCATCAATAACTCACCTCAGGCATACACAGAATTCCCCAACTTCTGCGCTGTCCATTACTTCTCAAATTAATTGTATTTCAAAACACAGTCACATTATTTGACTGTGGGTCAACAGAAACTGCAAATATCTTCTTCTTTAAAAAGCCATACCTTGGTCAGAAAGGAAATCCAGCATGGTCTGGAGCAGGAAGGAGAGGTGCCTGACACACAGGGCAGGATTGCCCATTCTCCTGGAAGCATAGACGAGTTCATGGAGCAAACGCATCTGCACTGCAGCCCATCCCCTGTGAGTTCCTGGGAAAAATGCAGGTATTTAATATATTTTAAACCTGGAACTCATCACAAACCCATTGATTTTGCTTTTCTTCATGACATAAAAACTGTCAATTCCAAATAAATAAGAAAAAGGCAAAAAGGAGGTTCTTAAAGAAAAGAAAGTCAACTTTTATTAAAATAACAAAACGCAAGGTTCAGCCGCGATAAAAAGACACTTAAGGCTGGCTAAGCCCACGACCCACAGCAGATATGGTTTCGTGCTAGGCACCTCGTGTGCACGAGGCTAGGCCACAAGTGACTCGACCGGCTCACTAGCACGGGTCCACTCCGGGCTATTCCCAAAAATGGGCGGTTTCTCTGGGTGCAGTCTGTTTTTATGAAGTCCTGTCTCCGCCCAGGCCAGCCCCCGATCCGCCCCGTTCCGCCCATGGCCCGCCTTAGGTCTGCCCCTCTGTCTTCTGCCGATTGGAAAGTCCGGGATGATGACACCTCATAATTGTCCAATGGCTCGTCGTCCTCTGGGGTGTTACATAACAGTCCTTGTGGTGGGGAGCAGACCTCATTGATATGCACGGTTGCCATGGTGCTGGGTGACAAGTCCGTTAACTGGGGCTAAAAAACAGTCTCTTGCTCTTTTGAAAAGGGCTTTTCTGTGGGCTTGGGGAGACTTGGTGATTTGATTTAAAATAATAAAAGGACACTTGGGTATACAAATGGGGCAAAAACATACATAACAGGGACCAAGCATGAACAGTGAACTTCTAACATGAACAACAAACTTCAAACTCCTTAAAAACTTGGTAATCCAATTGCCTTTTTACCTTTTTAACAGCAATCAACTTCCACTTAACACCTTATCAGTACCCTAAGCATAGGCCTGTGGGGATAAGGACAAAACCAGCATAATGTGGAAGAGGTGATAGCATTTATAACACTTCATATGCTAAAGCAGTAGTTTTATGGCACTTACACCAATCATCCAAGGGTTGTTACAAATCCAAATCTTGTACTCAACACAAAAATTAGGATTGTTTGCTTGAATATCTAAACATGAAACCAATTTTTGTTTTATATGCTTGTCTATTGAGTAATAAATGTACCATTAAAATGCAGAAGATGAAGTTAACACTTCCCAAAAACCAAAACGGTACACAAAACCTTTAAAGTTTTATACATTTTTTAAATTCTCTGGACAATCCACATGAGATTTCATACAGAAATTTAAATCATAGAATCACAGAATGGTTTGGATTGGGAAGGACCTTAAAGATCATCTATTTCCAACTCTGCCATGGGCAGGGGCACCTTTCACAAGACCAGGTTGCTCAGAGCCCCATCCAACCTGGCCTTGAACACTTCCAGGGATGAGGCAGCCACAGCTGCTCTGGGCACCCTGTGCCAGGGCCTCAGCACCCTCACAGTAAAGAATTTCTTCCTAATATCCAATCTAAACCTATTCTCTGTCAGTTTGAAGCCATTCCCCCTTGTCCTGTCATTCCATGTCTTTGTAAAAAAAAAAAAAAAAAAAAAAAAGTCTTGTAATTCTTAACTCTCTTTAAAGATCAAGCAAGAGATATTTTCTCTAAATGCTTTCCTGACCAATAAAAGCAATAACGCTTTAGGACACGAGGCACATATCCTGATTTTCAGTATTTAGAACTAAGTTTCAGACTATGAATTACTTCATATTTGCAGAGTATCTGTGGAAAGAAAAAATAGATCCTAACATAACCTTCCCTTCAGAACCATAATATGAAGCACTCTTCATGAAGCTTAACCTGCTTTTAGTAGTAAGCAAGAGCAATAATTTTTAAATAACAGATATTTCAAGATGTGCAATACTTCATAAACTTCAACAGCCTTCCTTCTAATATCACCCATCATCATTTGGCAAACTGTTTTAGGAATATTTACTGCAACCAAACCTTGAGAGTTTATATTTTGAGAGTCTCATTATTTTTCATGTGTGAAATGTCATTTCTATCTTAGAGTTTACAGATATCTTTCCATATGTCTCTAAAAGAACCATTTTGGGGATGAAAATCAGACAAAGCATTTCAGTGCAACATGAAGGTAAGGCAAAAATGAAAGATAAACACCAATCATGTCATTTTTTTGCCTTTTAAATTATCATTTCTTGCAGAACTTCTATAACCTCTTCTCCCAACATAGTCCCATCCCAGGCCACAGCATATTTTTCCCAGCACATTCCTTCTTCCTAGATTAGATTTTCTGCGTCTTTCCACCCAGTCCACTTGGCATTTTCTACCTCCTCTCACATATAATTGGACTGCTATATCACAACAGCTTAAAAAAACCTACACTAACCATCCACAAATACAGCTCAGCCCATCACTTCCTGCTCCTCTCCTGCAGTTACAACATTGAGGGAATGGTCCCCAAAACGGCTGCTATAGAACACAACACAAAGTTTTGGAAAGGTTTATTCAAAAGGAGCTGCCAAGCAGCATTTTATTTGTCTCTGATCTAAGTTGTGGGAAAATGTGCCATATTTGACCCCGTTAATTACATTATATGTATGTATGTATGTCTGCATACAAAAATAAGTAAAAGAATCTTTATTTGTGTCTATATGTAAAAAATATAAAAATATGTAAAAGGCCTTTTAATCTTTTATTATAAGATCAAACCAAAAGAAATACAATATCTGATGCCAACAGCTGAAGGCACTTTAACGGAAAAAAAATCCAAAATAATATGACCTTTTTATGTACTGAGAAGCATATTATCAAAACAATGACATTTTTGAAAAACATCAGAAATGTAGTTTTTGTAAATAAAACAATTACTTCCTGCAAACAGGGAACCACAGCCAACAGGTCCAGCAGTGGCTCACAGAAATTTGAAATTATTGGAACAACACTAAGAAAAAGTGAAGGTGCAGTGTTAAACAACTGCTTTATCTGCTGGAATTAGTTTCAGATTAGTAAATAATTTAGGTTCGGTATGAAATCTCTCAAGGAAATTATTATGGAAAGCCAGCTAAGTGCCCAACTGTGGTAATTCCCACTGACCTTTGCTGAAGTCCTGAGGGTCCAGGGAGAGGCTGTAGCCAGGCAGAGTCTCCAGCAGCAGCTTGTAGCAGGCCCTCCAGCCGGGCTCGGGGATGCTGGGGGCCGCGCACTGCATGGCTGCGATGCGCTTGAAAAACGCCGATTTGCGGTGGAAACCGATGCGCTCGTAGAGCTCTGACAGGATGCTGTAACGCTGGATCTTCTCCTCTTCTGAGAGCTGGAGTGGGAAGGGAAAAGAGAAAAGCACTGGTTTTTATCAAAGATTTAAGGTTGCTGAGTTTTAAAAAACAAACAGGAGGTAAAACGCAGTAGCAGACATGGGCGCTGCAGAAGGCCGGGGATTTGCACACACCCAGGCATGACAGCTTCTACAGCCAGGCAAACTTAGCTGGGTTCAACTGTTAACAAAAACTGCAAAGATGGAGTTCTGTGGCTTCAACTTTATTTGTCAGTGGTACTAACAAGTAAACAGTCAAAACAGTAACAGCTAAACAGCTCCACACTGAATGGAAGATACTTAACATGATAGTCGTGTGAATGAAAGGAGTGCACAAATATGCCACTTCCAAGATTTACTGATTCACTAAGATTTTCATCCCTTTAAGATTAAATCTAATCTTGAGATCTCAGGTTATGAAAGCAAGAAACTACTGTCTCAATTTTTATGTCTCTAATCTTGTAAACCACAAAATTTTCATTCCACGAAACTGTATTGTGATTTATACACTGTGAGATTGAATCACAGAATCATAACATGGTTTAGGTTGCAAGGGACCTTAAATATCATCTTGTTCCACCCTCCTGCCATGGGCAGGAACATCTTTTTCTAGATCAGGTTGTTCCAAGCCCCGTCCAACCCAGCCTTGACACTCCCAGGGATGGGGCATTCATAGCTCCCCTGGCAAACCTGTGCCAGTGCCTCACCATGGCCTTGCATGAAGCAAATTTTGGAGGGCAGCAGTGAGTTCAATGGGAGCTTTTCACAACTATGTAAAAAATAATGTCAAAGTAGCAAAATGTCATAGAAAGACACAGACCCTCTACTGAGTCAGGTATTGTTACAGGCTGCCCAGGGACATGGTGGAGTCACCATCCCTGAAGGGCTTTAAAAGACACGTAGATGGCACTTGGGGACATGGTTTAGTGTTGGGCTTGGCAGTGCTGAGTTAATGGTTTGCCTTGAGGTCTATTCCAACATAATTCCATGATCCATATGCACATTGCCAACAAGTGAGGTGGAATTTACTTAAGGCTCCGTTAGGCTTTAAGTTGAAACAAACTTGATAAGGAACTACCACCATGTGCTTCTTTAGCTTATCAGTGTATTGGCACAAGTTACAGGCAACTTAATTCTTTTTGCCTCTGGCCTGGATGATAATCTTGCTTTGGAGTCAGCCAGCCAAGAAGAAACTGCCACAGAAACTCGGGATGATTCCTACTCTGTGTCCCAGGACCCAGCAGAGCGGACCAATGCTGACACCTAGTGCACAGGATCTGGCACAATCAAAAGCACTGAAACGTACTGTAAATTACTCTAAAGCTGCCACCACGTTTTGCAAAGGTGTTTAAAGTGACAAACTTTGCCCAGAGATAGCCCTAAAGGACAGAAACAGCAACTCATTCTTCAAAACTGGAAGTATCAATCAGTGTGTTTAACTTCAGGTGCTTAAAGGCTTGGACAACCAAGGGAAGCTTCTCACCACACTGGTTGGCTTTTACAGAAATGTTTAGGTCTTGTAAGCAGAGTTTGAAAGTGTCTTTTGGTCACTTAAGTCCTGATACAATTACAAAAAGTAGTCTGTTCTCAAAGGTCACTTCTAATTTTGGGCAAAGAGGTATGAGACACATCAGCGAGGAGTTTCAAATCTTTGTACTTCAGGATATGAAGAGAAACACAGAGCAGCAAAGCATTTTACAAAGTTTCAGACAATTTTTGAAGCTGAAGTTGCTATTTTCTTCAGAACTGATCACAGAACATGGTGAGAAATGCAAAAGTACCACCCATGCCTGAAAAAGACCAAGCCCTGTACCAAGAGTTGTGAAAAAAGACAATTGCACCAAGGTGAAAACTTTGGGAAATCAGTGCAGCTGGAAAGAACAGAAGGCACAAAAAGAAAATACAGAAAAATTTTAAAGAAGTTTATTAGAGTTCCCAAAAGCAATCACTCAGAAAGAACATGAGGTGTCCTGCTCAAGTTACCCATTTATGCCATTTTTAACAAGTTGGAACAATAAAAAATAAGGCAGCAGAGTTGAAAAGGCCACAAGCACATGGTCAGGAAATAAAGTAAAAAAGCTTTAAAAAGGCCTATCAAAAACTATTCCTTAAATACAAATTCTGACAACATCCACACACCTATGGCAACTAAATTCCTCAGGATAACACAGTCATGCTATTCAGGTAGCCAAGAGCATTCACTAATAATTGGAACAACTATGAGAGAAGCAGCAGATTCCCAGAAAGTTTTATTCATCATATGTAAGTTTTTAACACTGTTACAGAACTTGTTGCTTAATGGTTGTTCCCAAAGTTATTCAAGCATTTCCCTCAGTTACAGGAAACTGTTTTTTCACCACCACAAAGACAGCAAAATTACATTTTCCCTGAGAACACACAGTTATGTACTACCATTCAGGAGTTTAAAAGAAGGAAAAATGAGGAAAAACCCACACAGATACTCCAAGTAATGAATTCTGGGAAGACTGCAGCAGGCATTCTGCATGTCATGGGTGAAGCATTCACAAACATCTTTCCTGACCCTACAAACTTATAAAAGCTTAATGCTTGTAAAGTCGCTGCAAAACAGCCACCATCTGAAGCACAGCATCATTTCCACCTGGTTAATTTTTATTTAACTGCTCTACCAAACCAAGTTACAACTGCACCTGGAAAGGCTGTAGGTCACTATTCAAGTAATAGAGCCAGTTTTTTCTCAGGCTTGTTTCAGGATAGGCTTTCAAGAACGTAGCTTTTTATTTGTTTTTTAATTATTCCTTACTACATTAAAAATTTACACTCTCACTTTCTCTGTAATTATATTTTGTAATTTATTCCTCATAACTGGATGCAAAGTTAAGTCTTATTACCCTGCAGCTCATCAGAAAATACCAATTACATAATATTACTAGACTGAGTATGAAATTGAATTTATGGATAAGAACTAGTTTTCTTGTTTATGAGTCTTATACTTTAACCTGTGAGATGTTTTTACTGCTGTAGAATATTGGTTGTGCTGGTGTTCTATTTACCTGAAAGTGAAAAACATTGTCTTAGAGTTTATTCCCTCAGCTATCACAGGATGACTCCTCCTCTGAGTAAGTCCACATCATAAATACAACTATTATTTGTTTCCATGCTTTACAAAGTAAATCTTAAAAAGCTGTAAATAAAACTCCCAGCCATACCTGTCTTTATGGAAAATGCATTTCCCAGCCCTGGGCAAAGCCCTGGAAAGATTATCCTACTCTTATTTCACATAATAATGTAACATTGTTCCCCAGCCACCAGAGATCCCAGTCTGTACTGGTTTAGGCTATACTGGTTTCCAGTTCACTGGCAGCTTAGATCAGGGCATGTTTTTCATGTTGCCAACATTTGTGCTTGGGTATTATTAGGCAATGGCTATCAGATGTTGAAGTGACAAGTACTTTGCCATTCACTGAGTGTTGGGGGTTAGGATTTTTTTCCTTTTTTTTCTTTCTCTCATGGAATTTTGTCCCATCTATTGCTAAGAGAAAATAACAACTGGCACTTAAGAGAGACAGAAGAAATGGCCAAGGTGGGGGAAGGGTGCAGCTGGCTCCTTTCTTACCTGGGCATTTTCTCTTTGCAAGGGCAAAGATACCCTGAGATTCTGGCTGGGAGGCGAGGGGCTGGGCTCAGCTCCTCACTCTCTCTCAGCATCGGAAAAGAGCCACGCTGTGGTTGCTGTGGGAAGAATTCGCCACCACTGCAGGGTTCCATCTCCTGCTGTCTTCTCCTACCATGAGTGGAGCTTCGCTCGTTAGATCAGCTCTTGTACTGCGACCTTATTAACAGCCAGTCTGACTGGAAAGGACCCTCACTATCTATTCAGGTGCCTTAGGAAAATGCAGGAGCCCAGCCCTCTCCCCCTTCCCGCATCTCCCCGGCCTCGTGCGACAGCTGCTGCAGAGGAGCCTGGAGCTGCTGCCCAGCCCCGCTGCTTTCTGCCACTGCCTCGGCTTTTTTGCTGCCCTCTAACCCAGCACCCCATGTCCACCCAACCCCCCCAGCTCCTGCTGAGGCTGTGGAGTTTTCTGTTACATTTTGTTTGTTATTCCAGGGTCTGCTTGTCCCCCCTGTCCTAGCACCTCTCCGGGGTTCCTGCTGCAGCCCCTTTCACCAGCCAGCCCCTCAGGGAGACATGGCTGAGCTCACGCACAGCGCCCCCTGCAGGAGCGGGGGAGCCCCGCACCCGCCCTGCCCGGCCGGGAGCCACCAGCGCCCCCGGCGGCCGCGAGCGGAACTGCACCCAAGGGAAAGGGCCCGCGGCCGAGAGAGGCCGGCCCTGGCTCCTGGGGTTGGTTGGTGTTGTTGTTTGTTTGCCTTGTTATATGTACATACATACACACATACACACATACATACATACATACATACATACATACATACATACGTATTAGTAAAGAACTGTTATTCCTTTTCCGATACCTTCACCTGAAAGCCCCATAATTTCAGACTATAATAATTTGGAAGGAAGTGGGTCACATTTTCTATTCCAAGGGAGGTTCCTGCCCTCCTTGACAGACACCTGTCTTTCAAACCAAGACACTATGTCTTATATTTTTCTTCTGATAAAAAGTGGAAGTTGAAATATCAGTGGTGTCAGGGAGAACAAAGAGAGTAGTTGCTTCTAGAAAAAGAAAAAACAATATTGGAGTTTGCAGGTAACAAGAATAACAAGCACCAGAACAGAACAGGTGAACAAAAAAGGGTGCAGAACTGCCAAAAAAAAAAAAACAGGTTACAGAATTAAAGAGAAGGCTCTTAGCACTACAAGGATAATGGCAATTAAGGTACTCTGTAACAAAATTGATGAGTTTTATGACAGCTTATCAATTAGTGTCTCATTTATGCTTTGTTAGAAAATTGATGCCAGAGAAAGGATTCTCTGCAAATAAAAGTAAGTATTCTACCCCACTCATAAATTTGCTGTCCCTGTCTGGGCTTAATAAGGTCAATTGTGTGGACTTAAACTGTTCATCTTACCAAGAAGTAATGAGGAAAAATCAGTAAGAAACCTGGCAACTTTTTATTAGTTCTTCCAAGCACACCAGTCTATCTGTGAGCAGTTACAAGCAAGCTTGAGACACTGTCCAAGTGTTAATGTTGTTTTGTGGTGATACTGAGCACTTTCCCCACAGTTCCAAACACTGATTTCCCCCCTGAATTTCTTTCTGATTTAGCCTAATTAAGACTTTGCACTACACAACAAAGATTCAGTTGATTAAGAACACTAATCAGACCCTTCAGCTCATTCTACAACAGGCCATTCCTGATTTGTTCAGTTTCACTGAATGAGATGCAATCAAGAAAATTTTAAAAATCCAGTGCAGATCAGGCCCCCGCAGCTGTTTTTCCCTAATACAACATCACAAGAGAACAACTATGGGATTTTTTTACCTTCACAAGGGAGAGCAAGCAAGAGAGTCTTTATCTCAAACTAAGTCCTCATGTTTTTAGATGAATTGTCAATGTCAATACCTTGCAAACCAGACTCACAGATGTGAAAATCCTCATAAGTCAAGCTCTCATCAGGAGGAAGGCAATGATACAGAAAACAAACTGGAGTCTCCTGAGTCTAAGTAACTTTCAGTAAATTCTGTTGAATGACAAAGTGAAAAACAACTGAACTTTCCAACTGACCTGCCGAAGGTTGATATAAACTGCATTTTGTAGAAACTCAGAGGCTTCCATGCTCCTCTTCTGTATTGCCAGGACTCTCACTGCCTTCACACAAGCTTCCAGTTCAATGACACCAGCGTTCTTGTACTTGGAGAGGGAGAAAATTAAAATAATATTGAAGTATTGGACCTGTTACATTTTATAAGCATTTCTGCTCAGCACATAAATCAGCTGTCATATCCTCCAAACCCAACAATTCCTTAATGCTAATGACTACACTGTTAAATTATCAACATATGCCCAAGTGAACATTAAGGTGTCATCTAAAATATTATTATGCAAAGCAACCATTTTCAGCCTCTTCACTCACTTCTCTTATTTTGAGACACAGCACAGCTTTAGTCTGAAAGTTCAGACAAGGAGAAACTCTGGGAATATTGGTACCTCATATAAATGGTTGGTTGTGGGTGCTACATCTTCAAATAAATTCTACCTTCGCGGTGCAAATATTTTTATTACTGCATCCATTTCCTCTTTAGTTAAAACAATATTCCTGATGACCAGAGAATTAGAAACCAATCTGAGTGTTCCAGCATCTGTGTGCAAAACCTTTGCTGTAAACGACTGTTAAGTGATTTAGCTTTCTTAAGGAAACTAAAGAGACAATGCAGATCTGCACGGAACTGTTTGTGCTCAGATAACAAACAGGCAATTTTCTAGCTGGACAATCTGATCTGGTGATTTCTTCACACAACACTGATACTGGATATTTGATTTGGCCCACCTCCTGCTGATGTTAAGCTCTTTTCAGATATTTATATCTGAAAACTAATGGGGGAAAGCAAGCTCATAAGAAAATGCAAGAGTTACACCAGCAAAGCTGTCACATATTCCTCTCTCATGCATTTATATTGGCAAAAGCAAATCACTGGAGATTGACTCTATTTTAGAAGATGCTACAAAAGTTTTTTCAGCTCAGTGAGAACACAAGAAATATGTAGAAAGTGCTGCTTCCTCAGCATTAGAGCAAGGAGTTACTCTGTCTGTAGGTCTGGAACAGACAGAAGGTAACTGTGCTTTTCTTGAAGGGTTATAAATCAGTCCTGGCACAAAGCTTTTTGTTATTTCAAGTGAAGCTGCAGTGAAGCACAGTTATTACTTGTTGAGAGCATAGTGCATATTGTAAATAATCAAAATATAAATAACCTGCCCTAAGCCCAACAAAGTCCAATAATTTTATTCTTCTAGAGACATGATACTCTTTCTAGATGAGCAAAGTACCCTTAAGGTAACATTAAAAAGCTGAATGCATCCTTCACTATTACTGTTTTATTGAATGATTTAAATTTATCTGACACTATGCCCAGAACTATCATCTTTAATTGCTCCTGATCATAAATTAACTCATGCACACAACTGAACCTGTTTCATTTGGAGAGTGTCCCTTCAACATGGACATGAAAATGTCTGTAATAAATATTTACAAGCTTAGTCTTAAGATACTTCATCAAACAAGAGAAATACCTGAAATTAAAAAGTTGTTCATTAACTCCACTGCAATACAATTAAACTTAGCTTTATTGTTGATGTGGACACTGAGCCTCTATTTTCACAGTACAAAGTAATTCTTTTTCTTTTCCTATTATGAATGTAGACATTAAGCTCCTTTGCCATATCAGGCTCTGAGCATTTGCACAGAAACCTAAAAATTCCTCCAGGAGAGCTGGAAACTGGTTTACAAACTTCACTGCCATGCTTCAGAAGATCTTCCAAAACCAAAACCACAGAAGTTCACTGTTGAAAAGAACTTCTGTGATTTTTTTTTTTCCAAATAACCAGGATTACCTTGCCATAGTAAGAAATGGCTTCTTTATATTTTTCTATGATGTCTTCAGGACTCAAGCAGTTCTTGGCACGTCCTATCTCAGCACTGGTATCTGCATTTATCCCGTTGGAAGTCAGAGCACCTAGAAGAAAACAAGGTCAGAAATTAGCACAATGACTCTTGGTAAATGCTAAATACCTAAAAAAGCAAACTAGGGTATGTTGTAGGTTTGACATAGAATACCCAAAGTACACTTGCCCTACCTAGAAAGAAAGGAAATAATCTCTCACTTAATAAAAATCAAATATATTCATGATTTTTAGCAATTCTCTGAGTGTTTAGACGATGAATAAAGTAATAGATTGCTAAAATTATATTATGGCTGCATTTGAATACACAGTTATAATCTTTGAACTATTCCTCCTTCTACTTTAAAACTGTGTTTCTAAAGCACACCTTGGGGGAAAAAAAGGCTCAGACAAAACACTAAGAAATTCGTTTTCCTATATAAGAAAGAAGGCAAGAGACAGGAAGTGTCTATATAAAGGATAAGAATGTGAAATGGAAGCCAAGGAAATCTGGGGTATTAGAAAGTACATGAAAAATTTATTTATAGAATTTTATTTTATTGAGGTGTTAACATAATAAAAGTGAAAATGCATCAAAGGTTTGGCAAGGCTTGATACTTTCTTACGTGTTACTTAATCTGTAGGGTTTTACTGTAATTTATTTAGGATTATACAGTAATTTATTTCTCTAGGAGGTTTCCCTGCTAAGATAGTAAAAACAAACCTCTGTGTTTCAGAGCTGGGCCTAACTCTCCACAGACAGTTAGAAACTATTGTAAAAGATATTTCTGAATATACTGAGGGAGCAAAAAGAATGTTTCTTTAAATACTTAAATGCTACAGCAACTTTTTTCATGTGTTTATTAACCTTAAGGAATCAGAGCAAGCACATCTGTAGATTAATAGTGTTTTTAGGAAGTGAAAGATGTTTGCTCATGATGACAGAGAGCACCATGACACTACAGGACTACATGTGACCATTCAGGTTGGTCACTTCAAAAATATTTTAAAATCCTCACTACTCATGGAAAGGAAATCCTGTTGATTAGAATTTATGGAGACACAATCACGAACTACAGTATTTATTTTGTGCCAGTTACCCTTCAGTCTCTATAATTTCTCAAGATTCATAATCTAGATTTGGAAAGTGGCAATATCTATACAATTGCAAAACACATCAAGTAATAGAAAAAATACTTTGGAAACATGCAGGAAAATAATGTACCTGGATCAATGAGAACTTCCTGTGCCCCTAAAAGGAGGAACAAAAATGATTTTTTTTCAGCCTTAAATAGAGCCAGCAAAGTAAGTTCTTATAATGTTTTTATAACATCAGGCTTGAACAAAATCATCAGATTTATCAGGATCATCACTGCTATTTTGAAGGACTACCAATTATAATCAAGTAGTCACCATATGTTAAATCTCATTTTGTTAATAAATAAATGTAAAAACTCCTATAAACTTGCAATGAATTCTAAGCGACATTAAGAAGAATTTCAGGATTTTCAGTGTATAATTTAAAGCCGTATCGTTTTTCCTTTATCTTCACTGTTTTAGTTGGCAAGTTTCCATCACAGTCCACTTAGTATATTTTAATGCCAGGACCTACAGTACTTAAATCTCCTTGTGGGAGACTTATTTAATCTGCACAATACTCTAGAATAACATTTTCAAGTAATTTTGTCCCTTTTAATTGTTACTAATTTCACTCTGTCAAATTTTCTGAATAATTGAGTCATGTCAACCCAATAAGCCAGACTGTCCATGTAAGAGCTGCCAAGAGTATTGCAGAGTTGGATTACCAGGTCATGTAACACCTCACTGCCCTAAGATTGGGTTAAACATGGCAATAAAATTGTTAATATCAACGGCTAAGAATTCAAAAACAATTATTTTATCAGCAAGACAGGCCCTCTCTTCAGTTGATTTGCTCAAATTCCAGGCAGGTGAAGCAGAGATTTAGATCTAGACCCAAAGATACGCCAACACTTCACTTGAGTGTCCTAATTCTGCCTGGGGAAAGATGAAGGTCAGGCAATAAAATCAAGAGCTTAGAACTCCCAACAAATAAAATCCATGGAGAAACCCAAACAGACAATGACCTAAGCATAAAGCAAACCAGACTCATCTTGTTTGACAAACAAATCACAAAATTGACAGCCCACGGCCAGATTTCCTGGCCAGGAGGAACTCAGATCATCCTTTACACGGAAGACTGCAGAGACACATCCAGGAATTCAAGGGAACACCACCTAAACCTGTTCCCATGCAAACTAAAAGGTTTATATACCTGAGAAGTCAAAATTCCCTTTTCACAGAATGGTTTGGGAAGGGACCTTGAAGACCATCAAGATCCAACCCCTTGTCCATGGGCAGGGGCACCTTCCAGTAGAGCAGATTGCTCAAAAACCCCATCCAGCCTGGCCTTGAACACTTCCAGGGATGGGCAGCCACAGTATAGAGCAGAAGCTCATTTGTATTTTGGAGCTTCTCTTCCCAAAGTTGTTTCTACATAAAGCAGACACCATATTTGCTGAGCAGCCAGGTCCTGCACTGTAGCCTAAAAATATCAAATTATGGAAATCACAAGGGATTCCAGAGGAAGATGTTTCTCTTGTCTGGATCTGGGCAGGAAACTTCATCCTGTGAAGCCTGAAGTACAGGTACAAGAAGAGGTGCGATTCCAGCTACAAGAGGAAGCAGTAAAGGTAACTGTTTCATCTACATGCCTCAAAATTAGGCACAAATTCCAGCTCCAAGTGTGGCATTTCTTGGTTTGTGCAGAATTTGGAAACCCTTTTTTTTCTGGCTTTATCCCACAGAAAGTTACAGTGGAATTTGTTCCACAGATTAAACAGTCCTCACAAAATTAATTACAGCAAAACAGATTATAACCAAAGGTGCAGTTTGAAAATATTTTACATTAAAAGCATCGCAGAGACAAGAAAAGGTAATAAAAGTAAACTTTCAGAAAACTTTGTAAGAAAATGACATCACAACAGCAGTTGTGAAGGAGAGAGGTCAGCAGTACAGACCAAAAATCGTAGAGATCATAACTGGAGTTAGGGAACAATATCTAATGGGACACAAACTAATATTTTCATCTGCAGAGGATGACAAAAAAAACCCCTGTGATCAGTTTTTCTTCACAGAAAAGTCCTTTGAAAATTTTTTCACGTGAAACTAAAACATTTATAGGATACAGCTACACTAACAAGTTTGCAAACAGGACCGTGAACTAGAGAGATTTAACTCTCAACTTAAATAGAGACCCAGTAATAATATACCCAAAATATATTCAATTATTCTGATAGTTGTGACTTTTTTGTTCCCTTCTTTAGCAACAAGGAGTACCCATGACAAACAAATAGATTGCAACATCTCCTATTAAATATTCATTGAAAAGTAGACAAAGGTCACTAACCAGGTGAAATTATAACAGACAATATAAAATGCATTCATAGGTCATGGGACCAAATGCACAGATTTTAATGACTAGATATTGTATGAAAAATTAGCATTCTGTCCTGAAATAAGGTAATTTTACTATCACAATTATCTAGTTTCAACACACACGGTTCTTAGTAAAGATAATACAAAGAGGGTGTTTACTAGTGTGCTAGTTTAAACTTAGTTCGACGGACAGGTCGCTAATGAAATGAAAAAGCTGGTACCGCCTCTGCGATTTACATATTTAAAGGAAGAGCAAGGACGGGATGTTCCATTTGTTCCCGTTTTTTCCCCTGGAGGGGCGAATGGGGGAGGCCCCTGGGCCCCATCGTGGAGCGGGCCCGAGACCCCCGGTGCCCCAGAGGCAGCGGGGTGAGCGGCCCCGGCTCCGCGTGCAGCGGGGAGAGCCGTCCCGGCTCCGCGTGCAGCGGGGGGAGCCGGCCCGGCTCCGCGGGCAGCGAGGGGAGCGGCTCGGTTCCGTGGGGAGAGCCGTCCCGGCTCCGCGGACAGCGGGGAGAGCGGCCCCGGCTCCGAGGGCAGCGGGGAAAGCCGGCCCGGCTCCGAGGGCAGCGGGGAAAGCCGGCCCGGCTCCGAGGGCAGCGGGGAAAGCCAGCCCGGCTCCGGGGGCAGCGGGGAAAGCCGGCCCGGCTCCGAGGGCAGCGGGGGGAGCGGCCCCGGCTCCGCGGGCAGCGGAGGGAGCCGGCCCGGCTCTGCGGGCAGCCGTGACCGGCCTCGAACGACAGCGCAGCCGGAACCGCGCGGCGCGGCTGGCGGGGCTTCAGATCCACGCGGCCAGCGCGGTTCGCGTCAAACCGAGCAAAAACATCATGCAGCCCACAAGGAGAGACATGGCGAGTTTTCCCCGGCACGGAGGCAGGACAAGAGACAAGATCAACTTCTTAGCCGCAACTTAACGGACACCAGTTTTCTTCCAGGTCAGAGAGACAGGAAAAGTGAGATGATGTGAGACGAAGCCTGCATGGTGGCACCAAGGTCAGTAAAGGGAGGGACAGAGAGCAGGCGCTCCCAGCACCAGAGTTGAAAATTGGCCTTGCAAGTCGTGGTGGAGACTATAATACAGCAATTTGTTTTCCCTGTAATTCATAAGATGATGTAAATGGGGGGGATGTAGAAATCAACGAGTAGCTCATGAAAAATACGCCAGAGTATAGAGATGCGGTGAAAGACTTTTAGATATTGGGAAGAGAGCCTTTACTTTCAGGCTGGAATAGCTCATCCTTAAAAGATTGAAACCCCATGACTGTTAGACCCATGATTAGCAGTGTGGGAAGACTGCAAGATTCACAGGAGGGATATTTTTTCACTGCAGCAGATTTCAGGCAGACTGTTTTTTGTGAAAGTTTGAAACCACGTTTCAAACTAATCCCATGGCACAGCAGAAGAAACTCTTTCCCTTAAACATAAAGAAAGACTCTTAAGAAATAAAACACTGCCCAAACTCCGTGTTTGTTTTCTTTGTGCATATTGGTGGAAAGAGGGAGGTACTGGAAGAGAAAGGTATTCTGGGAGTTTGGTTTCAGTAATTCAGTAATTCATCTTCTTTATACTATAACTGTTTAGGTGTGGACTTGTTTTGCCTTTAAGTTTTCCCATTTTCCTCAATAATCCTCATCTCCCCTTGTTTTATTCGTGGTGCTTGGCGCCTAACCAGTGTAAAACCATGACAAATAGATTAGGATTTATAAAAGTTGCTTCCTTTAGATTAAGGAATTAATTTTGACCACATTGCACACAAGAGAACACCAGCATTTAAACCCAGCTGTGTTTCAGTCCTGGGTGAGTACATACAAAGCAGCAGCTGTGCTGGCTTAGCACAAAGGCCCTGTAGCTCACACTAGTCAATGTGTTTCCATTTCTCTACCCCAGCCCAGCCTCTCCTGGAAGCCACAGAAACTTTCAGGAGCCATAACAGCATGTGACAAGTGTCAGGTTATGTGACAGCCTTATCTGCACAACTACAAAGGAGCAGAGAGGATCAGTGACCATCAGCTGAACCTCAATAACCAAATCAGAGCCACCAGATCTGTGCAGGGGTGAAGCCCAGCAGCTCAGTTACACAAGCAGCTCTCTGGATCCTCTTACAGACTGGGGGGGGAGTCACGGCCTACAGGGATATGGGGCTCATAGTAGGGAAAGAACATCTTAGAATTGTACAAGATTGCTTTTGGGGTGTAGGGGACGAGCCAAAGACATGAAGGAGGGATTGAGGCAGTGTAGAGCACAAGCATGGAGAAACAGAGGGGAGTGCGTGTGTGTGTGTTGGTCTAAGAACTAACAACTGGAATGGGCTCTGGGTCTCAGCCTTGTGGGTCAAGGTGCAGTCCAGTGGCCAGCTCCTGGACAGACTGAGGCTGTGTGTGTGTAATCTCTGTGTTGCTCCAGGCCCGCTGGGAATGCCTGCTCAGCCTCCTGTCTGCCTGGATCTGGGAACAAGGAGCTGCAGCAGCCTCACCTCTCACACCACTCTGAATGACAAGGAGTTTCATGTCTTACCTATAAGATGGATAAAGGGTAATTTCTTTCATCTGCTTCTCCATCTCCTAAGCTGTTTGATGTCCTCCAGTTCCTCTTTTGAAAGAAACACTGAACCTTTGATCCCTACCCATCCTCTTCCACAATGTTCGCTGTATTACGGATAACTCTCCTGTTTCTCCTCAGCCATCTCTTTTGCAATCCAAGAGTTTAGAAAAAGTATACTAAACATTAAAAATTACACTGGTTTATTGGCATTTCATTAATGAGATCTATTACACGTTGACCTTAGACTATGGATAGAATGTACCCAACTTATTTTTCTTAATATATACAGCTCTGCCATGTCATATTTTACGAAAACTGTCTGCATCTCCTCCAGCAAAATTCAAACACAGAGACTACTAACAATCAGATGAAAAAATCAAAAGCTTTGCAATTCTATGTAAAGCACGTGTATTAACATTAACACCAAAACAGAAAAGTAATTGCAAAAATCTTTTAAAAATCCCAAACAATTCTTCCTCCCTCATCTGATTAATCCTGTCATCTGCATAATTTTACAGAGTTAGGAAGTAGGGAGAAGTTTTCAGATGTTCAGTGGTGGCAAACAGAATAAAATTCAAATGCCATCCTTACCTGGCCTGTGCCTGTTGCCTGCCTCAGCAGAAAGAGAACCTCCTTGAGCCCTGCGAGGTCCAACTTTACCCCCAGTGCCACCTGGATAGTGATAGATGACAGATGCTGAGCACAACCCCTCAAGGGCAGCTGCAGAGAAAAGAAAAAAAGCCAACAGATTAGCAGAGACATTTGCAAGAAGTGAAGTATCACATCATAAAGTCCACTTGCACAAACAAAATATGCCTGAAATCGGAGGTTTAATGACAAAGGCCACAGAAAATGCTGAGATACTTAATGTGCTTTTGACCTCTGTGTTCACCCTCAGAACTCCCACTGCCCCAACCCTACTGAAAGAATCTGCAGGAGTAAGAACTTGTCACAGTAGAGGAAGCTCACACAAAAAGCACTTAATCCAATTGGATGCAATTCCACAAAACCAGGTAAGATGCCAAGAGAGATCACCAAGGTGAGACCACTCTCTCATCACCTCCAACATGTTCATGCCCATTGGGGGAAGTTTCTAATGGCTGGAAAAGGCAAACATCATCTTCTTCAAGAAGGAAGTACCAGTACAGGCAGATCAACATTAGCTCCCTGGAGAAGTTACACAGAAACCCTTCTGGAAGCAGTGAAAGAAGGTGTCTGGGAACAGCACACATTGAGTTATTGAGGATAAGTCAGTCTTTGGCAACCTCACTGCCTCCTGTGATGAGATTATAAGCTCAGTGGACAAAGGAACAGCAGTGGATATTGTGTATTTTGGCTTTCAAAACATCTTTGGACATGCTCTCCCACAGAATGCTTGCAGCCAAATTGGGAAGATTGGGATAGCTGGCCTATAAGGTAGGTGGGGAATTGGCTGGACAGCTGGACACTCAAAGGACTGTGATCATCCAAATGGCTGCCTGTGACCACTGGTGTCCCTCAGGGGGATGATATTCATGCCTTCATTAACTGCCTGGATGATTGCATACAGCACACCCAGAAACTTCCTGGGTGATAACACCAAACTGAGGGGAACAGTAGGGTAGGCCTTCAATGCAGAGAGAACTTTCCAGGCTGGAGATAGAGCCTGACAGGAGCCTCATCCCAAAGCAAGGCTGGTGGAAAGCCATCAAAAGGGTCAGGGACCTGGAGTTCCTGAAGCAGAGGATGGGAGAAGCAGAGAGAACTGGACTTGCTCAGCCTTAAACAACAAGAGGCTGAATGTCCATGTCCCTGCTGCCTTTGAAACACCCAGTGGGAAGGTAGAGAAGAGATGGAGGCAGGTCCTTCTCAGAGATGCAGAGATCAGATGAGAGTCAACACAAGCTGACACAGGAAGTTCTGCTTTAAGATAGGACCAATTTATGTTTTGTTGTTAGGTTTTTTCAAATTATAACCAGCAAGATGTTAGAACGGGTTGCTCAAAGGCTGTAGAACTTCCATCCTTAAATATACCTGAAACTCAACTGGACAGGTCCCTCAACAACCTGATTTAACTGGATGTGATATAAACAGGAGATCAGACTTACAGACTTACCAAATAATTTGGATTGGAAGAGTCCTCTAGAGGCCTCTAAGTATAATTTGAGGAATCCTGAGCCATTTAAATTTTTGGAATTGTAGAAGGAAAGAAGTGGGAGGTCAAAAGATGTTAAGGTTTTCATAGTATGTAACCTGCAGGGCCATTAAGAATATAAATGGGTTTCCACGTACAATGAGAAAGCTAAAAGCAGAACTGGAAATGGTGATTGTCCTGAAGGGTGTGAAATTGAGAAGCAGAAATTGTGCTCAAAGATCATTTGTATAGCCAATAAATAAAAAAAAAAGCAGGTGAAAAAAGTAAAGGATGGAGAAAAGGCAGGGGAAAAAAAGCAAATCCTAGGATATACTACGAAAGGAAGTCATGTCAGTGGAAGTTTAACACTTGTGGCTTTGGTAAATGGAAAGGCAAAAATCTTTTTCTAACAGTCCACACTGGACACACATAGGAAATACTTTTAAAACACCTCTACAACCCAGTGAAGAAAATCAAATACTTTCCAAGAAATCATTAAAAAATCAGACAAAATTTTTAAATACATGCTTTACTACAGTAACACAATTTATCCTGTTTAGGTTATCCTAAACACATTCCTTTCTCATGTCTTTACTAACCAATTTTTGCTTCAACCTAATTGTTACCCACACCTGATATTCAGATGTTGGTCACTAAAATCATTCCTACTTTTCACAATGCCTAAGGAGATAAGAGGATAGTTTGATTTACTTGGGTTTAGCAACTACCACCACTTAATCCTACCTCCAAGCCACAGGAAGTCGTTGACAGAGCGCAGCAGTTCCACTGCCATGTGATAATGCACCAAGGAATCCTGCAGCATTCCAGCCTGCAGACACAGGTCCCCAACGTGCTTCCGCATCCGGCCCTGGCAGCGCTTCTTGTAGTGTCTGCAAAACCAAAGGTGCACTTCAGTTACTGGCAGGGAATGCTTGCTGGAGGTAATAAACACCTGAAGTCAATTTTCTTTCCTCCTTAATAGCAGATCAACATTAATTTACTCTCTGAGCAAATATGAATGCTAACTAACATAATACACAGAAGAACCAACAATTTGAGGATATATTGGAAAAAAGCAACGTGGAGCTTTTTGGCTACATAGCATTCACACAGCTAGAGTCACAGCTCCTGAAAAGCTCCAAAGCAAGGTTCCTGCAGACTACAGTGAGTATTTGGCTGCCTTTCCAGAGCTGATAATGCTGCTTTTTTTGCTTTTTCAGTTAAGCCAGGGCAGTCTCTTGTTCTGCCTTCCTCCTTTCCCTCAGTAGGGAATGGATTGTTCTTGTGCTTAGGGAAACTGTTCTTGAATAAATCCCAGCACTCCATGGATGCTTCCCATGGAATCCCTCACATTTTGGTTCTGATCATATTAAAGGTGACCTTTCCAAAATCCTGCTCCAGCCCTCTGCCCTCCTCTGCTGGGACCCTCTCCACACACAGCCCAAAGGTGTCGGGGGCCCAGAACCTCCTCAGACCTCACAAACCTCCCCCTGCTCCCAGCTCCTTCTTTTAAAGGGATGATGAGTGAAAAAGCACAATCACTTCAGGCAACAGCTGATAGGGTTTCTCTTTCCCCTTCTTTTTTTTTTTTACATGTTAAAATAAACGGTGATGTTCTTTCCAAATGGACAGACAAAGCCTGCTGAGTATATTCAACAGACACCTTGGTACAGCTGAAAAGGTATAAATCTGTGTGATAACGGCACTAACCTTATTACTTTATTTATTTTTTAAGTAAGTTTCAGCTAATGAAACATAACAGATGCAAAGCAAGATACACTGGACTTGGAAACACCTCGTGGTTTAAGTGACAGTTCAGAACAACTCTGCTCTCCCAAGTCTATGAGCAATCCTCCTGTTCTCCCACCTGCAAAAGTACTCCATGGCAAGAATGTCCTTGCACTATAATTATAAAACTGTTTTATGAGGGAGAAATTTAAATGTCAAGTTAGATATTTTATTAATTTAAGTGTTACTTTCAATACTATGTCCTGTTGTTCTAATAATGTCTTCTAAGTACATAGAGAGGGGTATGAAAATTGATTTTCCACACATCACACCAAGGAAAAATAGACTTATTTCTTTGGATGGTTTAAACTAAAATAAAAGTTTATCAGAAATGAAATTGTAATGAATTGCTGTAGATGTCATTCTTTATTGTATATTTGAAGTCCAAAGAATATGGTAAAAATACAAAGAGCCATCTTGGATTGACATAGTTCTAAACTTTTCACTTTTAGGAGATGTAGTGATACTTTTTCAATTTAATTAAGTTCATCAGAATAGTTGTTGAACAGGTTGCCCAGAGAAGCTGTGGATGCCCCATCCCTGCAGGTATTCAAGGTTGGATGGGGCTCTGAGGAACCTGGGATAGTGAAAGGTGTCCCTGCCCATGGCAGAGGGGTTGGAATGAATGATCTTCAAGGTCCTTCTCAGCCCAAACCAGCCTGTGATCTTCTAAAAAGTTACCAAGACTACTTGGATTTAACAACTTTAAACAAAAAAGAAACCCAAAAAACCCTTGGGTAACACCCACTCTGCAGATGCTAAACTCCTATTCCCTAGAGTGAGAAGTGAATGTAAGAGGAATGCCAAGGTTATGGAATGAAAACAGGTTTGGGGCAGTGGGGCTTTTTTTTTCCAGCAAAGAACTTCCCAGAGGACCCTAGAGATGAACTGAAGTGTCACTGAAATAATCTGCATAAGGCATCTGATCAGATTGTCTTCATGAAGTGTGGAATGTAGAAATGAAAAAAGGGAAAGAATCACAGAACCTATAAAATATAATGGTAGGAATAAGGACATTCATTTATTTCCCTCAGATATTAAGGCAGAAGGGCCAAGAGAAATTGCAAGAATCCAAACAATTTCATGTTACTGGTTTACTTCCCTTCAAGGCTGTTAGTTTGGCCAAAGAGAAGCAACTGTTCAGGCACCAAATAATGTCTTACTCCTTGCAGTTGCTTTGGAAAAGGAGATGAAGAGAAAGTAACTGATTTATATGGATGGGGACAGAAATTTAAAAAGAGAAAATATATAAAGTACAGACAATGGCCTTATAAAAACTAAAGAGAAAAGTTATGGGAACCATTATTACTGTCTGAAAAAAAATGGAAATAATAAAAGGAGACAAGAAGTATGTCTCCTATTGCTTCTCTCCATCTAAAAAGTTAAAAATAATTCCTATATAAATGTTTGCACTTTTCTGGTCTATCACACCATATTCACAATTGAGGTGAAGGTGTTAACATTAAATGAAGCTCAATACAACTGTTGTTACTTATCTTTCAGATTTGTCAAGAAATTGAAATATTTATCTTTTATTTTTCAGCAAGCATATGTTTTAATAAATTTGTTTAAGAAGAAAAATACAAGAAAATTTAAAGTGAGAACTAAAACTGCTCTGTATGAACTATAGAAGGGCACCAAATCTTACCAAGATTTCAGTCTGAGCTTTGACTTACAGAAAAATAACTCCATCAAAAAATCTTGAATTATCATTGCACAGGAGAGCATAAATTGTTTATAAATTAGATTTTCCTAATCTCTGTACTTCAGAATGAAAATAGCATTATAAATGTTCTATTGCTTTATTTTTTTCTCTTTTTTTGTTTTTCACATAGTGAGATTAGACAATCACTGTTCCCTTACACAGCCATAATTCCTTTCAAAGTTGCCACTGCTTCCAACTGCCTGTCTCTACACTTTCAAGCAATCTCTGTGTTTATGGACAATTAAATTTCTTATCTCTCAAAACTGTAGTTTGTGTTTTTCCAGATTTTCCAGCTAACATATGATTATGTTCATAAATATGAGTCATAGAGCAAAGGAAAGGAGATGATGGCTGACTCCTAAATCAGGACCTGATACCAGAATCATTTCAATCACACTGCCTCACCAACAGCTCTTCCTAACCCAATTTTGCTGCTGATTTACACACATGTCAATATATGTGAAGTTTGGAGGCATTTATTCACCCAGACATCAACAAACATTGCTCATAAAAACCACTGTTCTTTGAGAAACTCTCCTTATTTATAGACAAACAGATAATTTATACCCGGTGATGGAAAAATTTACTATTAATTATTCAAAGACTGAATTCATTCCACCTATTTTTAGGCTCTTCAAGGTATTGCCAAAACAGGATCCATCTCCTATAGTCCCTGCAAGTCTTTGCCATCCTCTTGGAAGATGTTTTCTTACTAATTATAGAGGAAGTTTGCACCAAACAGATGTATAAACTGTGTCTTAATTAGGCACTCACAATTAAGTACAATGAATTCAATTTCTTCAAGTATGTCCAAAAAGACAAAAGGCAAAGACTTCATTGAGATCAAACCCACTCTCCACAGACAGCAAAACTTAATTTACTTCACATTGGGGAAGCCTCTTTTCAAAAAAATCCAGTATCTACATCAGGCCCTTAAAATCATGTCCCAGTGACACTTTGTTTCTTCAATGTGTAACAGGGTGCAAATTTAATGGGAAAAAAAGTCCTATATGCATATATATTCACATAGATTTTTACATATATATTGCTCGTTTTAATACTGAGCTAGTTTTGCTTCACAATTTTAGCTGAAGAACATGAAAGCGAGATGTTTACAGGTATCTTCTGATGTATTTTTTATTTAAACACTGTTTAAATATTTTGGCTCTCTCCTGCTTCATCCTAATCTACCTGAGGACAGGAAGCCCATGTAAATTAACAACTGCTTCCTCTAGGATAAGAGGACAACCTTTTTCTGGGCCAGTTCCTTGTAGCACCCTACTGCCAAGAGCAGTTCCTATTAATTTTTCCTCTAGATCATTTACAACATTAAATTTCAAAGAAGCACCCAAAGCCTCCCCCTATAAACTCCTTCCTGAGTGTGATGCACTCAGAAACATCCCCAGAGAAGGCAGTGCCACCTCATGCAGGACCAGCCATGGAATGCTCCTTGGTGTCAGTCACCCAAACTACTCCTCTGAAGGTCCTCACCACAGGGAAAAATTCCATTGACTACAGAACTACTTTAAAATCTTATTTTCTAAAGTTAGTTTGGTTAATTCTCTACCAAACACACTCTGATACTGACAGGAATAACCACAATCATGACCACTGCTACTGCTTCAAAGTAGAGGACAATAAATCTGTTCCAGGAACTACAAAGAACTACTGAATTTCCATTTCTGCCTCATTTGCTCTACAGGATATGTGCTTTATTCTTTCATCTCCAGCTCTTTTCTAGGATCCCAGGATAATTTTATGGAAAATTCAGTGTAACAGCATTATATTTCAAGACAGAATTTATTTTCACTACAAACCATCCAGAAACGGGGTTTGACGGAATTTCTGGATACTCAAAATTTGGCTAAATTTACAAACAAGAAACATGCAAAATCAATTTCCAAAAGTATATTCATGCAAAATGCTGCAAAAAAAATTTCCATCAAGTTCTACTAATTCCAGTTAGCATGCAGAGCTATAGATATCACCAATCATTAACATTATCCAGACTTAAAGAGACACAGCTACAGCGTTGGATCAACTGCCAGAATTTTTGATTTTGGAAACCAAACACAGGCAGCAACAGCTTCATGGCTTTGGAGTTTAAAAAATAAAGCAAATTCCAGAGGCCAGCAGCCGCCTAAGCAGACTATGTGTGTCCTACAAAGAAATTCAGCATTGCTACCAAATATAATTGCCAAATGCACCAAAAGGGGGCAACTGCAGTGATGAGGCTCCAGGCAGCAATTATTTTCGTGTGTACTGAAAAAATAAAGATAAAAAGCAACACTAAAATATGCAATGAAGGCGAAGTGGAGAGGCAGGACATGGGAAAAAAGCTAACTATTTTCAAAGATACACAATGACAGCCTACCTTTTTAGACCCAACAACAAACTCACAGGGCAGTATGAGAGAAGAAGGGGGAAAAAAAACAGAAAGGAACAAAACAGAAATTAGAAAGACAGAGAACAGAAAGAAAATTAACAGCCACATACAGATACTGAGATCATCAACTTCGATAAATCAGTGCACAAATCCCAGCTATGTCACCGTGTAGAGAAAAACACATCTATAAACAGGGCCCTATATTCTCATCACTCCACAGCATTAAATGGATGCCAGTATTAAAAAGAAAGAACCTAAGACACAAACTGATGTAAACAACATTAAAATGAGCTTATCCAAGTAGATTTACAATCATACTTAAGTATGTTCACTTTTTTTTACCTGAAAACAGAAATAAAACAGAAAACTTAAAACAAATGGGATTTCAGTATTTCTGGCACGTATGTTTCCTAGTTTTCAGTTTGTAGGATGTTTTTATCATAATGAGAACATGTGTTACCATTGTTCTCCATCATCTCCCAGCCTCTATGAATAACTGTCAAGCACAAACTTTTTCAATTATCCTCAGCAGCCCTATGACCACATAAATATTTTACCCAATTTACAGCTGAAGAAACAGAAAGAAAAAATAAATCAATTTGCCAAAATCCCCTCTTGGCTGAATGCTACAGGAATTAAACCAAGGTCAGCCTCTCAGTCCTACGATTTCTGTTTAACAGAACAACCTTTCTTCAAAATCTTTTAGGCCTTAACTATTTTTCATACATGGTTTTCTGCCAACCATAAAAAGTTCTTATGCACACATAAAACAGTGAGTTTGTGTATGTTGTCACCTCAGTACAAATTCTGGGAATGTGTCTCTCCTGCTCATTACACAAGCAACTTGCAAAAGGTAAAGATCATCCTCACTTTTTCCAAGAATTAACTTACTTGAAATGCAGCATAATAATTCATCTTCCTAATTTATGAACCTTGCATCTTAAAAGAAGCCAATCCTGTTGCAATTATTATGTAACCAGGCTAATGAAATTCTTCTGAGTGAGGGAGAAGATCAGGTTTATATATAGCCCTGATCCTCACATAAGTATAAACCTTAATATTTGACAATAAAATACTTGGAGAAGGGTATCTTTTAAGAAACAAACAAGGTTCAGAAGTTTTAATTAGTCTTCAAATCACGTGATCAGAATTACTGTGTCCCTTGTAAATTCATAACATATTTACCCTCAATCTATCATCCCAAAAGCTCCAGGTTACAGCTGCACCACACATTTAATTAGACCTTTGCTAGACACTGAAATTTAACTTCAATTTTAGAAGTTATAGATAAAGATATGCTTATTTAGCCTAAGTATGCATCCACAATTGCAGCAGCAGAGACACACTCTCTGTTACAAGCATTGAGAATGTGCTTTCTGTGCCATCTATTTAACATAGAACTTTTGTGCTTTTTAGGTAATTGGTTGCACACTGACTCGGAGGTTGGGATACATCATATAAAAAAATTTGAAAATGGGCAGAAACTATATAAAAAAGACCAAGGTACTTTCTTTGCCTTTAATCCTTTGGAAATTTCCACCTGTTCTAGAAAAAGCTGTTCATTTCCCTCAATATCATGATTTTATTTCTTTCTATAAAATCATTATGCTGACAGACTCAAAACCAATGAAGTAGAAAAAGTTGTCCTACCAGATCTTCTCATACCCACTTCCTGCACTCAAACAACATTGAGCCCTCCCTGAACAGAATTATACATCCAGTCCTGCAAAAACAGAAACTGGTCTCAATTGAAGACAGTTCTTCCTAGCCCTGTACCTCCATGGTATGCAGTGCTTTCCCTTAATTAGTGAATCTGTCACTACAAAAGTGAATGGGAGAAAATAAAATCCTGTAATTGCAAGACAAGCAATAAAAATCTCCCAAGTAATAAAATGCAATATTATTGCTAGTTCACATCCAAAGACTTTGGCTTGACAGTACAAGTTAGTTTAATAAACTGATCTGAATTGAACCATATTCCATGGACCTGAATTTCTGCTTTACAACACAGAGGTAGGAGATGCATCAGGCTACTTGAAAGGTGCCTAGAAAGGTTCCTGTACAGAGAAGCTAAAATATATTTTCATTCCGCTTTCTTAAGTTTTAATGTCTAACGCCTAAGTTTTAAAACAATCAGAAGTACTAACTCCACAGCAAAATAATACTGAAGAACTTTCTTACTTTTGAACTCAACAATTAAGAGTATCTAGCAACTTCGGCTTGAGCAGTTCAGTGCAGCAAAGATTTCAAGCACATCCATTGATCCGGACTTACTGAAAACCTGTTTGCTATTCAAACCTTCCAGCAAGGGTGTGTGCAGAGCTGAGCCAGTGATTAACTCTGGATAAACCTCTGTGTCTACACAGGCAGGGTCACACATCTTCCATTCTGCAAAGAACTGAAGCATCACACTGAATCTGTCTGAACTCCTCATTGCAACAGCATAAAACATCTGCTTGGAGATGTGTGGACACTCGAGCTCCCCACCAGTTCAGAACTTACAAAGAGTATTTATTTCCCACTAGCTACAACACAGCCACTGCTCAGAATTAAGTCATTTATCTAAGAAATCGATATCCAAAGTACCATTTTTTAGAAGACACCACTGAACAGCACAATTAATTCTGATTTTGAGATCTTGGCCAATAGTTGTCATTTACTATCTAACTGGAATGGGAAATTTTGATTACATTTAACCAAATTTCATTCAAACTGAGTAATTAAAGAAAGGATTCTAAAAAGGCTTGTCCAGTGTGCACAACTTCACCACCCACATACAAAAACCAGCAACACAGTAATTTATTCCGATAATTGAATAATACTGCAGGGACAAACCAGGGACCAACAAGTCAGAGCCAGTTCAAGTGCTCACAAAAGAGGAGCAGGGCACAGGAGTACTGCTGGTCCTTCAAGCACCCACAGATAATTTAACAAAAGGCTTCAAACTAATTAGCAACCTGGAATGCTTTCTTCCCATTTCCACGGCCAGGACTAACTATGCAGGCAGAGCTGATTAATGGGATCTAAAAGCTTCACAACCCTGCCTGGACAGCTCTGGACAACCCTGCCTGGACACCTTGGAGCTTTTACACACAGTAATAACCTCTGTTGATATCCCTACAGTACAACACAGATGTGAACACTACTTCTTCCAAACACACCCTGTGTTTTGATAAGGCTTCCACACATCTGTCTTTGCCAGAACAAAAGGTGGTTGCTTCCATCCCCTGGATTTGCCTGCAGACAGCAGAGTCAAAAAGATTTTGCACCTGCCTGTAGCTATCAAGCCAGAATTACTTATCCCTTGCACAAGAACTATGCAACACTCATATCTGACAGATGAGTATGCAAATGAAAAGGAAGGAAAATGGGGAGGGGGGGGGACACTCTAACATATACAAAACCAAATAGTTGTAGCAAACAGGTAGCAAAATATGACAGGTAAAAAGCAGTAACAAATAATTACATAAAACAAAGAAAGACAGGGAAAGATGCTGGACTTCATAATCAAAACAAACAGTCATTGTCTCATAGAATGAAAAAGTAGACAGAGGCTTAGAGGAAAAAATACAGTAAGTAGAATTAGTCAAATACTACTCAACATGATGTAAAAATAGTTTCATTGACCCTAACTGATTTTTTTTGTTAATACTGTATATCTATAAACACTGGAAGCTTTCCAGCAAAAGTCTCATTACAAGAGAATCTGTCAAACCACTCCTGTGACTTCTTCCTACTATTTGATAAGCTTCATCAATTAAATGTATATATATATAAACAAGCTGAGACCATCAAATATGCTGAGACTACAAGTTAAATTCTCTTAAACTAGAGCAGGCGGACACAATAAGATCATCAGGGCACAGCCTCTGTTGGAATAAGGCTCACCTTGTCCTTTCTAATAGGCTTATTCTAAAGGCTGGCAAGTGCCACAGATGTGTGTTTCTAAGACCTGCAAGCTGACAAAAGTAGCTGCTTACCTACTATCAGTGTCCAGACCTACAAAATCCTTCTTCTCAAAAGGAACACAGAGGAGGGGGATCTTGTCTCCAGACTTATCAGTGGCTCTGTCAAGCCGCTTTGACTCCAGCACTATGAAGAGGGACTCGATAAAATCTTCTATTCTCTTCTCCACAGTTTCACACTCATCATAACTGGGATAAAACGCCACATCCGTGCGGGGCTGCTCTGCAATCTCTCCTTGAAGCCCAAAGACAAACAACCGGGAATCATAGAGAGTGGAGCCATACATTTCCTTCTGAAGATGGAATTTTTCGAATGTCTGAGGCCATTCCTTGGCAGAAGAACACTCTGTGATAGTGATGAGCCCCACGACTTTGCGGTGTGTCTGAAAATCCCCCCACTCGTTGTTCTCTGGGGGATAATGGTGCCTGTATCGGATGTAGAGCACTCGCTGCGAGTCGCGCACGTTAACTTGGCTCACGGCTGAAATCCGCTTGTAGATCCTGAAAAAGCTCTCTTCAGGTACAATGCCAATGGGCTGAACCACCACCAGGAGGGTCTGATGATCCTCAGCACACTGCATGTAGTCAGGAACACTCATTTTGCATCACCTGCAGGCTAGTGAAAGAAAAACGCATATTATTTCTTAACATTCAGAAGTACACAGGGTAGCTGAATCAAACAGATGCTAAACACTTCTCCATCCTGAATATAAGTGCTACAATGCTAATATTTGCTTCATCATTTTATTCAGTCTTCAACCATGTAGCTTACTGACATTACACTGTGCACAAGGAGTGCTTTTAGTCACCTATCAAACAAAAATCTGTAAATTAGGGTTTTCCAACTGAATCTCACTCCTGTGCAGCTACACAAGCCAGCTCACATATGGGGCAGCATTCTATACCACAACTACTGGGCAGAAATACCAGCTCAGAAGAGCCTGTCAGATTCAGGCTCTTCAGTCCCATTTTCTTAGCGAAATATGGAAAATTGTGTGGGGTGAGATGTAAACAGGCACCAAATCGAGATCACCAAACTTTACACAGCTGTTAGTGCTCATGCATAGTCAAGCAGAAGAAAATCAGGACCGGAACACCTATTTTTGAGGAAAAGCAGAATCTTGCTTTCTCAAAACACACATAGGTAAGGACTAGGCAACGTTTTCTGCCTTTACATTTAAGTATTTAGAATTCCTTTTCTCCTGAGTTCTCTAAAACCGATTACTGCACTGCAGCTGAGTGTTGAATGAAGATGCACATCCCTGAGTCCTTTCATGTCCTGGACCCCAAGGATCCCTTGGTGAATTTCAGCTCCAAAGCACACCCTGAACCGTAAATACCACCCAAAAACACAAAAAAACCAATCCTCCACAAAACCAAACATATGGACAAAACAAAAAAAAACAGCCCAGCTTTAGACTTGACACCATCCGTTTTACAAGCAGAACAGTGAGTTCCGAGCCCACGGGGGCACAGGTGACAGACAGGGCAGCTGCCTTGAAGAAAAGGGCTCCTCAGAACTATGACTGTGCCTCCCCTCTCCCAAGGCACTGCCCGAGGTCTGCCCAGCAGCCCGGGTGGCAGGGTGCAGCCCCGTTCCCAGGGTGCAGCCCCGTTCCTTGGGAAGCAGCTCCGTTCCCAGGGTGCAGCCCCGTTCCCAGGGAAGCAGCCCCGTTCCCAGGGTGCAGCCCCGTTCCCAGGGAAGCAGCCCCGTTCCCAGGGAAGCAGCGCCATTCCCAGGGTGCAGCCCCGTTCTCCGGCTTCAGCCCCGTTCCCAGGGTGCAGCCCCGTTCCCAGGATGCAGCCCCATTCCCAGGGAAGCAGCCCCGTTCCCCAGCTTCAGCGCCCTTCCTTGGGAAGCAGCCCCGTTCCCCGGCTTCAGCCCCCTTCCTTGGGAAGCAGCCCCGTTCCCCCGGGTGCAGCCCCATTCCCAGGGTGCAGCCCCTTTCCCCGGGTGCAGCCCCATTCCCAGGGTGCAGCCCCGTTCCCAGGGTGCAGCCCCGTCCTGACACTTCCCCCCAGCAGAGGCCGCAGAGGGCGGGCAAGGGGGCAAATGGGAGCTCCCGCCTTTCCCTGTCCCCGGGCATATCCCGCGCTGGGCCGGCCAAGTTTAACATGGAAAAGGAATAATGTGCAAAAGAGCCACGCGTAGCAGAGGCGCACACCCCCCGGGCAGCGAAAGGCGCAGGGGAGCTGTGCGGGGTGGTAACAGCGGAAGGGGCACTGACAGCAGGAGCCGGTCTTTGGGCAGCGGGGACGGGTGGTAATGGGGGACGGGGCACTCACAGCCAGGACAGGAACCGCTGTAGGACGGGGGAAGCGGTGCCGGGCGGTAAGGGGGAAGCGGCACTCACAGCCAGGGTAGGAACCGCTCTAGGACAGGGGACGCGGGTGCCGGGCGGTAAGCCGGGAAGCGGCACTCACAGCCGGGACGGGGGACGCGGGTGCCGGGCGGTAAGGGGGAAGCGGCACTCACAGCCGGGACNGATGTCTCTGCCTGTAAACACGAGGCGTTCCTTCATGAGGAACGCGTTAAGACGAGTGAATGAATTTTGTCTTCTGGATGGCGGATTCCAGCCGACTCTATGAAAACTTAAAGGGCTCTAGCCCTTAGAATGAAGTGAACATTTTTGGCATTCCCAAACTCGAAATTGGTCTGGTGTCAGAATCATCCAGTCCAGCTGTCAATGCAGCACTGCCACTGTAACCCCTAAACCACACTGCCAGAACCAGATGCCTTTTAAACACCTCCAGGAATGGTGATTCCAGTCTATTCCAATGTCTGACCACCTGAACAGTGATTTTTTTTTTTCTAATATCTAAATCTTCCCTGTCTCATCTTAAATCTGTTTCGTCTGGTCCTTACACTGTTGGCACAGCAGAAGACACCGAGCCAGGCTCACTTACAACCTCCTTTAAACTTGGTGTAGAGAGTGATGAGATCCCTCCCTGAGCCTTCGTGAGAAGAGACATCTTCCTCTGTGAGGATTTCTCAGTCATGTAGCTTAAGTGGAAAAATCCTGAAAACTCCAGAAGTATGAGCCTTGTATGAGAGTTCAGGTGCATCTCAGGTGGAGGATGTGGGAACCTTAATGATGTTCAGTGAGGCCAAATGCAAGATGCTCCACTTGTGTCAGCACCTCCTGGTATCAACACAGGCTGGGGAATAAGTGGATTGAGAGCAGCCCCAAAAAGAAGGACCTGAGGGTGCTGGTGGATGAGAGGCTGGACAGGAGCCAGCTATGTGCACTTGCATGCAGAGAGCCAAATGTGACCTGGTGTGATCCCACAGGGTGGGCAGCAGGTGAGGGAGGGGATTCTGCCCCTCTGCTCTGCTGAGACCTCACCTGCAGTGCTCCATCCAGGTCTGGGAACCTCAGGACAAGAAAAACTCATGAAATTCTTAGAGCAAGTCCAGAGGAAGCCATGGAAATGGTCAGAAGGCTGAAGTACCCCATTCCCAGCCTGAGAGAGTTTGGGTTGCTCAGCCTGAAGAAGAGAAGGATCCAGGAACACCTTATTGCAGCCTTTCATTAGGGGGAATGTCATGTCTTTAAGTAGTGGCACTCCAACAAAATAACTTCAATAGAACTTGCAGTGTTTGAAAAAATTAGGTGAGCAATTGCATTTAGGTAGAATCATAGAATCACTTAGGTGGAATCATAGAATCATTTAGGTTGGAAAAGACCTTGAATATCAAGTCCAACCTCGAACTGCCAAGCCCACATCTAACCATGTCACTAAGAGCCCCATCTACATGTCTTCTGCATCCCTCATGGGATGGTGACTCAACCACTTCCCTAAGCAGATGGTTCCAATGCTTGACAACCCTTTTGGTGGAGAAATTTTTCCTAATATCCAATCTAAACCTCCCCTGGTACAACTTGAGGCCATTTTCTCTTGTTCTGGCACTTGTTGCTTGGACTAAGAGATTAACCCTCACCTGGCTACAACCTCTTTTCAGGTCTCCTCAGCCACTATGGCACAAGCTGTGGGCTCCTGGCAGGTCTCTCTGCTCCCCCAATTTGGGAGACATGAGGGAAATCAACAGCATAAAAGGAACTGAACAAGCTGTAGCCTTGACCTTCAGTTACCTTCCAAGAAATGGGCAACATTGCCCAGAGGGAAAGGAGGAGAAGAGACAACAGCACAAGTCCCAGACAGAGGCTGACCAAGCCCAACAGCAGCACAGCCTCAGGGCCAGAGAGGGATGGGGTGTGCTCAGCCCGGTCACCCAGGGCCTCCCTTCTCTGCCGGGGCAGCTCCTGCTGCCTTTGTCCCTTTGCTGGGGGACAGTGACTCACAGAGGCAGCTACACCTGGCAAGCTCTCAGCTGGCAGTGGGGCAAAGAGGAGCTCTGAGCAGCTCAGAGGGTCCCTCCCCTGTGCCTTTCCACCACCAAGCTCAATACTCTCAGAAATCTTGGTAGTTTGACAAGGGTTTATTTGTATATTGAAATCATAACAGACTCTGGTAGTACTTATAAGAAATTCACTGTCAGAGTAATGTCAGCTGTCTCCACAAGATGTCACAAGACGGTAAGGATCAAGAAAGAAACCAAGCTTTACAGACATCCGTGCAACATCCCAGGATATTTGTGCTTCCCTTTAGATTTAATATACACAGAATGGCCTCACAAAAGTTATAACCTCAAGGAAATTATACAGCCTTACAGATAGAGATTATCTGCAATAGCTAACTATAAATGATGCCCCTAAATACAGTAATTTTGGAATTTTGTCATATACTGTATTATCCTTGCATTAAGGTGCTTCTAACTGCTTATGGTGCTGTATTTTATTAATAAATCAGTATCATCTTGTAGCCTTGTCCTCATGCACTGGGCAAATTCTATATAAGATAATAACATTCAGTCAATAAACTACCTTGGATTTCCATTTAATGATTCTTTATGGGCACACTCCTTTCTCCCCTAAATTCCATGTGAATTATGATTGTATATTCTGAAAAAGCTCCTGCTCTTCCCTTTCATACTAAGTAGAGGTAATTTCATGGCTTTAGCAGATTTCTTACCAATACAAACCATCTGGCATGTTGTTTGTAAAGCATACTGGAAAGTTTTTTATTGAAACCACTAATGAATTTATGCAAATGATGTGTCACCACTTCTGGAAGTGCTCACTTGCCCTACAGCTCTTACCCAAACAGGCACAGGTGAATTTCTGGAGCCAACGCTCCCAGCAGCAAAAACCCCATCCACGAGCATGTTACAACCTTCCTATGCAGCAGGCACACAGCGTTAACACGGAGAATGTGTTAATACTGAAGATGTAGCCTCATCATCACTTCACAGTTTACACATGCCCTCCACGCCTCCCCACAGCTCTAACAAGTGTCAGGATGACCAGATGCATTCCCTGGTACTGTACTACAGCAGCAGAGGTGTTGAGCAGCCTGTAATTAGTTTGGTAAACAATTTTGTGGCCAGCTGGCCTGTAATCAGGATACACTCAGGAGATGCCCAAGCTGCCAATAAAAACAAGTTCCCCACGCTCCTGTGCCAGCCTTGGGCTGAGAGGCCACGACGAGAGGGTGAGGAAGGGGAAGCCCCAAGGCTGCTCCCACCTGCGCTGGGGCAGCAGGAATCCAGCCAGGTGGGAAGAGTGACTGGAAAGCTGCTCAGCACAAAAAGGGCTGTCAGAAAAGGATCTGGAAGTACTGGCTGACCGCGGGTGAACATGAGCTGGCATGTGCCCGGGTGAGCAAGGAGGCCGGTCACATCCTGGCATCGTGTGCCAGCAGTAGTGTGACAGCAGGACACGGTGGTGATTGTCCCTCTGTGTTGGGCACTGGTGAGGCCACACCTCGAATCCTGTGTCCAGTTCTGGACACAGCAGCATGCCCAGAGAAAGGCAACAGAGCTGGGGAGAGGCTGGAGCACACGTCTGGTGAGGAGCAGCTGAAGGAGCCGGGGGTGTTTAGCCTAGAGAAAAGGAAGCTCAGGGGTGTGACCTTCTCACTCTATAAGCACCGGGTGATTGGTCACAGGTTGGACTCGACGATCTCAGAGATCTTTTCCAGCTTACTTGTGTCTGTGATTCTGTGAAGGGACTCGGCAGCCGGAGCCTCCGGAGCTTCAGCGTGCCCGGGTGCCCTCGGACCCGCCGTCCGCCCGCGGCAGGGGCAGGAGCCAGCGGGGCCGGAGGTGCTGCCGGCAGCGGGCGAGTCCCTGTGTCGGCATTGCAAGGAGCTGTAGTCCCGGTGCTGGAAAGAGCTGAGGGCCCGGCGGCGGGCGGGTCTTGGGCGCGTCCCGGTGCTGTAGGGAGCTGTAGTGCCGGCGGTGGCTGCCGGTGCTGTAGGGAGCTGTAGTCCCGGCTGCGGATCCCGGTGCTGTAGGGAGCTGTAGTGCCGGCGGTGGCTGCCGGTGCTGTAGGGAGCTGTAGTCCCGGCAGCCGCCGCCTACAGCTCCCGGCGGGCCGTGCCCTCGCTGCCGTGGGGACGGGCTGAGATGGCGGCGGCGCGGCTGAGCGGCTCCGAGAACCGTCTGGTGTCGTTGCCCCTGTCGAGGATCCGCGTCATCATGAAGAGCTCCCCAGAGGTCTCCAGCATCAACCAAGACGCGCTGTTCCTCACCGCCAAGGCCACGGTACCGGCTCGCCCTGCCCTGCCCTCAGCCCCTCCTGCGCCTCCCTTCCCCGGCTGAGGGGCCTCTGCCTTGGGAGCGCTCCCGCGGCCCCGGGCCGGGCTCCCGCTTCCCTGCTCTGTCCGCATCCCGAGACTGAACTGACCTTAAAGCTGCCCAGAGTTCAGAATCACAGAATGGTTTGTGTTGGGAGGAACCTTAAAGAATGTGTTTCTAAACCCCTGCCATGGGCAGGGGCACCTGCCGCTGGACCAGGTTGCTCTAAACCCCATCCAGCCTGGCCTCGGACACCTGCAGGGGTGGGGCAGCCACAGCTGCTCTGGGCACCCTGTGCCAGGGCCTCACGACCCTCACAGGGAAGAATTTCTTCCTGTATCTGATCTAAACCTACTCTCTGTCAGTTCGAAGCCATTCCCCCTTGTTCTGTCCCTACATGCTCTTGTAAGTAGTCTCCCTCCATCGTTCCTGTAGGCTCCTTTAAGCTACTGAAATTTAATGAGTCTCTGCACTGTGCCCAGTGTATGTGCAGTTAAATATGGTGCTTCTGCCTTTAGATAGGGATCAATTATATATGTGAATTCTTAGTCTGACTACTCAGTTTTGTTTTAATTTTTTAGGAGCTTTTTGTTCAGTATTTGGCTACATACTCCTACAAACACGGCAGAGGGAAGGAGAAGAATGCTCTGACTTACACTGACCTGTCTCATACAGCAGAAGAGTGTGAGACCTTTCAGTTCCTTGCAGGTATGGAAAGCACAAAGGTAAATCCAGTGTCTGCTTTGGAAAATGAAATCTTGTTCTTAATGCTCTGTTTTGTGAGGACTCAGTTTTCCTGCTGGTCATTGATCTCCTGCATAGCATTCAACTGGAACTCATAAACTACCTCACTAAAACCATTTATTTGTGAATGGGGATTTTTTTTGCTGCCTCTAAATTATGCAGTTATACTATATACAGTTCTCAGGATTTTGCCTTAGGCATTTCTTAAATTCCAGCAGTTCCATCTGAAAGCTTTCAGCTTGTGAAAGAAGATCATTCCACATCTTTAGGTGAGAAGTTATGTGGACCAAAAATGGCATGTAGGAGTCTGTAAATTTTGAGAAAAAGAACTTCATCGTGTGGTCCCTCTCTCCTTTTAGATACACACAGACACGTTTTTACTGATACTTGGATTTTATATTAATGGCTTGTTGGATCTAAGGCAGCTGAGCACTCCATTTTACATCAAATAATTTATGTCAGCAGACTGTAAAGTTGCCAGTAATCAGTCATTAAATAGTACTTATCTTGGGTTACTTGTACCATAAGTGGGTAACTCCCTCCTCCTTTTACAACTGTGCAGGTCAGACCAACTTACCTGGTTGTTCTCTTAAGGTTTGTTAAAAATATTAATATTTCTTTTTGGCTCATTAGTGGTTTGGGTGCAACAGTATTAATGAGGCAATACAAGTGTTCAAACAGACTATAAAAGCCACAATTCTGCCTTGCAGATATCTTGCCAAAGAAGATCCTTGCTAGCAAGTATCTAAAAATGCTTGAAAAAGAGAAGCGAGATGGCGAAGTGAGGGAAGACGATGATGAGGGTGACGAGGAAGAGGATGAAGATGAAGCTGTTGGGGACAGTGTTGGATCTTAAGGCCAATGGAAAACTGTTTCATATTTGATCCATTTTCTATTGTATAAAGGATGTTATTTTTGTGACTGAGAATCCAGATGCTGGATAATTTATACACTGAGCCATCTGCTTTTGCTTTAAGAAGTTTAAAAATTGAACTTTGTACGCATTGGAGAATGGAATTCTTCGCTCAGAAACACAGCAGGGTAGGAAGAGACAGTGCAAACCTGACAGCAGAGCTTGGTCAGATGAGATGAAATGACTTTGTCAGACAATCATTACCCAAATTTAAAATTTCTTACAAGCAGATTTCAGTTCAAAAGCTCCGAAAATGGACCAAGTCCATTAAAAAAGTCTTGAAAAACAGCCGTGTGGGCACCAAAACAGGGCAGAGGAGGAGATCTGTCCCAAGGGCTAATGTGGTTCTGCAGCTGTGCTGGTAAATGGGGTAGAAAATTATGTAAGGGCATCTAGAGCCCTTTTCCTGAATGAGCACTTCTGCAATTTCTCCTCCTGCCAAAATGGACATTGAAGTCTGTTAATTGTGGGTTCTTGCGAATGAGCAGCTCCTTTACCATGTGAGTGACAGAGATGGATTTTGCATTTGGTTTTGGTTTGTTTTTCTTTCTTTTTTTTTTTTTTTTTTAATACTACAGAAATGGCAACCATCCTGTGTAGAACTTTACATGCAACTTTTTAAAATAAACATTTTGTATGAAAACTGACAGCAGATGCAGAAATCTCCTGTAGTTCGTTCCAGCCTCAGTCACACTCGTGGTCAGTGTGGCAATATCTGCAGAGTGTCACGGTCACGCTGAGAGAAGGTGTGAGGAATGCCCCAGGTAAACTCAGGAATGTTGACAGGGAATAAGAACCTCTCACTCCAGAAAAGCTGGGCAGAAAACTAGCTGGGAATTTGACTCAAGCAACACCCTAATTTGGAGGGCAGGGTAAAGAGTTACCAGAACTGAACTGCTGAAGAGCTTCTCCTGGGTTGAAGACACAACTCAAGTGCTCTTGAAACACCCAGCAGGGAGCTCCAGCATCTCCTCAACCCAGCACATCCCAGACTGGTGCTAGGAAAGCCAAATGGAGCTTAGGTAAGATCAGGTACTGGCTGAGCTACTGCGCCACTGCAGAAAAATGCTCCTGCTATTTTAGCAGATTGGAGGATACTGCAGTGTAAAAAAATTTCCTGAAGTGACCATAAATGAAAATCATACTGTAGCAGGAATGCTGCAGTGAGTGCTGAGTGGGGCTGGATCCCTGGGGAAATTCCCAAGTGGGTAAAGGCGGAACTGCAACATTGTTGAAAGAGTTGGTTTGTGCTTTTTTTTTTTTGAATATTATTAAAAGTGCATGGAGATGTGTGGGAAACTGAGCATGGAATGCTCTTTGGGGGGGTGACAGTTTTTTGGAAAAGAAAAAGAGATACACCAGGACAAAACTGCACAGTAATTCTCCAGCTTAAACAGGGACAAGGGCAACAAGGAAATCCCTGGAGCATGGTTACCTTGGGTGGGTCACAACCAAAGAGAGGAACATCTGACCACAGCCCCATCCCCACCACTGCACCCTGGGGAGAGGAGGCACGGGGGAAAGGGGGTCTGGAAAAAGGGCAGAAAGGGCTTTTTAATTTTTGACTTAAGTTTCTCACCATCTGATTCCATTTAATTTGTCAGTAAATTACAGAATTTTCCCTCCAGTTGAGTCTGTTTTGCCAATGACAGCAGCTGCTCCGTGAGCTTGCTCTCTGTATCTCAACCCATGAGCTTTCCATTCCTATTTCCTCTCTCTGTCAAACTGCATCATTTAACATGAACTTCCTCTAAAGTGGCCAAGTATCTTGACCTGTTTAAGGTGTTCTGGGATTTTAGGCAGTGGAACACAGGCTGGGGGACACTTTCCAGAATGAATTATTACTATTATTATAGACATGTTTCTATCTTTTTTCCCCCTACACCACCACCTTGTGAGATCCTTCCCCAGCCAATGCTGCTCAAAGGACATGAAGTTTTCTTAAACTTGCCAAAATGACAAAAGACCTGTGGTTACTAAGTATAAAACACCGTATTTCATCCCTCTTAGAGGTTTCCTGGGGGATGATGAACATATTCTGTGAATTACTGAGACCAAAAGAATTTGCACGCCCCTCTGGATTCATTCAGCCAGAATCCTCAATGGAAATGTCAGAGCTGCCAAAATTTGCCACAGCCCTCTCCAAGGCCCTTCATCTGCCAAAGCTTGTTGCCATCAAAGCAGTGAAGGGTTATTTGTTTTCCCCAAGAGCCTGACACAGAGCAAAACCTCATTCAATTCAAAGCACTGGTTCAAAAACAAGGGAAAAATAAAGGGAAGAGACAGCTCTGACAGTATTTCATAATATTGAGTAAAACCAATCTGTTTGCAGGGTTGGGCTCCCAAAGGAAGCTCCCTGCCATCTTTGCAATGCTGTTGGATGCTTTATAGTCACCACCAGGTGCTACATCTTCATTTAAAAATTGATCACTGTAGGGATACACTCAGAAAAAAAAAAGGCATTTCAGGCATGTGGTTTCCAAAATGTTTGTCTTCCATAAACAATTCCAGGATTTCACCTTGTAAGACGTTAAAGCAGCAGGGATTGTCTCTGGCTGGGCAAGGAGCAGGTGGGAGCACAGGGAAACTTCCAAAACACAACTATGGGGTGAAATGCAGGGGAGGCCAATGGGACCAGGGATTTTACTACAGTCTCACAGTGCACAAGTAAGTGCAGAAGATGGTCAAATATTAAATGAAAAGACATCAAACAAAATCTTGTAAAGATGAGGAATTTTATTTTATTGACATACTATGAGGCAAAACAAAATTGACACCATACAAAATAACTTTATAAAATATCATTCACATCATTATTTTGTCAGGAATTACAGCATTCTGAGCTTGTTACAAGTCTTATGTTTTGAGGTGAAAAACACTCTGCTAAATCTGTAGTATTAGTTGTATATATACAGTAAGAAACCAGAACAGAACCTGTTAGGTTTTTTCATGAGTTTATTGCAAAAGTAGTGCAAACTATTTTACCTTGCAAGCTGTAAAACAAACTTGGAAAAGGACCCACCTAAGCTTAAAAACATGACAATAAATGCTCACTTTCACAGCCTTTGAATCTTCCTTCAACAGTTCTCAACAAAAAATTCATCTCTGCACCTTTTTAGATTTTCATCGACTCAGAAATGAAGGAGTAGAGGGTGGACCTGCAGTAGGGAGCAGGCAGAGAGCAGGAGGGTCCTGCTCCAACGTGGGGCACTGCCCTTACCCATGGATTTGGGGAATCACCCCCAAAACACCCAGCAATGGTCACTGTGCCCCCATTAAAAAACTGCCCCTTTCCACGGAGTCAAGAAAGCAGAAAGAGCAAAAACAAAACCAAAAGAATTAAGCATTAGGAACATGTATTGTCTGTTTTAGGAATATAGTATCCTTTTCCTCCTTTTCCTGAAGTCTATCAAGCAAATTTCCGTGGTCCCCCTCCCTGTGTGTACACACTGCAGGGCACATCCCATCCCAAACCTCTGCAGGAGCCCGAGGCAGGATACTACATTCTGTGAGATCCAAGGAACACAATGGCCTAAAATGCTACTGGGGTCCCCCAAAGCAAACAGGTAGCTAAGTCATCTCCTAAAAAACCAGAAAAGCAAACAAATGCTACATGAAAAATGTCAAAGAAACAAAATGCAGCATATTCAGGCTCTTTTTTTTTTTTTTTTTAATCTTGAGGTACCTATATAAATATTACCTTCTGCCCAAAGTACGATTGGTTTTGTTAAAAAACTAAAGTCCTTATCACGAGCCAATTGCAGGGCAAACATTATTACTGAGAAAGTGCAACCATGCTGATCATTTATCTGCAGCATATTAAAGGATGATTAGGCTTTAGAAAATATAGCTTACGTCTAGACCTGATGGAGCAGTTTTATAAAAACACTGAACAGAGGCATTTTCCTTTTGTTCGGGTCTCTCTGCAACAGAAAGCCTTAGGAAACAGCTTGGAAGCCCTGCCATGATGGAATGTCAGCACTTTTACAATCCCATATATATTTTTTTTTCTTTTAATATTTAAACTAAATACAGTCTTACAGCAAAGAGTCCCCCTGTGTAGTAGGTACTGGTAAAAAGTGGATTTAAAAAAAATTTTTTAAACTTCAAACAATGATAGTGTATCACAACTTAAAGCTTTCCAAAAAAGAATTCTTTTTGAGTAAAAAAGGTTCACATAGTAGAAAAAAGTTACACATAGTTGTAAACTGTTACATACAAAACTGTGGAAAGGTCAATGATGTTTTATTTATTCACCCTTACAGGTGTATCTATTTTATATTTATATATATATACACATACACACACAAAGTCGTGTACTATATGCATATATAGAGACATAGAGATGTGGGGTCAAGATTAAACATTTCCAAAACCTTCATTATTGGGTATTTCTCTTTGTCTAGGTCAGCTGTGATACTTTATTTTACAACTTGCTACACCAAAAAATATTTTCAAATTCAGTTTTTTGTGGTTCAAATCCATTTGCTGTTTTTAATCAAAAAGATGAGTTTTGATTGTTGTGCACTGGGGAAAAAAAACCACAAAGGCACAAAGAATAGAACTCAAATCTAAGATTGTTGTCTCAGAACAAGAAACCCGAGGTTTTGGGCTATGGACGGGGTCGGTTTGGTCGCCTTTGCCAAATCTCCTTGACAATTTGAGTAATTAGCACCCAACTGGTTACATGAGGTAGATCCAAATTGGAAGAAAAAATACTAAAATAAAAGCAAGCTGGGTCCCAAACACTTTTTTTTTTTTGCCTCTATTTAAAATGTTTTAAGGATCCTATGTCAGTCTTAAGAAATTGAATCGATGGCACCTACCCGAAGCAAGCACAGAACTCAAGAATGGCTTTTTTTGGGATGTAAAATTTGAAGTGTTAAATCACAATCCTCCTTCAGGCAGAGATTTGCTGGCAGGGGGAGGGAGGAGTCTGACAAAAAGGACAACAAAAAGCTGGGATTTGGGAAAGCCTGTTTGGGGTCAGCTGCTGGAGGAAGGCCCAAGAGGCCTCGCCAACGGGCGCCCAAAGAGGCATCACAGTACAGACAGCTACAGGAGTCCCTCATTTCTCAGGGCAGGAAACCTCCTTTACCAACACTGAAGCTCTACAAGAACATCCTCCTGTCATTAAACAGTATTTTTGCATACTCTGAGAGAGGAATATGACAAATTTATCATTTAGTTAAGGCTTAGTTTAACGTGGCGTGGCCACGCAGCATCATGCAAGTGCTCACCTACGGCAGTGAGAGAAGCAATGGATCGACTGCAGCCCCCTGTGAGCCCCCAGCACTGCCAAGTGATGCCTCCAACCCCCACAGGAAATCCTCCAGTGCCAGGAATGCCCTTCTGAGTCAGCTGAGAGTAATTCTGGGTCTGCTTTTTGCATTACAAGTGCTACTCTCCCCCAGCCAGCACGACATCGTTTCTATACTGCAAGCACGAGACAGTTCCACAGAGATGCAACACACACACAAAACTACTCAACACACATTTAGTACCACTTGGAACAACCTTAACATCACATCTTTTTTTCTTTTTTTTCCCAAAAAAAAAAGCAAACTTTAAATGGTCATAGAAACATTTTGATTGCAGGGAACATTTACAATATGAAGCTCCTGGATTGATTTTTGGTTCTTTTTTTTCAGTTATTTTATAAAAAATAATTAAAAAAAATTTTTGAAACTATTAAAACAAACAGATAAAGTCAGTTAAATTTGCAATGTACCAAAATTAAAGCAAAAAAAAAAAAAAAGGATTTAATCAATACATTCTGTTTTCCACCTCAACCTCCCAAGATCAAGTAAACCACTCTGCTGCACAGAAATCCAGGGCTGGACCTTTACTTATCAACTGCCCTAAATACTGAAGTCCTTGTGACTGTACAACTAATAAAATACTGCAAAAGCCATGGAAATTGTGCTTATTACTTCCAGCCAAATATTGCCTTTGTATCTTTTACAGGCAGCCTGTGCAAATACAGGGTGTAAAGATAGACTGTCCCCTTTCCTATCACACACGTGTGTGTACACACAGCAAGGGACACACACACAGATCTAGAAAATCTACTAAACTTCACCAGCAAATTACAGAAAGTAAGTGGTAACACTCTTCAGGACAGCGCAGAACTTTGCCAGATGCAATTCCTCATTGCACGTCATTGAAAATTTGATTTTCCAAGCTAAATAATTCTGAAATTTACTCCTTAATGGTTTTTGATAGTTTGTTTAGTTGGGTTTTTTCCTCTTATTTTCTTTGAAATGCAATTACAAAATTGTCATGTGTAAATGAGATGAGCAATTGAAGAGCTCAGTCATGTTAAGTTTCATGAGAAAATGTATCAGGAATGACAAAATTTGGGTCAAATCCTTACATTTTTTATAGCATAGAAACAGTGCTATAAAAAAGTGAGGTTTGAGGACCTCAGTTGATGCAGAATTAACTTTGGGGGAAATCTAGAAACAAAACTCATATTGGTACATGAGAGGTCTGATCCAACCCACAGCAGCTGAGGTTTTGGGGTGCTCATAAAGCCCAAACACAATCTGCATTGAGCCAAGTACATGGCAGGCAAAAATGTGCAATTTCATAAATACTGGCACGAGTGAAGCTTCCTCTATTCATGCTTTAAAACAAGGAAAAGCTGACAAATACAGAAAAAAGTCCACCTTATTTAATTTTTTTCCTGACAGGAAATCCAACCTAACAAAGCAAACACAAACAGCACCAGCCAGGGGATTAGATACTCCCAAGCTTGCCTGCTGACCTGTTCACCATTCATGCTTGCCAAGCAGACTCAAAAAAAAACCCATAAAATGACCAGAAAAGTTTAAATTTATATTTTGGGGACAACTCCTAGGCTTGCTCCCAGGTCAGACAGCATCTGCAATCCCTGCTGCTGAGCAGAGAGCAGCTGTTCCAGAAGGTGGTTTAAAAAAAAATAACAAAACTAAAGCCCGTGGCACAACAGCACATCCAAAATGTGAGGAGAAAAACACAACTAAAACCTGTGCACTCCTAAGAACCCTGTGAAAAGGATTATTCTCTTTGATACAGAACTGCCATACAAGCTAAGGCTCCTCAAACCACACAGGGAGGGCTGCTTGGTGGAAGAGCAGCTGCAGGCGGATTTAGGATGCAGCGCACAGACAAATCCAAGGGAATTGCTTTTTTGGGGATATTTAGGTGGGAGGAAGGAGCAGCCAGACTTTACCTGGTGCTGCAGGTCTGTAGGGCTGCCACGAGCAGAACTTTTCCAACTGACTCCTGCCAACCTCTCATCCCTGTCCTGACCCCAACCAAGTCAGAGCTCCCTGACACCACAAATCAACCTGGGGAGCTCCCTCCCAGCCTTCCCCCTCTGCAATGGGACCAGCAGATGGGTGCAGCGTGGGGGGTTTCTGAGGGGCACTTGCAGGGAAGCCAGAAGGAAAACTAAGAATTAAACTGTCACCTGAACAAGTGGTTAAATTGGCAATTTTGCAAGGAAATGTCTCCCCTCACTTCCTCATCTCATTTCCCCCAAGGGCTGGGGGACCCAGTGTTTCTCTTCTCTATGGCACAAGCAGCACCAAGCACAAGGCTCCTTCTTAAACCTCCTGATGATCCCGGGTCTGCCTTGTCTGGGAAACGCCAAACTCTGCTCTCAGAGACAGAGGAGCTGCTCAGCATCTCAGCACGGGGCAAGCCCTGCCAGCAACAGTGTCCATGATACAGTGAAACATCTCCAAAGCAGCCATTTACCCTGCAATTCACACTTCTGGGGGGGCTTTGTTAAATCATGACTGAGAACTGAACCAAACTGACAGGAATTTACCCCAGTTATTAACGAGCTGATTTATAATGGTTTATTCAGTCACTTGCAAAATCTGGGTTTCTGAAAGTCAGGATATCAGCAATCCTCCTGCCATGGATGAGCTTCATTAGTGTCTACAGCCTGAGATTAAGGGAAGGAAATTACAGGGAGCACAGAATCCCAGGAAACTCACTGTGACAGGCCAAAATCTACAGCACAAAGACCTGTTACTTCTAAATAAAAATCAGCTTTAATACTGCTACAAAACCACACCAGCACACGGTGCTCCAACAAGTATTTCTGTCAGCAGAGTGGTTTGTTCTGAGATGAAGAAGCTTGTTTGGAATAATTGTAAACAAAACTCTGATATACTAACACAGTTTTCTACAGTTTCATTTCAGGTCACTTAAAGCACCCTCAGTCCACGTGCACTTACGTCAAGGTTGAGTTTTGGCCAAGGCTTTGCAAAGAACTGACACTAAACAGTCCCAAGGTTAACATATTCAGGTTTGGGGTTGTTTTTTGGTTTGGGTTTTTTTCCCACATTTTAAAGTTTATAATTTTTCGAGCAAGGAACAAAGTATTTTCACTCTTACAGTCACATGTCAACTCATCTAAAAAACACATTAAAAAAATAATTCAATACATATTTTGTGCCTCAGATTCAAAATATATTTCAAGCACCTTCATGTCATTTTCAGAGAAAACCTGACATTTTCTGGCCAACGGGTAAAGTACAGAAACATTTTTCATTTGGAAAACAACAGTATAGAAACTCAAGTGAAGGGACAGGTCATAGAGGGAGTTGCTGTGATGGAGTGACCCTGAGCAGAAGCAGATGTGCCAGCTGTGCCTCTTGCCAGGTCAGGTACCCTCTCAATACACAGGGACACCTCTGGAAGACAGGGAAGGCTGAGCAGCCACCCAGGCTCACAGTATGGCACTGCCACTTCCCAGCATGGAACAGACCAGGACAAATCCAGGCCCTCTGGGAGCATTTTGGCTGCTTAGTGGGAGGTTCATGGCAATGAAATTCTGTGAAGGAACACAGGAGGTAGCCTTGAACTGCACCTGCTTTGTAATTAAAGATTCTCACAAACCCACTTTTGTAGTGATTTGGCCAAGCAATTACATTCAAATTATCACTTCAAAGAAGTAACAAAGCAACTGAAACACTAAATGAGATTAAACAGATTCTGTGCCACATCAAGCACACACAGCACCCCCTTCCCATATAACTTGGATTAAACCCTCTGAGAAATGCATCTTTCCAGTCATTAACCCTCAGAAACAAGGCAGAACTTGCTGGTTTTGCATCCTAACATCAGACAATGGGGCTGGAGTTGGGGTCTGTCCTGTCCCCGAGGGTTATGGAAGCAAAAGGCAACTGCTGATGGATGGGAGATCCATGGGCAGAGGTGACACCATTCCTTAGCTCAGAGCACTGAAACATCCACTGCACTCCCCAATCCCACACCATGCAGGGACAGACAGCAAGACATCCTAACTGGATCCCAAATCCCTGTAATTCCACTAATTCTGCCACATCCACTGGCTCTGCTTCTACGACACAAGAATCAGACACTGGAGCAACCAAGGAAAACCTGTGAGAGTACAGCTGATGATCCAGATAGTACATTTATGCCACCAGTCACCAAACTGATACCAAAATGGGCATTTGAACCTTGCACAGACAACGAGCACAGTGAGAGCTGAAAAACTGCATCTCTGTGGCCTGGCAGAAATGTGCACAGAGGAAAGAAGGAAGAAATGTTTTATAAATTCCAACAAACTCTAAATATTTCCACTGTCACAAAGCAACTGTGCCCATCTTGGATTGACACCATAATGCAAACAAAGTGTAACAGCATTTAACACCAAAGCTCGTATCTCAACACTGGAAAAAATGGCAGGATTCTGGAATACATAACAAGGAATGGTATCCCCAGCATTTCAGTATTTGCTGTACACAGCACTATTTACAGTATTTTCAAAGAGCTACAGCAGATGCAAAAAAAAAAAAAATCTTACAGTAAAAAGGGAGTTTAAAAAAACCCGAAAAATCAGTGCAATTACCTTCTACTTGAACTTTTCCTTAGGAAGGATGGCATGTGTGCATCAAGAAGCATGTTACCAAATGGAATATAAAAGTAAAAAACAAAGGACTGCTCTGCATTAGGAATGGGGAAAGCCACACACAGAGAGATGCTGTGGCATCTGTGGAGAAGAGTATTAAAAAAAACAGGAAAACAAGTGAGTTTAATTACACTGGTCTCAAGTGTGAAAAATACTGAGAACTCTTCTTACATTCCTTTAGTTAATGTATAAAAGATGTCAAAGGTATCTCAAAAAAAAAAGGTCCCTTATGGGTTATTTATGCGACCAGAGATGCTTATTTGACTGAGTCCGCTGTTTAATCAAAAGCCTTTGGGCCTGTACATGAATGACTTGAGTCAGAAAGAAAAACTTAAAAGCATCTTAAAAAATTCAATCTTTTCAGAAAAACCCCTGAACTCCTCACACCTACTCTCCAAAAGTTTTAATTGGAAAAGCCTTGTGGAAGTACCTTGTCTTATGTTATAAAAATGATCCAACAAGAACAAGACTCTGTTACAGCGGACAAAGGCTGCAGGAGTTATTGAGAGAGAGGAAGAATAAAAGCCAAATCTTCATGAACTTTTTTTTTTTTTTTAACAATCAGGGAATGCTGCCTGGGGGCCTGGATGGAAATCAATGGTATTTGTTACCTGACAGATCAAGAAAGGAGGGAATTCCTGTGCCAAAGCTTCTGGAACATGGAAGATCATTGATTGTAATTCACTAAGTCAAATATTCTAAAGCAAACCAAGCCAAAATAAGGAGCTCTAATAAAACAAGTGATCTCACACTGTACATCAGTGCATACACACACACACACAAGTGTTAAATTGCATAGGGCTGTCTTAAATGCCACATACAGGCAGAGACAAATCCACCTACTTCCAGCATTTCCCAACAGGACATTTGCTCCTAAGTATCAGCTCAGTTGTTTCCTGGGTGCTAGAACAGGTGGAGTGGACTCATTACTCTGTTCAGCCACTGGAGCAGAAATTTCCACCATCAAGCAAACCTCATTATTGCATTAGATTTTGCACATCAGGGAAAAAAACCCTAACTTTTCGGTATTTCATGTCTTCAGACAGTACTTATTACCTCCCAAGAGGAGCATTTCACACTTGCTGATGCTGATTTTGGGGGTTCTGCAGTGGGACTCCTTTGCATGGGCTGGAAAATGCCCCAAGTGCCCAAGGGTGGCACAAATTTGGTAACTGCTGCCCTGAGCTACACAGTGACCCAGAGACTCAGAGCTGTGACCTCAGCTGGCACTTCTCCAGCAGCAACCTGTGGGAGACTGAGACTTCTTGAGCTTTGTGCTGACCTGAGATGTTGCTGTTCTACACCAGACATGTGAGAGGTACAGAATAAAAAATAATACTAGGATTGTAGGTGTTTGTGGGGGGGTTTTCTGGACATTCTTGAATATGTAGTTTATATTAAAAATATTCCCAGAAAGAGAGCTGCTGGACTGCCAGCATGCTGTACTTTACAAAGCATGTACTTAATCAGTGTTTTGGTTTTTTTAAATGCTTTAAATTATTCACTAATTCACCACTGGTGGGAGGGAAAAGGAGGGAGACAGCAAGGCATAGAGAATTAGCAGTACTAGAGGCTCAGAAAGATCTGTAAAAGGTAAAAACGTCCTGAAATGCAAATAAACATCCCAAGTTCTTCATACTTAGGGAAGGAAAGCTACACAGAATATCTGCTCATTCCAAGAGGATACACAAACAACAACTACTCTCAGATTAAGGGGCTGCCTAAAACTCACTTTCTCACAAAGGAAACATCTTAAGCAGGATGCAGTGCAGTCCCAGGTTGCTTCAGAAATGAGATTTGAGGTCAAGATAGATCCTGCCCTCCTCACCCCTTCTGACCACCTGTACAATTCCTTTGTCCCAGATCTCCACGGAAAGAGGGGGATGAAATTCACATCCAAGAGGTCTCTGCATAACAGACAGCAAATAAGTAAAATGATGTCTTAAAATGGGTGATCTTTATCCTATTTGATAAGAAGAATTCATATAAAAATAATTCTTATATAAAACTCTGCCAAATTAATATCTTCACTGAAATAGGAAAGCTCTCAAGGAAACACAGAGAAGTGCAACACACCCACCACGGGGAGGATCTGCAGCTCAGGGGTACTTGAGGGGAGGTAGGTACAACCTCGCTGGCACACAGCAAGACAGACAATGCTACCTTGGATTTGCTTCAAATTTACAGAAATCTGAATTTATAGAACTATGACCAAGAAGACACTCTGAGCCAGCAGCCTAATCACCCAATTAGAACACTGATACTATTACAATAGTAATAGTAACAAATAGTAATAGAAACAAATACAATTATTCCATTAACAGGTTCTACATTTCACCTACAAAACACTGACAACCAACACACTGCTACAAGGTGAAGATCTGAACAGGAGTTATGTACCTAGAAGTCTTTATGCAGCAAAGGTTGGGCATTTTCTAGCTTATCCAACACCACCTGGTCACAGGTGACCTGCTCTGTGGCCCAGAGCTCTGCATGGGTTAAAGCTACTCGCCCATCCCAGTGGCCAGAGGTAAAAGTGTCCAAACAGAGACTGAGCAGCTGCTCGGAGAAAAGGGAAAAGACAAAGCAAAATCCATCAGTGGAAGAGAATGAAGGTTTTTCCAGCCTGCCTCTCAGCATGTCATTTCAGTTATCCCATGGAAAAACAAACATGATCAACTCAGCATAAACAACTTTTCCGGGCTTTTTCCATTTTCTCCTAAACCTGCTCTTGGCATTGTCATTAGTGCAATGGTTTACATGTGTGTTATGGTTTTTATGAATCCAGTGTGCAAACTAACAGAAGCATCTGTCTAATAATTATCAGTTTTAATTAATGCTTCTCCTAAGAGAATGGCAGAACTCTCACAATCTCCTACAGATATTATGCATAATGAAGAGAGTTCCACCTCCCTCCCTAAGTAAACTTCAGTTTCCTAATTTTTATCTTTACTGCATAGATTCTCTGACTTCTGCCTACCTTCCAGCGAGCCACTCTCCTCTAGCAGAGCTCCTGCTTCACCACTACTCAACATATAAATAAAATACAACTGGTTTGTGCTTGAATGAATGGAGGATGTTGGTCTTGTGTGCGTCTGAACCGCAGAGGTAAAACCTGCTGTGTTGTGTGCATGTTGAAAAAGCCTTTCTGCAAATCCCAAGCTACAACAGACACTGCCTGCATCTCTGACCTCTCACCACGGCGATTGCATATTTTTTTTTGCATTTGAATAGTAATGTCCCCACAAAAAAGATTTTACTTTCTAAGTTCAAAGCATTCTTGATATGTTAACAGAAGTATAATGAGCACTCCTTAGTAAATAAAAATAAATAATAGCATCTAGTCTATCACATTAATACTGTGAAACATATATAAAATTTACATTAACTCAAACAACAGTGAAAAAGGATTGTACTGTATTTATCACCACAGACCCGTATTCTTTAAAGACTTTGGAAAGTAAGTGTCACAGTCCTGTATGACAAATCCTAAAGTTAGCTGTCAGTATGATTTAAAAAAAATCTTTACAAATTTTTTAAATGGCACATTCTCTTTTGCCAATCTAACTGGAGCTATTAAAAGCTTAGGTACAGGTTCATTTTTTTTTTATATTCATCTTTAGTCTATGAAAAACATTTTAAAATGCAGCACAATAAAAAACATTCAAGAACAAGCTTCAGAAAATACATATGCCCTTAGACACGCAGAGAATAATCTGAGAATAATCTTTATAAGACAGTTAGAAACCAGAATTCTGTCACACTCTCATTTTGAAAATAAAAATTTTGTAAATCAAGGCTTTATAAATACTCAAAAGATGCTCTGCTTTCCTTTGTATTAAAAGCTGATTCACAGCATTTTAGCTCATCAAGCCCTGGTTTGAATTAGATCTTTCCAAATTCTCAAAAGCAACTCAATGAACAACAAACTGAATGAGGAGTTTTGTGGGTTGGGTTGTTGGTTTGGTTTTTTGTTTTTCTTCCCTAAGCCCTGAGATTGCAGCTCTTGATTTAATTATAAAATCTGGGTCTGTTTTATAGCAAGCAGCTTAGAGATTTTTGGCAAACCACATTTCCGACAACAGTAGGGTTTGGTACAAGAATGCAGGTTGTGATCAAGTCTGAAATTCTGGACGGAAGGCTTCCTTGCAAATGGGAAAAAAGGAATTAAGATGCATCACTCATTGCTGGCTGTCCCTGGGCTGGGGCATCTGTTGGTCTAAGTGCAGCTGGTCTGATGTGAATCCAACTCTGCCTTGTCCGGAGCCGCCGAACATTGCAACGTGTCAAGCAAAGTACATCGTGCGCAGCGTGTCCTGGTGCACCTGGACTGCCTTGGCAAGTGCTTGGTGATCTCTGCCATTGCTCTGGCCAGAAGTGTGGCTTCCCTCAGCACTGAAAGAGAAGGGGGGCGGGGTGGAACAGAAAACAACAGGTTGGGGGTTGGGGAGAGAAACCCGATTTAATCTGCCCCTCCTTGCACATGGTATCATTCGTTTCTTCTGAAAAGAATGGTCAAACATTAATTACCCTTAAAGCACCACTGAGGCTCTGAAACAGAAAACAGCACATACAGGAACATCTGCTTTGTTTCGGCAGCATAATTCAGTGGTGAGAGCAAATTCACCCTCCAACTGCTGAGGGCACCACCGATCCCAGAATTAATTAGCCCACTGCCTTCCTCCTTGCTCTGCAATGACTCAAACCTCTGAACTCACCTGTCGTGCTCTTTATCCACCAGATGGTACCTGGCTCTGAAGGCCACCAGGTGTGCATAATAGGCCGGCGCAGGGATGGAGACGGAGCGCGTGCAGCGCACGTAGGTGTGGCACAGCTGGTAGGTGAGGATCTGCAGCTCGTCCGAGGAGAAGCGATTGTCATCCCAGAGCACGTGGTAGTGAGAAGGTCTGCTCGTTCCCTGGAGCCAGATCACACAGCAGTCAGCATCCCAAAAATGTCTCCTAACTTCCACCCCTGCAGGGGAACTGCAGCGAAATGGCCACTTCCTCCAAAGTCACAGGGAGCAGTTCTACCAGTTCAGCTAATTTTTCCTTTAAAAGGCAAACAACCTCCTTCCTTGCTTCCCATTAAACTAATTCCTTCCTCCTTTCTTTGATAGGATTGTTTTCCAGAATTTAAGCTCTGAAATTAAATGATCATACTGAAATGCACTTTCATCTTGAAAACCTCAGATCTGACCAAAAGCTATCAGATAAAGTAGCTTTAGGCCAAACTTTAACAGCTAAAAAGTTTCAATGACACACAAAATGTCCTACCTGGATCCCAGCATGACTACACAGGTAGAAGTCAAACTCTGAGGGGTGGGTGATTTTTGTGTCTACTGTGGTACCAGCTGGAATGTTTCCACTTTTTCCAACCTGTGTGAACAGGAAATACAAAGACACTGAGGCACAACACAAAGGGTTTTTTTCTTTTCAGCTATATAGACAGGCAAACAAACACAAGGAAAAGATCTATAAAAAGCAGAACAGTGAAGAAAGAATGGGCAAAACTGAAATTTTGTTCCAACTTACAATCTGGAGTGTCTCTATTATGGAGAAAGAAAAGAAGAGACAAGCAGCAAAATCTTCTAAGAAATTACCTAGTAAGATTGTTTTTTCTGAATAATGTAAGAAGAAGTTCCTGCAACTGATTTGTAAAACTCTTTTCACCTTCCCACTCCAGGACAGAAGTAATTTCTCCTGTTTATACATGAGAGGGAACAATCCTGCCTTGTCAGACAGGCTGCCTCTTCCCTCAAAAACTCTTCAAAGCAGAATGCCAAAATATTCCTAACTTTCAAACAATCAACATCCATAATCACAGCATTTATTAATATAACAACCACCTTCATGTCAGCTTTGGGAGTTACTAATTATTGCCTTGAAGCCCAGTGGGCTCCAAGTGCTCCCACAGAGAAGCCTGACAGAAGGAAAAAGAACGTGGAAGGCCCAACCTGTGAGCAGAGCTTTGCCATGAGCAACTCTCCATTCTCAGCAACAGCTCCATCCTGCACTTTGGGAGTCTCCTCTTCACACACAAAGTACCAAAAATCAACTTGGGGAATCTCCTCTTCACACAGAAAGTACCAAAAATAAACAGTAATTGGTGACTTGGCTGCCTGCTGGACATTTGTGGGTCCCAATGAGAACGTACCCGTTCGTTTTTATCCGTGCAGAAGAGTCTGGTGTGGTGCCTTTTCTGCACAACTATAAATGTGATGCCAGGCTGATAATCCTTCTCCAGTTTAATGCAAGCCTCCCTGATAGCCAGCAGCTCGTGGTGGAGAACCTGAGCCACACACAGAGAGAAGTGTGATAAATGTGAACCATTGCTATCATACAAAACTCTTATTTATCTACAGATTTATTTATCCACAGATAATTTATCATGTTCCTTCTTGCACTGTCACTCAGAGAAATGGGATGTCAAAGCTTTCAGGATCAAACCTAAATTTCTTCCCTCGATGAGGGCAAATTACATCAGTGGTTTTCTGAGCCAGAAGAAAGCTGCTTCCTTATTTGTTCAGCTCCAAGCACGAGGCTCAGACTCACAAGCTGCATGTCAAAATCTTTTTAACTGCCAGATACAAATGAACATTTAATTAGGCTGCTGAATATACAACAGACTAATTATTTTTCAGACTAGTACAAGGGATAAAAACCAGAAGTGCTCAGCTGCTCTTTCCCAGCTTTGTGCAGTCCCATGCAGGACTACAGACGTCAATAATAAGGAAAGTGGAACAAACAAAAAAGCAGTGATTTGGAATGTAGGTTAATTATACATGAAAAATTCAGTGAAAACCAGTGATAACTGAAAAAAGGATATATCAAAATTTCATACAAAGATGATTTTATCCATTCAGGTTTAGCAAGTGAGCTTGCCTCTCTTCCCCCTGGATTTTGAGAAGCTGACTCAAGTCTGTATCTCTTATTTACATGCATAAATACTGGAAAGAAAAGTGTATATAAAGGTTTTTAAAATATATTAAAAAAATATTTCATAAAATATGGTACTGGCAAGTAAACAAAATAAGTATGACAAAGGATCTCATGAGTTTTATCCAGAATAAAAGTGACTGTGAAAATCCAGTATTTATTATTCCTGGTTCAAAAAAACCACCTTATTTTTCCTTACTGCCTAAGTTCCATGGGATACAGTCTGACTAATATATCCTAAATAGGAAGCAGATGTGGAACAAACTTGAGTGCTAAAACTACACTTTTCACTTATAATTCTGTACAGGGAAATATTTTAAAAGGGGAAAGTATTTTAAAAAGCACATGAAAAATATGGAAATACTTTTTTCTGCCTGCTTGGTTACAATCCAACAAATTTGTTGGGGAAGATTTGTTGAGGTTGTACTTCTTTTTGTAACTCCAACCACAAAAGTGGAGTTATATAAAACTCCATTAGTACCGCAAAACTACACCATCCGAATTTCAAAAAGACAAATATTACCTGCTGGAACTGCCCCTCAGAAACACCATCCCTGTAGAAGATGATGCGAGTTGGTTTGAATCTCGTTGATTTGTAGAACTGGATAAGCAATTCCCTGACCATGGCAGCCAAATCCTGGATGATTTCCTGGCGGTGCTGCTGCACCCGGACGGTGGCACAGTAACGGTTGGGATGAGCATCCATGCTTCCTACAACCTGGGGAGAAAGGCCAGCATCAAACCAAAAAGCACTTTAATCAAGGTGTTTCATGAGATAACTGCAATGTCTTCAACAGTATCTTGGCACACTGAGTGGTTGGCCTGGCAAAGATGAAGTGGAAATCAAGATGAGCTTGGAAACAGGTTTGGATTTAATCCACCTGTGGCAGCACACCCTGCTGAAAGAGAAAACTTGTTTTAAATCTAAAAGACTCATTTCCTATTTCCATCTACAGGCAGTTAAAAAATCAAATACAGTTTGGAGCACTGATACCATAAAACCATTAATTTAGTTCAGACTGCAGCACAGGAATTTGAACTCTGGGAGACCATGTCTGTTTTTTGGATCCATCAAACTGAAATGGTGAGGGACCACAGAAGTATCCACACTGTTCACCAAAGAAAGGGATTTTTCTGTTCATGAAATATCAACATTCATATACTGTAAAAGTGGCAAGGGACTTAAAAATAAACAGACAAAAAAAAAATGAAAGCCAGCACTGAGCACATCTTCACCTGGTTTTCCCTGGACACACAGGTGTAACTTTTTAAAACAGATGCATAACATCACCAAAGATCTTCATTATTAAACAATCCTGAGTAGCCACTACTGGTGTTTGACACAACATGAACTAAAGACCATTCCCTGTAGTTAAGAGGTAAATTTTCAACAGATTACTGCACATTTTGTGTTTTCTGGAAGCTTGAGTCCCCAAAACCCCAACAGAGCCAGCCTAATTCCCTATCAGCAATGAAGAAATTCTGAACATTTCTAAGTGCTGAAGAAGCAGATTAAAACATGCACCAGCTCATTACAGGCAGCTGAAAAATATCAGCTCCCAGAAAAGCTCCTCTGTGTATCAGCAACTCAGGCATTTTACAAGCTAATATACACATTTAAGTAATTAGCATCAGAGCAAGCTCTCTGAAGTTTCATTAAATTCCTGCAGAAAAATAATTTATAATGCTATAATTAGGCAATCAGATGCAATGGGCCACAAAATGACTGAAAGCAAGAAAATGCATCAGAGCTGAGCAGCAGGAGGGAGCTGGGGTGAAAGAGCAGGACACAATTTACTCACTGCAGCAATGGAAGGCTTTTTCCCATCCCCAGCTGGTGGGTGAGTGACATCTGCACCAAGGAATATGACAGGCTGTTGGAATACTGGGGGTCTGGCAAAGAGAAGGGAGATTTGTAAGAGCAGCAAGATTTATGCTTAATAAAGCACATTAAAACTCAAATAAACAGCACTCTGTACTCCAGCAGTTAATTCATCAACAATTGGCACTTGATCAGAGTTGGTCGCTTGTCCTGTGGCAGTCATTAAAAATTCTCATTAATATTCTCATGCTAAATACTTAGGCAGACTTTGAAAGCATAGCTAATTGTTGCTCTTAATTACAAATTAGTTTAAAAATGTATCTATTTTTTTTTTCTACCTTTCAGAATTGCAGTTTTTATTAACAGGACTGTGGAAAGGAGTAAAAGTTGGTCCCTTAGTAACAAAAGGCATCTGAGAAAATTGAAGGACTGTGCATATATGCAGAAGCTATGAATAAAAATGTTTTTCCAAATAAAAACAGTCTTGGTAAGGAAGTCCAAAAATTGTAGGTATCAAAAGTTTTTATTTGCAAAGTAGATTTTTTTTTTTTTAAACTGTGCTTGAAAGTTTTAAACAAATCTTTAGGTTAAGATATTAAACCATGGCACCTAGAGAGGAACACCAAAGCGCTACAGCACAAGTTTTAAGCTTCAACTCTATTCTTTAAATAAAACAATTTCATACAGGCAATCTTGGGCCACTGTAATTTCTTTGTGGGTGTGGGGGGAATGATTTAATTGTGATGGAGATAAACTAATCTGTTTGCAGACTTTCTTTAGAAGAAATAGAAAGGTAATGTTGGGGATTAGGCTTTTTTTTCTTTTTTTTTTTTTTTCCCCTCAGGGACTTTTCTTCCCATTTGGTGCCTAAGAGGTGATGCACTTAAGAGACAAAAACATAGCTGGGTGTCTTGGAATTCTGTTAATTTTTTGTTGTTGTTTGGGTTTTGTTACTGCTGTTACTGTTGTTTGTCCACATATATATATATAATATGTGTATGCATATATTAAAGAACCATTATTCCTTTACTCATATCTTTGCCTGAAAGCCCCATAATTTCAAAGTTACAATAATTTAGAGGGAGGGAGTGATCTTTTCCATTCCAGGAAGGTTCCCACTTTCCTTGGCAGACACCTGTTTCTTAAACCAGCACAGTTTTTGGTGCCCCATGTGGGGCTCGAGGGCACTCAGAGGAAAGGGTGAAAAGGAGTACCAGTTCCTGGGTAACCTAATTTTTGTTTGCTGAATATAGAAACCTTGTTAGGCAGCACCAAGTGGTCCACCTTATCCTGCTTCAAGTGGCACAGGGTTGTGGCTACATTTCTCCCATTTTGCAGCTCCTTATCTAAACATAGGTCCTCTGACTAAGGCTACTGTGGCTGTTATCCAATTTGCACTGTGGGTCAATAAGGTGAGGAATTAATGGATTTTAAACTTCCTCTGGAACGTGGGCACATAGCTGAATGACTACCACAGACAAAATTGTCTTTGGGGTTTCATTAATAATGGTATCCATTGTGAGGAAGCAATATAGGGGGAGTTTTCCCTAATCCTTCACCTATTTCTTTGGACAAACCCCAACAGCATTGGAAGCTCAGACTTTCTCTAGATGCTATCATACAATGGCTGGTGCTGCTGATAGGCCTAATCTATTTAGCATTTAGAGATAAGGTGGGACTGCCTTGGTAATCCCCCTGACATCTACCCCAGAGACCAGGGATGCTGCCCAGGAGCAGGCCACAGGGGCCAGGGACACTGCCCACAGCCTGGCCCTGCCCCACAGCCCACCTTAGAAATGAACCATCCACACTGGATGGGGGCATGGGCAGAGACAGGCTGGGTGCTGAGGGAATACTCCTCCTCAGCTGGTGGGAAGGCCTCTCCCTGCCTCAGGGGGAAAAGTCTGATGGTGTAGCCATGGAACAACAGACATTACAGGTGTCCAGCTCCAGCTCCAGCATCCCTGACCCAGGATGTGAGTACTAATCAGGTGTTCGGGAGGGAGCCAGGGCCCCTTCCTCTCTGGGAGCAGCTTTTAATGAACCTAAGAGAGAGAGGATTCTTCACAGAGACAGACTGCAGGAGCACCATCACAGAATGCCCTGGAAGATCACTGAGGAAGGGATCCAACAGCTGAGAGAAGTGGCAGTACTAGAGGTACTTTTTGGAAGGGACAGGCAGCACAATAATGACCCTGACAAGGTCAGGTGCACAGGGGAAATACTGGGGCATCTGGCACATCTAGGGCCATCCCAATACTCCACCTTCATGGCAACACTGAATGTTGAGGACACCTGAGAGACATGGGGTTCCACACCCAGCAAACTCAGGAATTCTGAGAGCACAGGCCAGGGCCTGATGCAGGCTCACATCTCCTCAGTGGTAAAGAGTCTCAGAAGAATGCTGACTAAAAGAAAAGGCACTACTGTTCTAGATGGTCTCTATCTGTTTCTGAAAACTCAGAGCAAACAGAATATTAGAGATTTTCATTCTAGTGACAGTTGTGTACTTCAGTGGTGAGACTGGAAAAACAATACTTTCATTATAAATTTCAACAGAAACAAGTATTCCTCTCCTGTCTTCATAACCTAACTTTTGCAGGACTGTTTATTAGAAGCCAAAACAGAGTTTGTCTGAAGAGTCACTTAAGCCACAGTGCTATGGCTGCAGATAAAAGCTCCCAGTTATCTCAGCATGATGCACACCATCTCTGCAATAAAATAACCTCTTCCCCTCTGAAAGATGACTTACCTTCCCTGTGGCAGTAGAATGTTATTTACGCCTCCTAATTTGACATTTATTTTCAAGCAAAGGTTGGACAGAGTTTGTGGTGTTGTTCTTTGGACGTTTTTCATCTGCACACACTGAGTGGCCATTCCCAGCACCGTGTCGCCAACGCGCTTCACCTCCGCTACAGAGTGGAGAATAACCAAAAAAAATATTTGCAAACTGCAAATCAAACAATGGAGAAGACTTGAACTTGATGCCAACTCACTACACCTGGAGTTTTAGCAAAGTGGTGCTCAAGCTTAAAGGAACACAATGAATCCCATCCCCCAAATCCAGAACCTCTTCCCCAGTTCTGCTCTGCTCCACCTAACTGGGTCCTAAATGTGGTAACTGAAGGCACTGTTGGCTTATGTTAACTAAGAATTTTTTAATTAATTCTTGTTTTAGATTGTAGCATTACATCATCAGCTTTGGCTAATGATATGGGCACTGTGGATATTAGGATGATGAGCACTTGTTGCATTATTAAACACCAGACAAGCAACACAAACCTAACAGTAAAGTGCTGAGTAATATTCAGCCAAACAGTTTTATCAGTTCATCACTGCACAGAAAAGTGGTCAGTTTAGCAGACAACGGTCCATAAAAACTCCCAAGAAACTCATTACATACTGTACAATTCCAAAGGTAAAATCAAATCCTATTGTTAAAAACAAAAGTGAGACTTGAAGGCTTTCAGAGAGCCACACACTCTTACACTCAGGGAAGAAATTTAGGCTCCAAGACTGGCTCAGAGAAGATGAAACCCCCCTCTTTGGCAAGAGGAGAGGGAAAGAGGAGGGTGGGAAGAAGAGCAAAGACAAGACTGTGGGTATAGGAAGTGCAGGGTATGGAAGAGCATAGGGAGAAAATAAGGAGAGATGATTAGAGGAGGCAGAAATAACTGTAATTAAAGATAATGACAAGCAAAGAAGATGAGAGCAGTACCACATCCTCTCAGTGGTTAAGTAAAGGAAAAGAATTCCCTTTTAATGTCAAGCAGGAATAGTAAAAATGTCAGTTTGCACCAAATTTCTATTGTATAAATTAGAGATGAGCCACCTCCTTTGCAAGGCTGAATTCAAGGGGGAAGAAAAAGGTACTATTTCCTTAAGGTTCCTTGCTTAATCTCTTTTCATCTTGTAAGAGATAATAATAAAGTTAGAAAATTATTTTGTGCTATATTAAATTGGTGAGGGATGGGGTAAAACAAATCTGCAGCTGCTTGGTAGATCTGATCCACCAGAAAAGAGACCATGTAGCTATGGGAGAAAAACAGTGGATGCTGCTCCAGCTGGGCAAGGTAAGTGAAAAAAGGAGGGAGGCAGAACAGGAAAACAAGCAGCCCTGCCTATAGGAAGAGCTGGTTAAAACCAAAATGCATGGTTTATAAAAAACATATTAAAACCTATGTGTGTATGCTATGTAAAACACACTAATTATCACTGTTTCCAAAAAACAGTTTAGTTTGCTGAGTTTTCACTTTCCATGCATCTGTTTCCTCGTAATCCGAGTTAAAAAAAACTGAAATAATAGGAAAAATAGACAGAAATCTCCTTCACTCAACATTTTTTGCCAAAGGGAGATTGTGTGAGTAAGCAAAGATGCTCTAAAAGCTACAGAGTTCTTGAAGTCATTACTTCTTCAGTCACTTAGAATTTTCAGCATGTAAGTTTTATTAAGTATATTTCAATTCACCACCTATCAATGCCAATCTCACCAAACCCCTGGGCTGGCTTTCTCACAACCTCCATCTCAAATGCAACCAAGCAGGAAGAATAGGGAAAAACAAATTAAGAGCATAGAAAAAATAATGAAAATAATTAGGGCTTAATATGAAACATCATGCAGCACAAGAAAAATAATAAAATTAATTTACAGCCTATTCCCTAACTGGAATTTGTAGAGTTAAACCAGCATTAAACCTCTCTCCTTTGGATACTTCACAAAAACCACACAGAACTGTGACTGAAATGCACCATTTCCACTCACTGACCATACACTGGTGTTTTTCCTGGCAAAATGACCACGACAAGCTGCAGCCCAGTGTAAGTGTTCTTGAGGTGTCTGAACATGGGCTCCACACTGTCGGCTCCCTGGGCATATTTACAGAAGCAGGGCTGCCCCTGGATTGGCATTCCAGCATCCCTGGAAATCTTCCGCAGCTGCTCCGTGAAGGACCTGAGGAATGCAAACAAATACATTACATTATCAGGTAGCAAAAACCCATCTTGATATTTGATCTTATTTTTAATGGAACAAGCCTGTTAAACTTGCAGAGTTGTGCTGTCCAAAAATCTGGGAATTTAACCCCAAGTGCATCTTTAATTGACAGTGCCTGTGTAATCACTGAAGGAAAGACAGGAAATATTAATAAGAAAACTCATTTCCAAAGCAAATTTTACCTTATTTCAATGGGGAATACAGAATAAACTACTTTTTGCAAAAAGACTGCAACAATTACAATTTGGGATAGCCTGCTCTTCCATGTGACCACTACAGAAAGGGCTGGAGTTCCTCCCTTTTTTCTTCATGAGGAAAACAATGAAGTTACCAGCAATTGTTTCAGTGAACTGCTTCACATCCATAATAATGCACAATTTCATAGATACCCGAGAAAATGTGTATCCTGGAGCTAAAGGCAAACCCTCTCCTAGGCTGGTACAAAAAAAGTCACCCCTTGATGGAAGTGGTCAGATATGGACAACCTAATTTCTTCAGAGGCTTCCATCTGTGAGCCTCTTTAGCTCTCCAATAAAAGCCCATTTTTATTAAGTTGGGTGCCACTGACTGAGAGGGTGTGAAGATTTAATTTCTTCCAAACCCACTGTTAGCTTGCATGAATCGTAACAGGCTGTGAGCTTCAGCCCTGCAGCCTGAGGCTCTTGGCAGAAAATGGGTATTTCCTCTGGAAAAACAAGCACCCACTATAGCAGTCAGTGGCAGAACTTCTCCCCATCCCTGGAAGCGTTCAAGGCCAAGCTGAACGAGGCTTGGAGCAGCCTGGGATAGGGGAAGGTGTCCTTGCCCATGGCAGAGGGGTTGGAACAAGATGATCTTTAAGGCCCCTTCCAACCCAAACCCTTCTGTGATTTCAACATTCAGGTCTAAAACAGCTCAAGGTTTGAGCCTTTGTAAGTCCATCTGGAAGTACAGTTCCTATGAGGAAAGGTTCTCTCCCTGTTCCCAACAGGTAAAGCAGGGTGATTTTGTAGACTTTTAGGGCATTTGAAGGTGTTTTACTCTGGTGAATCGACAGCATTTGAGTTCCAACTTGCTCAACAAGATGTAACAAGAGGCCACAAGGTGGAACAAGATGCAGCCATTTTCCTGGCATGAAGCAATGTCCTTTCATGGTAAGCACAAACTCATTCTAAGCCATTCAAATAATTTTATTTTGGCTCATAATGTTGAAGACTTCTGGCTGTTTCTCAAAACTGAGTAACTTGGCTTACAGAGCATTTCCACTACAAGAAGCAACATGGAAGGGAAAGTTCTCTGGTAGCCCTTGACATGTGCCTGGAGAGAACAAGTCCCTCCCCTCCTCACACAATGGGCAGTAAAAAGTAAGATTCCCACTGTTTGCTCATCACTTGTTAGGGAAAAATTCCCAAGTTGTTTGTCAAATCATCTGAAGGAACACTGCTGTGGCAATGCCACTGGTGGGAGCAATCCCAGAGAGCAGGTGAGTCACTGCCAGGGCAGCTGCACAGGCTGCACTTGCCCATGCATGAAGGGAAAGCAGCTACGTGTGAGAGAAGGAATCAGACATGGATTTGGGCCTGTACACCTTCCCTGAGCCAATGGCAGATGTCACTTTTAACAACAGGCTTTGAACAATCACATCCCATCCAAAGACAAAGAAACCAAATCTGAAAGTTTCATTCAAACTCTTCAAGTCAACAGAACAACCAGTCCTACTCCTCTGGCAAATACAGCCATTCAACTTGCACCTTCCAGGAACTCTAAAGGGGAAGAAGTTCTAGACAAAAAATTTCCTTCTAAAGAAATTCTGCATAAATAAATCCACTCCATATAACCAGGAAAGGAAACTAAGAGAACACACATGTTAGCTCTCACTCCTGAGAAACACTTAGTGATAAACACCTATCATTACATCATTTCAGTTATCTTAAAGTCTATCCTATGGCCTCACTGCACAGAAACCTGCCATAGAGCATAAACAGCTTTGGTTAAGTCTGATTTGGAGGATTTCCTGATGCTGGCATTGAAATTATACAGGCATCATGCAAAACACAAAGAGACAGAACTTTGAAAGCACTGTTAAAGATGTATTGCCATATGTTAAACAACTTGACCAAAAATATGTTGTTCATAAATAAGTGAAATCATGACATGTGCATCCATAATAAATGATAAAATCACCATCTTACACAACACACTTACTTAAGATGAACTTCAGTGCACTGGCGCTGGGGAGCAAAGCAGGCAATTGCCCAAACCTTTATTTCAATTCCAGTGTGAAATTGTTTATTCCTCATGTCCCAGACACCTTGAACTGGGGTAGCGATTGCTTTATTCTGGAAGTGAAAGGTAAAAATTAAACATTAATGCAAAACTTGATTGATGTTAAACAAAAACTGGCTTTGCTTCTATTTCCCTCCAACCAGCACTTGATTTATGCTCTCAGGTCGTTTTCTCCCCTGTACAAACATCCATCCTATCTTGTAACAATCATTTCATCACTGTAGCAAGACAGCTTCTTAGCCAGGTGAAAAATAAAGCTCACATTGTTCATTTTTATTGCTGATCATTGCCTTTGGTTGTATTTATACATGGAAAGTAAGATTCATGCTTGGTATGGAACGATAACAGGAACCTAGATTTCTACAGTGACTTTACAGCTGCTCAGTGAACCTTCCAAGGGGGAAAGTTCATTTAAGTACTGTGAATATTTTACACATCACTAAGTAGAGGCAAATATCGGTTCAATGTCACACAACTACAGAAAAAATGTGAACAAGCTAAGAAAGGTGGTAAGTTATTCAATTTGGCCCTGCCCAACACTTATTTCTCCCACCAAGCAGATATTACTGGGATGGATTATCTGAAGAACAAGAGATGTTATAAAGCAGCTAAAGTAATTTTGGTGATGTTAATTACCTTAATAAATACTGATAGATCTTTTAGACAAGTTACCATGATGTCTTTCTTCTCACCTAGCAGCAACAGCTAAAACTTCTGGGAATTTTTCAGGACACACACATGAATCTGATAACGGATCTTGCAAAGAGCTGTGTCTGCTGAAGGCAGCACCTCCCCACTTGGACCCAACATTCATCTGCCATTAAGTTCCCCCAGCCTGCTGGTGCCAGAATAGCTCATGAAAGCACTCCCCTAACCAGGGTCAGACCTGGGGTACCTTAACATGCCAGTGAAGGGAGGTTTGAGCTCATTTGCCTGAGTTGTCCAAAGAACTTTAGGCAGAAGACTCAAGATCCTCTCCCGTGATGGGTTATGGAGGCACCAGTCTGTTGTGCACAGGGACTGAATTATATTCAGCTGGCAATGCATGATCTGAAGAGGTTCAGCAAAAGCCTCCACAAATGAAGTTAACCCAGCTATTAAAGCTTACATCTTGCATAAAAGTCCCACTATACAACTGATGGAAAATCCTGTTTCTCAAGCTTATTTTAAAAGACATCACAGGAGAAAGACTATGTCAGAAAGGCCATCTGAAAACCAACATAAAATAAAAACCTGTGGGTAAATACTCCAACAGGAAGAGATGACTCTGGAGAAAGAGATGCAGATAGAGATGATACCTTAAGACAGTTGCCCTAAACACAGTTGCTCCACCCAGAATATTCAAAACCAACCAGAAATTTAGGAATATTTCAGTATATTTTCAAATACATATAGTGATAATAGCAATTGTTCTTCTCCATACACATTGATTTGAATCACTATTTGCAGGCTGCTTCTTGCAACACACAGTGAAAGAGTGTTTGAGGCAAAAAAGGCAGTTTTAACCCAGTTTTACTTTCATAAATAAAACAGCAATTGAGGGAGATGCAAAATGGCCAACACATGTAAGGACTTTGAGAACCTAAATGTAAATTCCCAACATTACACCTATGACAGCTCTCTCATGGCACACAGCACAATTAATTTAAAACAACCACATTACAGAGGCCACCACAGCTGGTGCTGGAAGCCATCACAGACTGTACAGAACCCACTGGACATACCCTGCCTCCATAGAGGATTGAGGGAGGCTGTAGGACTCTGCCAGTCACGTCTGTCATTTCATCCTTGACCATGATCCCAAATTCTCGGACGTAAGGATCCGTGTTGAAACTCGCACTCCGCATCTGAAATTGTAAAAATATACAGAACCAAGCTCATAACCTGGGTGCAGTGCACAAACACATCAGGCCCTGCTAAAGGTGAGCAAAATTAAGCCCATTCCTACATCTGACTCACATTTGACACCACACTCACCAATTTGCTGATCTCTTCCTGCCGGTCAGGGGCTGATCTGGCAGTTGCTCGAATCATAGTGGAAGTTTGATTGTCAGTGAGTTTCTTTATGCATCTTTGTCCTGCCACTATGTTGCACACCTGAAATATTCCCACAGAAAGGAAATTAAACACAGTCCAACTGGTTTTTGGCTCGTAGCTTTTCTTTCACTGAGGGACTACAGAATTTCTCAAAATTTGGCTGCTCAAAGAATAGTCAGCCAACATTTGAACCCTTTTTCCCTCTGATCCCTTTCCCTCAGCCCCAAAATACGGAATTCTCTATGAGTTTACTTGCCTCCAGAGGAAGGTACGTGTGCTTCTGCTCCTGTCCAACTTGTAAACATGGAAGGTGAGGGTAGCGTAAAACTAATTTATGCCTGTCCTTAAAATACTGAGCTACAGTGCATTCAACTGTTTGTCCATTCTCCTGCTGAAGTGGGAATCTGTTGGAAAGCAAATATGCAAAGCAGCTATTACTCCATGCAGAATACTTTCCCACAGTTCCTTACCACACTTCTGGGCACAAGTTAAGCCTATTGAAAGAGGATGAAACAAAGCCCAAGCGATTAAATACCAGATTCAGACACTGAGCAGTTACCTTCTTGTAAAAAGCTGGTATCAGTTTAGTTCCTTATATTACTTCTTTTAAAATGGGAGTCAATGCCTCCACATTCAAGCTACGTGCAAATCTTGGGCTGGTGATTAAAAGGAAATATTTTTTCCAGAGGAAAAATAGATTGCCAATAAGCAACACTAGGAAGCTGATCCCAAGTGGCACCACTTTTCCACTCCAGTTGTGGGAAACTTTAAGCTACATATAGGACACCCTGTTCTTCCAATTTTAAAGAAATCCATAAATGACAGAAAAAAAGCCCCAGCCAACCAAAAAAACCTCCCAGATCTAAACCACAGCAATTGGTTTAAATGCCATGATACTCATTATAGTATAAAAATAGAACAAAAAGAACAGCAAAATTGGGAAAATCCTTTGAGGTGTATTTAAGGGTATTAACCAAAGAAAGCCTCACTTTTCAAGGTAACTCTTCCCACCCCAGTAAGGCAGGCAAGGTGTTTTTCCAGCCTGAGATCAAGCATATGGCTTAAAAGGTAGGAAAATACTTTACGTTTGGTGACTTGCTGGTCGTCTGGTGACATTGCACACTCTGTACTTCCTTTTCATCTGTCCACAGTGTGTTATCTCCACCTTCAGACCTAAAAATTGGGAAGCACAAGTCACCATTTTTCCAAAATCCAGGTGTCAGCCCTAAATGCTACAAAAGACCTGTTAAACAGTGTAATAAAGCCATTCTACTTAGCCACTAACAGCAGCCCAGACAGAACTCAAAAAGCTATTTACAGTCTTAAAATTCAAACTCCTGAGCTTCAGCCAAAGTTCAACACAGAATTTCAGAGCCAAGATGAAATCCCAAAGCCCCCAGAGCTCACAGATGACGCTGAGCACATACTGCAAATTCCAGTTCTGTACCTCTAAGGAAACAAAAAGGGCACACAAGCTCCTTGAAACAAAACCCCTTGTTTATACTTTCTGTCTAAGCATACGGTGTCTGTAAGACCTCCAACTCCTACAACTGAGCCTGAGCTAATGAACTGAGGGTGAGGGTGGAGCAGAATCCCCAAACAGCCTCTCTAGGAGCTCATGGGAATGAGGCCCCAGTGAAGCAATTTGGTGCCTGATTATTTTTTCAAAACATTTACAACCAATGCAAACTCAAGATTTATTTATACTTTTCCTGCTAACTTCTAGTTGGGCAAAGATAATTTTGTTGACATTTATTGGAAACATGAAAGGAAGGTACAGGATGGATTTATGGAGTTTTTAAAGTTACTTGCTTTCTACCAAGAGTATCAGGAAGGACAGATCCTCATTTTACAGAAGAAATCTTCAGTGAACAAAACCAGTAAGATTTCTTCCTCCTGCTCTCTTTGATTCAGACACTACACACTAGAATAACTCTAATTTCCTTTCAGAAGAGTACATGCAGGACAGATACCTAAGTAGGTAAAAACACATTGCTAAATTATAAGTAAAATCTGAAATATGAAAACCCTGACATCAGTAACTAGAAAAATTTAAGACTGGGTAATTAAAAAAATAATGAAATCCCATTCTTTGTAAACATTTAGAAATCATCAGATTAGGAACTGGAATATCTTTGTCATGAAACTGTGATTAGCACTACTGATAGGTTTCAAAAGGGAAAAATATGAAATTTTTGTCTCCCAATAAGGCAACTGCTGTGGAAAATACTTAAAATGCAGTGGGTAACACATGGGACAGAATAAAGCAGCTTTATATAATTTATTACCTTTTATTTCTTTGGTAAACTTTACCCTTTGGGAATCTGTCAGAGGTTTTTGTTGTTCTTCAATACTTTTGAAGTCCAGAACTTCACAGACAAACTCAATAACGGGCTGTGCTTTGTAAAATGCAGTTGCAGACACTGCAGACAAAAACATTAATGGTGTGTTACAACAATACAGGGGAAATTCTTAGGAAATCCAACAAAACAAATGGAGCTAAATTTTTGCCTTTTCATTAAGGAGCAAGAAGAAACAAGAAAACCTTTTGTACTACTTACCATCAATATTTAACATCATTTTCCATAATGAAGGTCTGACTGACTGATGGAAGCCAAACCAAACTTCTCTGCCACCACCCAAAGGATTTGAGCACCCTTCTGATGCTGTAAAAAAAGATCTCCCCACAGGAGTATACCTGCAAGAAAGCAAATAAATCCACATCAGCAAACTAAAGCAAAAATTGCAATAAAGCCATAACTAATGGAAATTCCTTTTCACAAAAGCAGAGAATTGTCAGTGTTTAAAATTACCAATAATCTGATATTCCTGGCAGGACTCAGGTAATACCTCTCAAAATCCAGCTTGTTGTAGTAAGAAATAGGCTACTACTCAAGTTTAAATTTATTTTCAGCATATTCCTTAATGTATCTACTAATTCCAGCAGAAAAGCATTAATAACTTTTTATCTGCATTCTATTAAAACTTCAGCTGGGCATCCGTAAGAAAAGAATTAAAAGTCTCTGCTATTAAAATACCAATGTAATAGTTTCTCCCCATATTCTAAATTATAGACATCATGTGAGGGCAAGTAAGTGATATAACAAATAGTTCTGATCCATCTTTCATCTTGATAATTAAGTATCTCACATTTAATAGCAAACAAATCATATCAAGAGCCAATGTGTTCCTCTGAACAAAGGTATCTGACAGTCTGGGCTGTTTTCTGTGCTGTAAAACCTGATTAAAGTAATTTTACTTTTTTTATCATTAATTTGAGGGAAAAGTCAACATACTATAAGGCTATTTAAAGTAATTTACATATACTCAACTCGTATTACCTGTTTAGAGCTTCAATATGGGAAAGTTCAGCCCTATTAAACTTTGTTCTTTAGCTTATAATTGAGCATCATTTGCACAGTGGCCTTAAGTGATTTGTTCCATGGCAGCAGAATTAAGCCCAGTTATCTCCTGGGCGTGACTGAAAATGCTGTAGGTCCCACTTGGAAAACAAACCAAATAATGTTCAAGTTTTTCTTTCCTACCAAAATAGCCACACGGGGTGACATTAATGTCCCCCTAGCACAGTAACTTTTATACAAAATTGGCAGTATCAGTCCAAGGACACACAGGAACATGGTAAGAAGTTGTCTTAAAACCACCCTTCCACATCTACCAACTTCCAAGCACTTCCCACTCAGGGAGAGTCTCCTTCTCCAAGGCTGCAGAGGAAAGAGGGAGATGGCAGAGCACCCCTGACCTGAGAGCACACAGACATGGACCCAGTCTGAAAACCTCTGGGCAAAGGGACTTGGGGCCAGGCTGGAAGCTCCAAATTCCACCAGATGAGCAGGAAAGCACTGACTGCCTCTTGCCACTGCCACACAGCCACAACTGTGACTGGGCTATGGGAGCACCTCCTACTCAAAGAGCCACCAAAGCACTCAAATCACACCCAAACCACATCAAGGTCTTCCCCTCACCTCATGGAAGGCAGGTGCCTCATCACAACATCCAGTGCCTGGATGGTCTCAAACGGGACGCTCGGCAGCCGGCCAGAGAGAGCATCGTGTAAAGCCTGCAGACTCACACAGGACATCCACTTTATAGCCACCTTAAATATTCTGTCCTTTCCTTCTCCTGGCAGAGTGACCTCCAGCTCCACCTGCAACAATACCAAACAACAAACCAAGATGATTCTTTCCATTGAAAGGGGGGGAAACGGGAAGGGCTCAGAAGGGACAATGGATTCTTCTGGACAGTGCCACGAAGCAGGGGAGGAGACAAAAAGCAATGATGAAGCAACAGCACACATTAGGTAAAGCCTCTTTTAACATCTACATCTTCCCAAAGGGGTATTTCAGAAGCCTGGAGTGCCTCCCAGCTGGCATCCCTCTCCCTCTGTGAGGCAACATTGGAATTTGGAGGTGCTTGGATCAACGAGGAGGTCTTGGTGAAGATCTGATAACCTGATTTCAGATCCCTGACAACCTCCCAGTGCATCACCGCTCGTGTCAGCTCCTGCATGCCTAAAATAAAACATGGGCTGTCACCACCTGCCAAGATTCATGAATTTCTGGTATTTGCTCTCAAGAGCACCAGAGTGCTCTACATACTACTGCTGAAGACACAGTTCAAACAAGAGAAGATAGGAAAGAAAAAAACAAAACCAAAAAACAATCACCAACCCTCCAAATAAAACAAAAAAAACCACAAAACCTACCAAGCCAAAATTCTTACTTTTAAATATCCAGGAAAGAACAAACTGCAACCCCAAGTACCAGTGATGGTATCAGGTAAGAAACAAGGACACTTCTTTGCCATGGTATACTCTACTTTGAATTTTTTGTCTAAAAAACAGTGGCAAACTACATTGTGGTAAATTACTTCAGCCAATTACTTGGAAATATTTGTAATGCTGATTTCTCCTCTTTCTTAAAACAAAGAAAGTCTGAGCACCCAAGTTCTTAAGCCGACTAAAATCAAGGCTTGTCTGAAATGATTAGGAGGTCTGGGAGTGACTATATAAAACATCAAGATCAGAGTATCCTTTGTGCTGGATACAAACAAAAACCTTGTATTTTCCCCTGCTAGGAGTTTGCAATTTAAATATAATAGGCATCCACTTAACAGGCAAACTGTAATTAGCAAAAATAATAGGTGGCTAACAGCAAACTACTATCTGCCAACATATGGCCTCTTCAACAATTTGCTTCTTCGGTGCAAAAATTGGAAGGAAATACAAAACACAAATAAGAAGCCTTCCCATGTGCCCCCAAAAATGAACTGGGCACACAAAATTAAGATTACAGCTGTATCTCTCCTCTAGCACAAACACCACTCCCCAGGGAGACTCGAGCAGAGGAAGGAGCTGCACAGCTGTAGGAGAGCACTGGGAGCTGAGTGTAATTGTGGAGTCACTGCTGTGAGTCTGGCCCAGAAGGTCAACCCTGCTGAAAGCTGTGCAAAAAAAGGGACAGGTCTTCAGCTCACACAGGCTGGAAGCTTTCCATGAAGTCTTCTTTTCCACCACACCATCAAAAAGTCTTCAACTTGCATCTCATTTACAGTAGATGGAAGACATCTGTTGCACCTGACCTGTGTTTTCCTTCAAACTTCTCCTCCAGATCAAGTTTCAGAACTCCTGATTGAGCAAGGAGGTGTCCCTGCCCATGGCAGGGCTCTGAAACAAGATGGCCTTTAAGGTCCCCTCCCATCCCAACCAGCCTATACTTATTCCCAGTACTGTTAATACACAACTCATCTGCCTATTAACCACTGTAGTGCCCTTAACCTAAAGAAAGGATTAATTTTACTTCTTCTCCTCTCCTGTTTTCAATTTACAGAACTCCTTCATGGAATGGGAGATGAAAAGGAACCTGTGCTGCAGGTGTCCCTGGTGGAAATAAAAGGCCCAGCATTGAAGAATTTCTCTTGCAGGTGCCCAACTGCAAACACCAGTTAACTTTAGCAGAGATGTGACTGCTGATTGTGGCCCAGACCAGTTTTTGCTGATGGGTCTAACTCCAAATGAGCTGAATTAAGAGTTACTGGTCAAATAAGTAAGGTTTAAATACAACTTTCCTGGGTTTTGTTTTTTACTTAAATATCTCACCCTACCAAAAAAAAATCATGAAAATATAATCCACATTCCACTTCCAAAAGTTCACATATACTTTTAAGCACTGCTAATCAGAATTTTTCCTCTCTCAGTAATATTCTATTTATCTCACTCTGTGCTTTTGAGGACAAATGAATACACTCGCATTTGACAAAGTAAGCAAAATATGAAAAAATTCAGACAAAGTTGTTTTAGATGGGAATTTTAATATTAGAGATAAACCCTAGAGCAAAATATAAGATTTGTTTTGTTATCTATCCCCAAATTAAAACAAAGTTTACAATGTCAGTTACTAACCTGCTACCTTGTAGACCCACTGCTAAACTGCAACAGAGTTGACAATTTTGCAGCTAAGGGACCTAAATGAAAGGGATTTTACTGTCAGGATGTGAAAAATCATTAAGCCTGTCAAAGCCATTCTTAAAAAGAATAGATCCTGAAGCTGAATGACTCACACAAATCAATGTATCACTGTTTAAAAATCATAAAGATTAAACCAGAACATGTGTTTCTGAGGAATTCTTAGCATTTCTTCTTGTCTATAAAATAAATGCAGCATCACATGATAATTTTATCATGCTTTGAGCATACAATGTACCTTTTCTCTATTAATCCAAGAGCTTTTTCCTCGCAGGGATTCAGAGGAAAACAGATTAACAACAAACTATGGATGTAGGAATGAGCTCTGCTTCTGTCATGTGCAGAGTCTTTAGTACTTCAGAAAGACAAAGTCAGAGGACCAAGTCTGTGGCCACAGAGAGGATTAACATTTTCCTTCTGGAAAAGGGAATAGCCACAGGATTTCTGTATCAAACTGCTGCTCTGTTCATTCATAATTACTGTTTTTCTAATAAAAGACTAATTAAGATGTAGGTTAAGATACATCAGTTGCTCTTGAATCTTGCTAGGTGAGAAAACTTCCAAGTTCAGGTAAAATTAAATTCCAGCTTTTAACTGTGAAAGGATGTTTTAGGGAAATACACAAGTAGAGCAGGAATTGAATACAAAGCTGCTGTTAGAGGTGACTTGGGTTTGCTGCATAGAACCTATAAATAAAGAGGAAACTGTTAATATCTTCCTACCCTGGCAGTGTCCTAAACACTTCTTTCTTCTCAACTTGTACAGGTAAAAAGTAAGAAAATATTATGTTATTATTTACATATTCCATATTTTTTCTGAAAGGTCAAAAAAAAATGAAGACATTAAAGAGTGAAAATAAGGTATGATAAGGAAAGAATGAAAACAGATTTGATAACCATAAAAGCCAATCAGAAAAGTATTTCTATAGAAGAAAAAGTTATAAAAGAAGCAGAGCTTTCAAGAAGGACAAAAATACAAGCACAGAACAACCACTATCAACAAGAGATGAGGACAGAGTGCATTAATTAACTTAAAAGAGCAACAGGAGGGGAAAAAACATGGGCAATTTTGGGTCAGCCCTCTGTTTAGCATCACTTCTTCCAATACCAATGCAAGTAAATTAAGATCTTCCACTTAGATAAATCACTGTATGTTCATGAATCTTTTCAGTATGATCCTAAATGTAAACAGATGTGCAGTAAACTTGCTACATTTGTTATGTACAGAACAGTCAAAAAAAACCCCACCAAAGAAATCTAATCTAATTATGCAGGAGGAAAGTCCTAATACCTATAAGCTTTATAGTGGTTTAAATCATGCTTAAACCAATTTAGTACCATGTAAAAATTCCCTTCGTTAAGCTAAATTTCCCCACGTCTGATTTAAAACAGCTCAAGATTTATCTTTATCAGCTCTTTCCTCCAGGGTAACATTAATATATGTAGAGCAGAACAATTGAAAAAGCTCTATACCCATGGGAAACAGGGAAAAATTAGGAGTTTATTGAAAGTGAGCCTAAATGTGAGCCACAGATGAAACCACCTGAACCACCTCATAATAAACTCCACTACAAACACTCTCCTCAGTGACCACCCAGTCCAAATGAGCATTGCTCTGGCATGACTGGGAATGATGAGATGATTTCTTGGATGAGATGTTCCTTCTGTCTGTGCCTGCTGACCAAACCAGACTCCATTCCTGATGCTTTGGATTTTACAGCCCACACACACTAAATTACATGTGGTAAAACTGAAGTCTAGGGACAGTGTGCCAGCAGGAAATGCTCTTGATGCCCCAATTCCTTTGTGTCCATGCAAATGAATGCTGTAACCTACACCTGGGAAAAGGCTGCTTTGAAGATTTTGTTAACTCTGTCCCACCTAAAATGGTTATCAGAGCAAGGAGGATCAACTTGCATCTCATAAAGTCTCATTAGATCTGAGGATTAACTTGATCCCTGCTTATCCTCTATAGATAAACCATTTCTTATTTAACTTTATTTATATGAATGCAGAACTTGTCATAATGTATATTGTTATTCATCCATAGCTTGTAAAGTATAAGGCAACTCTGCATGCATCCAGAGTTGCTTAAACCCCTAAGAGACTCTCATCAGGTATCCTGCCACCTTTGGCAAATACTTTGCAATCTTGTGTGCCAAACCAGTAAGAACTGGAATATTGTAAGGGGAAGAAAATCTCTAAGACTTTCAATGATTCCTTTTTAGCTTTCCCAGACATTACCTTATCAGTTAATGAAAAATAATTAACACTGGCGTAGAGATTGACCTTTATTGCATGGCATTCACTCAAACAGATTGGGGGGGAAATAAAAATTACACATAGGAGATTAAGATCTTGATTCAGGTAGACCTATTAATTATGTCAAGTGCAGCACAGGCATCCAATACGAGACAGCAAAGAACAGCCTGAACTATTTCACAGCTGCTGAATTTCAGAGGGCCTGAGTGGTTCCCAGTTTCCACATTTCTCTGCATTTCTCTTTTCCCCTTACATTCTATTTTTGTCTACTTAAGTTGTAATCAACTCCTATGAGATAGAACAGTCCTCCTCTGTAACTGTGTGTAACCCACAGCAGAAGGGAACTACTGTAGTACCAACAAGAATGACTGTGCCCTCCCTCAGGGACTCATCTAAACTAAATAAGGCACAGAAAATTCAGTCTGGTATTAGATCACAGGTGCAGAGACAAAATTATTTTCTAGGGCTTGTGTGTTAGCATGTTCCAACAGAGTCCCTTCCACTTCAGCAGTCAATGGGCACAGGAGCAGCCCAAAGAGGTCACCACCCCACCAGGAGCTGGCAAACAAAACCGTCCCCAGGTGCCCCGGGGCAAAGATTGCAGGTCTTAACCTGTGCAGGGTAAATTGGCTCTCAGTCATAAAGGATTAGGGAGGAGAGGTTCCAACACAGGCAACAGAGAGATGGAGGAGCTTCTTCCAGCTACTGATAGTGAGAATAAGCTTAGAGTGGGCCTTGATGAGATTAGTGAGGTGACACAACAGCTTCTTGCTGCCCAGAGCAGTATTTTCCCCTCTTTCTCCCAAATTTAACAGTGCTTTCACTTTCTCCCTAGTGCCACTCTGGAGCTTGCCTGCTCTGGGACAGCTGATCCAGCTCCCCAAAGCAGTAGAAACCACACCAGTGGGGAGAAAGAGAGGGAGGAATGAAGGGATATGGAACAGGGTGTGACCACTGGGATAGCAACAAATTCACACTTGTGTCCTGGTGAAGCACACCTTGAGCAGAGTGGCAACAATACAGACCTCTAGTCCAGAAATAGAAAATCAGATACAGAAAATCAGTTTCTATTAGTTTTTAGAAATATTCTGCAAATACCACATTAAAATCTCTAGAATTTTTTCTATTTAAAACTTACTTTATCTCTCCCAATGGGAAGTGGCATAGCTGTATAAAGGTTTTTTCTTCCATCAAACACTGGCTTGCGATCCCCAAAAATCTGGGTTTTAAAGTGCTGAACCATATGCTCCACTATTTCTCTGAAAACGCAAAAAGATTAGGTTAATCCAACTTTTTACTTCAAATGTTAAGTAGCAGATGAATACTAACACTAATATTTACCAACAAAGGCATTAGGTAACTGAAAGGGTTGTCCACTTCTGTCTATTAAAGGCAAGATTTGTTTGACTGATCTGAATTGAATGCAACATTTTCACAGACTAAACTGTTTTCTTAAAGCTGCTCGGTTTAGGTTTTTTCAGATTTAAACTTTCCTTCTTTTCTGTGACCTACTGATAGTGGTGAAGTGAAAGCTCATGCTCTCCCAAGCTCAATACAGGTGTGTGGTAGACCCTGGGGCTTCAGCTCCCCTGTCCCACAGCCCTTTCTGCAGAGGACCTTGGACCAAAGGCTCAGTAGCCTGAGCAGCTTTCAAAAACATCATTATCCCAGCTTACAGCCCCAGTGTCAGGACAACAGTTTATGCCAACAATGACAGTGAAACATTTTGCAGCTCACTGAGGAAAGTAACTTTTACATGCATTTTTTTCGTACACACAACAAAAGTGGGATCCATCCAACAAAACTGGGTATGTGCTTTTCAGTGGGACCTGTGGATATTAAAAGCACACATTCATTGAAGAGCAGCTGGAATTAAGTTGCTTGTTTGTATGCAGGGGGAAACCACTCACACAGCTCTTGTCAAACCACAGGGCTTACACACTGGTCATCCACAGCAGTTCAGCAGCCAGTGAGAGGTCAGCTGGAATAATAACACCCTTTGATGCCAAAGCTCTTTTGGTCCCAATATCCCAGAGAGACATCCTTCAGGCTACCTGTAACACCCAAACTCCATCAGCAGTCTGCAATCTTAACACACAACCAGGGGCAAAAAGGCATTTAGAGGTTAAAGTGACACAGGAAGGAAACCACTGCTCCTCCAGCACTGCTGACAACCACCAGCTCAGAGATGCTGCAGGTGACTTGGCAAGGTGATTAACCCAGCACCCAGGTAGGTATTACAGTGCTGCAAAACCTGAGATGAAACTGAACTCATTCAAGAGGAGAATTAAGACTGTTTTAATTGGCAATTTCTTTGCTGTGTCCCAGGGTTTATCTTAAAATAAGATGTGGCCACTGAAAGAAACCCTGACCTCTTGCAAAGCATGAATCAAACATGACCCAGGTAATATCTGCCTCAGGTTTGAGTGTCTTACTGAACAAGTGGAACACTGGGAGGGTGGGAGGAAGTAGGTACTTTTCAACCTTGAGTTTAAGATTGAGAATGGAAACCCCACTCTCTTCCTAAGCAAGTTCTTCTGATTGCAAACTGCTTTCTATAAAAAATGAACACTTCCACTTAATTAATGTTTTCAAGCTTCAAACCACATCCACATTTAGCAACGGTGATTCTCAGCTGTGGGTGGAGATATTTTAATGAAAAATAAGCTATTTTCTACATGTGAAGTTAAAAGAAGAATTCTTTACCACTTCACTAACTTCAGCCCTTTGGGACTACTGTTCTACCAAGCTCATGCAAGCTCACCAAGAACCCTGGGCTGGCAACCACAGGCAGAGTTCACCTTGCACAAGTCCTCAAAAATTAAACTGAAAGCACCCACAGTGTACAACCAAACTCACATTGCCCACTCTGCCTGTCCAACTACCCACACAGATCTGGCCTTTCTGCCACATGTACAGAATTGCAGCCAGACTGTACTAATTCAGAAGCACTTTGTGCTTTCCAGCCCTGCTCCAGCTCATGCCTCAGTGTGGAACTCGCATGGACAGTGGATACACCCTGCAGTGGGGTCTGCAGGGTCACAGTACAAGCTGGAGTAAAACTGAAGAACAAAGCTGGTACACACGAGGGAGGAGAGCAAAAAATAACATCTCCCTCTCTCCTTTCTAGAGGTTACAACATACTAAGATATGATAAAAACCACTTACTGCACTTACTGCATGTGAATTATAGCACTGAAATACTAGAAACATGTAAGCCAGCTGTAAAAAAAGTATAATTCAGAATTGGATATGTGCACCCTTCATAATCCTAGATCTAGATATATATAAGCACACTCAGAAGTACAGGGATAGACAAAGGACCAAGAGGTCACAACTCACAAAAGCCCAGGTGCAGCTGAGTGCAGGTACATCTACAGCACAGAGCAGTAAGCACTCAAAAGAAATAAATATAACACACTTCAGTAAGTGAATCCAATTTGTATTCTCACTGCACTGAGAAACATCCACCACACCACTGCTGAATGCATCTATGGCATCTCTGCTTACTGCAAAAGGCATTTAATCTGTGTAGATCTGTGTACCTGCTCCTGTTAGCACAAAAGAGGAGTGACTAACCTGACAAAGCAGAGCAGGTCATTAGCTGGCATTGGAGAAAGACCTTGCTACTGAACAGAATCTGCCTTTACAGTGAAAAAACTGCTTTAGTTTTCTGTGGCAAGCAGCCACACACTAGACTGTAAGGGAGGTGATCACACAGAAAATACACACAAGGTGGGCAGCACTTGGCTCCCAGAGGAGCAGCAGAGGCAACTGGGATCAGCCAGCAGCAGCTGGCAGGGCTGGAATGGTGGCAAGGAGATCAGTTAAGGAAAGCAAAGCTCTCACAGCTCCCACTCTGAAAAAAGTGACAGCTCCAAGTGTTCTGCAGTGCTCCAGTGCAGAAAGAGCATCTCAGTGAAATCAGCAAGAAAATTGGGCAAGAAAAGAGTTCTGCTTCATACACTTAACAACAGTGTTTGCTTTTAAAATTAACCTCAGTTCTTGACTAGCTGAAAAACTAAACTTGTAACAGATCACCACAGGAAAAAAAAAACAGGCCAGCAAAGCACAGCAATGCTACTTTGTGAAAACACTCATTACCAACTCCTCAGTGCAACAATGGAGAATGCCCTCAGGTTTATTAATTCACATGAGGAAAACTGTGGCTTTGGGTGGCTTTTTTTGACTCTACACTTTGTTCATTTTCATGACTGCATATTCCACCCATGTGACCTTTTTTAACAAGGAAAGGCTTTGCTCTTGAAGATATAAACAGGCCATTCCAATCCTCTACAGTCAAGGTGCAGTTATGATGATGACACTTGTGGTTTCCAGTTGGTGCCAAGTCTCATTCTCAAATTTCACTTCTGGCAACGCTGCTCTTTTTCAAGTCAATGAAGATGCATACTCTGACTAAGAGGGCACAGATGCCAAATTCAAGACCTGGCTGCTTGTTTCCCTGGCCAACTGATCTGTGTTTTCACCTTGCTATCTGTTTCAGGAGCATAGTTTTACCTTATACAGAATCTACTGACGAAGGATAATTTCTTACCTGCTTTAGTAACTCCACAATCCTCTCCCACAAACAAATGGCTTTTGCCTCCCCTTGTGAGTAAGGAAAAGTGGAAAAACAAGCTGGTAACACCAGCTCCCTGCTAAAAGACTTCAGCCAATTATACTCCAATATTTAATCAGGCAATACTAAATCATATTCATCAAGTTGGCTTATACTGACCCAGCTTCAATAGAGCTAATTCAGTTTATTCATCTGTCACCAGCAGCTTCAATCAGCAGCATGTTAAGATTCTGACAAATTCAATCCAAGTAAAGATTTGGAGAAAAAAAAAAAAACGATATGCATATCCTGTTGATGGATATGCAAACTTGGAAGTGATCAGTACAATCACTGATCAAAGCCAGACATCTTTCCAGACATCAGTGAGGGCACCTGGCTCCAGTTTTTTCAAAGAAAAACAAGACAGCAAGTAAATTGAGGAAAGGCAAAACACAGTATTACCTGTTAACTCTTCTAGGACATTTTTCTGGCTTTATATCCAACTCATAATGGTAGATATCTATTTTAGGAATGTCCATTTCAAAGAAGTTGGCCTGCAGTTTGATTGTTCTCCCAGAAGTGCCAAAATCTGGTCGAGGAGGAGGTTTAAAGGCATATCCCTGTATTGGTGGTGGCAATGGGGGAGGAGGTGTGAGCACTGCAAAAGAGAGAAAGCACAACTTAGCCATCATCTGTCTCAAATTGACCTTTCAACAAATTTACAGGCTATGTGACCAGTGAAGCCCAGCACATTTAAAACATGACTCTTTTTAAACAACCTAAAAAGTTAAAAACAAAACCCCAAACCCTGCTTTCAGGAGAACATTAATCCTTTCTTGTCTTTCTCATGCTGGTTCACCATTTGCTGTACTTCCTAAACTCAATTACTGAAAACAATCTTAAAATCAGTTGCATTTTCCTATACCACAAGTCAGCTGGGTAGGAATTTCACACGCCAAGCAGGGAAGCAAGAACCAAGATTTTCCTTGAAGGGAAGAATCTTCATTAAAAAACAGATCTAACCAAATTTATTTGAGCAAACACCTATAAAATGGAGTTTCCACCACCTTCCTCTGTGCTGCAGCTCTCTGCAAAAGCCTGTATTAGAACTAAACTATATCCTACTGCTTCCTTCACATAGGAAACAGAGCAAGTACTCTACTGCTGCTGTGCTCAGTTTTTGAGCTCAAACATCAGCTGTTGCTCAGACAACATGAAGCAGAAGCACAATGGCTGCTTGCTGTTGTTTCAACCTCGGAAAGTCCATTAAAAATCCACAGAGAAATGTGTAAGGCACCAACTCGAGTATTCAAAACTCCTGTAGCCCCAGTGATCAAGTGTTCTGTGCTCTGGAGCAATAACAACTTGCAGCAAACTCTCCACATGTGAAATAACCCAGGAGGTTTCTCATTATTTATGTAAGAATCCAGGTGTGGTTTCCTAGGATTATCAAATTCAGTTCCCTGCTAGCACCAGAAACAATTCACATGCCTTCATTAACACATCTGTCACCACTTTTCCACTCTGGCTTTCTCTATTGGAAAGCTGTTCCAGAACTATAATGCTCTAATGTCAGAAAACCTTCTTCCATTTTTATTTATTTCTTGGCAGGTTATATTCACTGGTCTTCATACAGTACTCCTGACTGTACTTTTAGATTTAAACCAAATTCCCATTTAATACTAAATTCTAGGCTATAGTCCTTCTGTTAGTCCCTGCTCATAAATCAGGCTTCATCATTCTCATCCTTCCATTTTTCAAGCCAGTGCATTTTAAGCTCACTTTTCCTGGAGAAGACTAAGTGATAACCACACTGCTGCTTCCATCTCTTAACTGGAAAAGGCAGATTAATGAGCCCTAAACTGCTTTTGCCTGCTGTACCACTGCCTTGTAAAGGCCATCCAGAGACCACTCAGTGATGTGCACCCATTTCAGTTGCTTATGATCATCTCCCAGTTCCCTATCAACTCCCAGCTACATTGTCTTTAATATACCTACTTTTCTAATCCATATCTATTACCCTGCTGCTTTCTGAATGATGCTCAGATTCTCCTTTTCCTGACAATGCCTCCTATACCTCTTGATGAATTTTCATATACTTATTCCAAACATTTATGCAATGGCTGCTAATGAAATAGTAAGGTCACTCCTGACATTAGCAGCATCAATTGCTCACTTTACCCCTCAACACTTCCCATGCCCAGTTTTCCATTCATGAGTATCTCCTTATTTTTACCACCCTACTAACTGTCAGCACCTATTTCCCCATACACCAAATACTTAATCAGATTTTACACTAGGAAAATTATAGACAGTTTTGTTATTATTTTTTGAAAATCTTGTTTCTGATCTTGTCTCTCAAATATATTCAAGGGAGGCATCCACCCTTTTAATTCAAGCTACTGAAATCCTATTTCCATTCCCCCCCCCCTTTTATAAACATTGCCATAAAAGACTCGGGTTCTCCAACACTAACTCAATCAACACATTAAAGTCCCTTCTTGCTGAAGATCTGCATTTCCATGACCTAAAACTTCATGTTTCAGTACTTCAGTTTTGCCTTCAATGGCAATACAGCAATTTTCATTTGAGTATTATTCGTCCACATTGCTTTTGCAGTGTCAAATATTTGTGGGATATTAACAGTTACCCTGAAAAATGGAGCCAAGTATCACCTTAGCTCTTATGTGTAACCCAGTCTTGCCCCACAGGCAGCCCATCTGCCTCTGCATCTGACCTTACCCACCTCCATCCCTGAAGGCAACACAAAACACCCAGCTCACTGATTCTGCTCAACCCTGGGCTTTTTTTTTTCTTCTAAATTCCTACACATCTTGACTTCTAAGACATCAATTTTCATCTTTTCCCAACACTTCCAGGCCCTCGGCTTATTTCACATTTTTCTGATGGTGATTAACTCACTCAGGTGGCCCTGCAGTCACCATATCCCCCTGTCTGGTGTGACAAATTCACATTGTGTCATTAACCAAAAAGAATCCTCTGCTGTGGATAGGACATCTAACAAAGTTATTTATAGCATTATCACTACAGCTGGGAAATAACAGAAAAAATACTCCCACAAATATTTGTACTTGCAATACACCAAAGGTTTCTGTGATCCACCTCCAAATCTGATCAGGAGGATGTGCACAAAGCAGCCACCTCTACTCCTCCAGAATCCTGTTTGTCATCACTTTCCCCCCTCAAAAAAATTTTAAAATAACGTGTCTCCCACATATGTTTTCAGTCACTTTGTTGTCAAGTCCTTCACAGATCACCACTGCACACATTTTTATTTCCATCTTTCTGTAAAGGAATGTTCCCATTTGAAAATTATGTCCTAGTCATTAACTTTATTCTGTGATTTTTGTGTATTTCCATGATTGCTATTAGAAAATATTTTCATTTTCTGTCCAGATTCCTGTATTTTAACATTCCCATTTCTTCTTATTCACATTCTGCATTCCACACATTGCTTTACCACTATTACCTGGCCAAGTGTTATCAATATATTGATTTTCCTTCTCCTTCCTCATGATTTTATGCCTTCTAAATTTCTGTATTACTGCCACATCCTAATTCCACTGCCCTTCCTTTTCAGTGCCAGATTTGGTAATGATTGATTTTCAAAACTACAAAAAAAAAAAAAAAAAACTTAAAACTTGGACGTACAAAGACAAGCATGATGGAAGGGGACACTCATCCTCACAAGCTATTTATGCTGCTAAATTAAGTCATTTTGTAATTAAGTAATACATCCTCCTCCTGTTTTAAAATGGGATTGCTTACTGCTTCACAGGGGCATAGCAAAGCCATACTGTAAGTGTTCAGGGATCAGCATGAACACATATTGCTCAACACCACCACTACATTCCTCCACTGGAGTTTTCAGTGACAGTGAATAAAAGTGAAGGTTCAGTCCCATTTTTAAGAATAAGAAATGCTGAGAGAAGCACAGACTCCTGGGTAAAGATGTGAACACAGTTTTATAACCTGCATGACTCACAGAGATAAAAAAGCACCAAGCTGTCCAGAAAGCAGGACCACTGCCACCCTCTGTTTTAATTTTAAGAAGTTTCTTCAATTATTTGGGTTTTATGATCCAATTAAAGGGAAAAAAAAGGGGGGGGGGAAGCTATTTCTTGCTCAATTCCCAAGGCAAAACTTATTTAGGGCAGGGTGTTGCTTCAAGGAGATAAGTACTGTTTATTAAACAGCAGCAGTGACCCGATAAGCACTCAACCTACATTTCTGCTGCCTAAAACAGACACATATGTGTCAACTGAGGGGTGGGGACTGAACTTCAGGGGAAAAAAACTAAATATTGCAACCACTGAGCTGAATTCACTGTTTGGACTACCACCTCAAATTAAGAATGCAAAATCAAACTATCTTATGTAGAACTTATTACAGCAAGCAGCTGTGAAGGGTAGAATCACAAAGTACTGAATTTGGTGCTGACAGAACAAAGAAAAAAGGCTTGACCATCTATCAAAACATGATAGAAGCCTTCAGCCTTGATCATGAGGCACAATTGCTGCATTCAAAGTGATTCAACTCCCTGTTCAAACATTCCCTGCAGAATTCCCATCGCTCACTTTAAATGTGGCAGAAGCTGTATCAATACAGGAATATTTTCCTCAGTGCCAAGGTTCCTACTAGGAAGCTTTTGCAGCCTGGTGAGATGTGTTACAGAGGATATCACTGGACATCTGAGCTGGAAGCGATGCCCTGCCCAAGGAACCCTGCCAAAATTCAGGCAGAGATGTCTTCATGAACACAGATGCTGGTGCTGGAGACATTATTTCAAAGCACTGGAAAATCTACATGCATTCCTAGATTTTACTTTTAAAGTGCTGTCAAGGAAAGAAGAGATTAGAGAAAAGATGAAAGACTACTAAACTGGAGCATACATGTGATAAGTATTGGAAGCTCCTCACTCATTTGCCAGATGATAAAATGAATAATGAGAACATTTCAGCCTTGATATGATGATTGAGACCATCAAGAGCCCCATTTTCAAGGTGTGAATTAAAGTGAGCTGGGTGTGGAATAATGAGGTACCCATACGCTGTCTTTAGGCTTACTTTTATCAGGAAAGAATCCAGACTTCCTATTATAATTCATGCCATTTACATAAACTAAATGTTCATAGCTCTCAATCTTAAAAGCAGCGATTTCTGCCAAAAAAAAAAGAAAAAAAAAAAAAGGCTGGAAAAGACCAGTAACAGAAAAATAACAGTCTTGTGGCAGTTTTATTAAATAAAATTAACAATCAAGCAATATTACTCTGTCAAAGGACAGGAGGGGGAAAGGTGGTAGTAGAGGAAATCTGGACCATCACAGAAATGCTGTGTTAGTAAAAAAAAAATTTTGCAAATTGAAAACTATTGCAAAAACACAAGGCTGGCTGCTCTTACTCCTGCACATTACTGAGGATCAAAATCAGAGATAAGAGTGACTCAGGGAGGGAGCAGGCCAAGACACACCTAGTCTATAAAAGGTGTGAATGAGCCACACACTTCGATGAGCTTCTACTCCAAAATCCCCACAATTATGTAATGATGGTTTTTCAGGACCGTGTGCTCCATAACCATTTCCCAGACTTGGAGCCTTCATTTCTTTTGTCCTTCACCGTTTTTTAAAGCTTAACTGCTGGCCTGCACAGCATGCTGGAAGTGCTGCCAGTCAGCATTAAACTTGCACATTGGAGATTTTTTAGCACAGAATTATGCAATTTTAATGTGCAGTCAGAGGCCTAATGAGTTACTAAATAAGAAGGGGCGAAACAAGTTGCATGGAAGGACTTGTCGACACAGGAAATCGTCTGAGCATAATTACACCAGTGCAATTATATCAATAAGTTTCCTTGTGTGGCAAGTCCTAACTCATATTTAATAATCAGGTGATGTTTTCACAACTCTCAGTAGGTTTTAGCACTGGGCTCATGCAATCTAAGTTTGCCAAGGGGAAGACTCTCCAAAACCATTTTTTTAAAAAATACAGTCTCTAAATGAAACTAAGGTGAAAGAAGCCTTATTTGAAAGCATCACTTTGGGTTAAGGTTTCCAATATCAGATAATGGGGCTGCTCTCCCAGATCATCACAGGTGATTTCAGGTACAAACACTGTGCACATTCACTGCTGCCTCGAGGTCAGTCACAGAGGCCATCCCACAGCTCCAGAGAGGATACATTGCTCCTTGGGCAAAAAAAGAGATTTAATAACTTGTCTCAACTACTGAGCAGCTATTTTGCCTCCAGAACTGCAGGAAATAAATAAACTGACAAATGTGTTCATCATGACCAGGTTAAAAAGAACCAAGACTGGTAAATGAACAGCCTCCAGCAGCTGCTGCAGAGGAGCAGAGGATCCTGAACACAGAACAACATAGGTGTGAAGGAACCAGGCTGACTTGTCAAGTTTTGAATATCTTAAAGGACAGAGTTTCCACAACACCTCTTACAACCTGTTCCACCCCCATGGTAAAATAAACTTGCCTTCTACTCAAGTGGAGTTTCCTGTGCTCCAGCTTCTGCCCTGTTTTTGGTGCACCTGCCTCAAGCCTGGCTCCATCTGCTCTAAAACCTCCCCTTAGCCTGTTGGAGAAGCTGAAGATCATCCTTTACCCTCCTCCTCCAAAGGCTGAACACACCTGATTCCCTTCACCTCTCCTGGTGTGCCATGTGCTCCTCCCCGCTGCCACAGGGCTTGCAAAAGGGTCATGTCCCCTTCTGGAAGTGCTCTTTGAAGTGGGAGAAAGGGAGACTTGGAGAGGGGACAGCCCACACCAAGGGAAACAGGATTTCCACAAATAGTTATTCAGCTACCAGTAATAGAGGGAATTCAGAAAGAATGTGGAAAACACCCAGTACAGATCCTTGACAGGATCTGCACAGGGTTTTTATGCATTTTAGTTATACATACATAGTCAGAGCAAGAAAACAAATACAGGGAGTTCAGCCTTTTCCTTTTCGGGCTCAACTAAAGAAAAACTTGGGGCTGTCTTCAAGTTTTCTGACAGTCTGGGTTTTATAAAGAAGTTTAACTTCTGGCTTTCTGTTAAGATCCGTTAGGGAATGATAGGAGAGAGGCTGGCAGTGTTTTCTACGAGATAAGGGAAACCCAAAGCTGCAGCTCATAGTCCCTTGATATTTTGGGGGCAGAGGAATCTAAATGGAACCTGTAAGTCTGTCTGCTGCTCATTAAGGACCTTTTAGAGCATGGAAACTAGAAGCTCTTCAGTCAAGCTATAACATCCTTGATTAGATAATGCACAACAAAAAAATTTTACAGACTTATCTATTAATCTCCAAGAATTCAACAAACCACAAGGACAGCAGAGGAGACGATGTAATCAGATTTTCAGTTATCATTTTTGACTAAATCCCTCTCTAAAGGTTCTTCTGGTCTCTCAGTGAGCAGCCACCACACTTTCTAACCACAGCACATTGCATGTGCCAAGGTGGGCTATAAGAAAAAGGGTTGGCTTAATACTGAAGAGAAAAATGAAGGAGTTGTCATCATAATTGTTTATTTTAAGTCACTTGCATGACTACTAAGATGTTTGATGCTACTCTGCCAGACTGCTTCCAATTTGTTAGTGCTGTAGTATGAAACTAAGTACCTTAAGAAAGAGTAAAAGTGTTAGAGAAACAGCACTGCCTTCATAACTAATCTCATTAAGCTCAGTAGACTACTCCAGACATCACTTCATTGAATGATTTTCACTTCCTATGAAAGAATTCAAGCAAGATTAACTCTCAAGCAAGATCAACTCCCCTTTATCTACTGAAAGATGCCCTTGCCCACAGCAGGCAAGTTGGACAGGATGATCTTTAGAGGTCCAACCCAACCCATTCTATGATGATTTCGTCTGGAATAAAGAAGCAGTTACAGATGTGCAGCTCTCTTGGTTACCCTGATTCCTTTCTGACCTTTGTAGAACACAGACACGATTACGGTGCCAGAAGTGATGTGATCCACTGAGACCAGAATCACTCCCACACACCAACAGTGGGCTGCAGTCACACATCAAAGAGAGAAGGGAGACATCAATCCAGCTTGCTCTTAAGTCAGGAACACATTTCAAAGAAGAATATGTAAGAACAAAAGAACTGAAGAGGAAGAGATCAAGGCTCCAGCAGGAAGCAGCAGGAAAGAAACTAAGAATGGCTCTTTCCAGCCCACAAGCTGCTTCTGGACAATGTCAACTAGCAAAAGACACCAAGTGTTAGTACTTTGCTTTCCTCCCACATTCTTCTTGCAGCCTTGACCTTCAAAGTCAGCCTCCAGATTTTTGAATAACAACAAGTTTCTTCTCACCACCTACAAGTGGGGTGAGCATTGGCAGAGCACCACCAGAGCACCCAAGTGCAGAACTTCCATCCTCACTGCTCACAAACCAGGTGCCTTAGCCCATCCCTGCACGTGGAATTTTACCAAGTCCTACCACAACCCTTCTCAAGGGCCAAGGAGAAATGCTTTTAATTACAAGCTGCAGCTTGAATTAAGTCATCCAAATAACAAGCCTCATTGAAACAATGGAGGGATGCTTACAGCTTACCCACAAGTCAGCAGCCCAGTCTGAAGTGAAATGTGAATTCAAAGTACAAAATAACTCCATCTTCAGACAAACCTCTACTCAATGAAGGGACAAATGGAGAACATTCTTAGCACTATTTATCACACTTGACCATCATGATTCATTCCCTTTTCCATGCCTAAGAAAAGGATGTTGAACTAATTCTAAATGTCTTTCCTAACAATTTGAAATACAGAATATAATGGTATTTTCTGCATTCATAAAGAGCAATGCCTCCATTCAATACAATCTCTGTTCTTTGCCATTTTGAAAGACCCAAAGTGAATAAACACATCTTTTAAAAGGGAACAAAAAAAACCCAATCCACCTACTAGCACCTATTGCTCCCTTCAGGCTGCTTCTCCCCTAAAGAAAGTAAGACCAGAACTTCCCTATTCACCATCCCACATCATGCTTCCCTTACCCCTTGTTTGCATTTAGGTTAGGAAAGAAATGTGGCTCCCCCTCCTTTTGTGCTACCTGACACTTGGAACTGCAGAGGTGTGTAGGAAACAGCCTAAACCCACCCTTCACTGTGTTTACTTATTTTTGTTTTGCTTTGAGTCACTACAAGGCTGGTAAAGCACAACTTCTTTATGCATCAGGATTGACCCTCCCAAAAAATTTAACACACAGACTGAAGTTTCCATCCCTACTTGGTGTGAATGTGAGACAGACAAGCACTTCCATTCAGCTCCCAGGAGCCACAGTCAATCCAGCTGTTGCCAGGTGCAGAGCTGAGCTCAGCAAGGGCTACATGGCCCCAGCCCCACCATTAGGTACTTCAACACCTTCTGCACACATCGACTGCCATCACCTAACACACAGCTCACCCTGACACTCCATTACCTCCACATCTCAGGCTCTCAGGGATTTTTTTTTTCTTCCTTAGAAATAGTAAGGACTGGTCTCTGCATTACAGCCCACGAGCAGATGCTGGATAGATTAAATCACCTGAACCAGAGTCGGAGTTCTCAGCAGTGCTGCTCCCCCAACACTTCTCCCTTCCCCAGCCATCACAGCCCACGCCTGCCCTGCAGCCTCCTGCACTTTCAGAGCCATCAGTGCCCACATGCACACCAGCCCCACTAAACTTAACGAGCCCTAATAGCTCAGGCTCTATTCCATGGCCACTGGCATGGTTTCCAAGGGCTGCGCCTCACCAGCTGGGAACTGGTGCCACAGAGGCCCCAGATCCCCATTCCCTGTGGGATTTGCATTGTGCACAACTTAATGAAACACAGTGATTTGTCCACAGTTAATTAAAGCAAGAAGCTAGGATGGGTCTGTTTTGTGTTGTACCTTTGCAATCACATCTCACACCCACACAGACTTTGGCTGGCACTGTTTTTGTGTAAAATCTAAAACTACAAATTAAGTTGTCTTTGCTCCTAAAAACTTTTTAATGTGCAAATTCAACTGTAGAGCTGTAACTCAGAAGAAGTCATGTCTTCCTTGTAAAAAATCTTTTCCCATTAATCTACAAGCACATGAACACTCTCGTGGTTTAGTTTTGGAATAGAAAAATTCCCAGTTAAGAGCTGAGGTTATGCTTTATTTTATCATTTTAGATAGTGAAAGCAGCTGTAGCAGCATCTTCAACATCCAGTAGTATCTCCTGTGGTTTCCAGAGATAGGGCTGTGGTTTTCAGCATCACTGCACAGAGGGCTAAGTGCAGGTTCCTAATAGTGGAATAACTGAGACATTACAGAGTGTAGGCTGGCAGCAGAACTCCCCTAGCAGAATTTTTTTTCCTATTACATCTCAGGGTTTTTTCCTCCACCACCTGCTTCTCGTAAGCAACTGACGTTCTCATATTACTTGATACAAACCAAAACTCAGCTATGAAAGGTAAAAAAAGTCACATACAAGTTTGCTTAAGAGAGGCCTCCCTGAAATTTGACATTAAAGGGAATTTGCAAGTCAAACAATTAGGAAAAAACCCACCACTACTGTATTCTTATCACATAACAAGACCCAGACAACAAAGCTTCATTTCCTTGCCCTGGTGGGAAGTTTCCTCCTTCTGAAAGAAGCTGACTTTTTAAACAACACACCCTTATGCAAATATTCTGAATCCCTATGAGTTATTCCTAAGCATTCCCTCATTAAACACTGAAGCTCTTCCCAAAATGAAACGCATTGGTTCACTGAGAAATTAATTCTTCTGCATTGTCATTTCTACATGAACCTGGGTTTCTTCTCTATTTTATTTTTGTTTTGCTTGTGGTTTGGAGGGCTGGTGGTTTTTTGGGTTTTCTTTCTAAACCTGTGTCTCTCAGTAGATTTCTCTACAGAAATATGTAAGTCAGCAGAGCTGAAGTTAACAAGTAGTATTATTTGAGAAACCTGAGGTTTCACTGGCAGTTAAAAACCACAAACAAGAAACCCCCTGCTCTCCCAAAGCCTTGTCCTCCCTGAGGATTTCAGAGATGATGGAGGAATATGATGGGACAAGAGTGTACAACCAACAGAGAAACTGATTAAAAAAAAAAAAAAAACAAAAAACAAAGAGTAGAAAGGGAGCATTCAGTGCAAACCACAAGCTGTACTGAAAGGACAATGAAATAAGTTCATTATCAAAGTCAAGAACACAGCAGCATTTAGACAGGAATTCGCCCTCTGTATGAACAGACGCCTGTCCTTCAATAGCAAACACTTGCTAAACAAGTTTTAGAAGGTATATAAGAAGGCCCCAGTAATAATTATGTTTTAAAGCTTTATTCATCTACATGACAGGTTTAACTTCAAACAGTTTTTTTGATTGATGTAGCTAAGCCAGTGAAACCTCCCCTCTTGGGAATTCGTCTAAAATTGGCTTATTTAAAATAAATCTAAATTAGCATATCCACACACACTTCCTACTAGTAAATTAAAATTTAAATGTCATTATTTTCTCACATTAATAAGCACTATTGTAAATTTCATGACTAAGCTCGGAACATAAATAAAGCATCACTGAGACAAAGTTGCAATGCTCTGACCTCTGACATGAGCAGCTCAGAGACACCCACGGTGTCCAACATTGCCACTGCAGCTCCTCAGTGCCACTCAAGAGTTACTTTTTTTCCTGGACTATATAAAAAAATCATCAATATCACTTGATACACCTGAGTTTCACAAGTGGTTTTGCAAGCTTCCCAACACAACATTCTGAAATTAGTTTATTTCTCAAAAAAATGAAAACTTCAGTTTTGCTCTGCATCCCCTCTTGTCCCACCCAACCCAGGTTGGAAGTGATACAATGAGACCTAAAATTCAAGTACTGTTTAAACACACCATCTTCAGACTTACACATATTTTATGGAATGATGTGCTATGGGATTTAACTCTTGACACAGGTGCAAGAGTTAACATTAAGAATGTTCTCCACCTTCTGATTATAAAGCAGCCTGTACAAGGGAATTAAATCAGGTTGTGCTAGAAGAGCTTTTGGGAAAAACTGCAGAGCCGAAACTGCAGATGTCGGGAGTTATTCTGCATCTCTGAAAAGTTAAATATTTTAATGCTTCTCCCAAAGATAGAGACTTGCATGACTGCACACTTATTAATGTTGGGATCTGGTCCCAACAACTTCACTGCAGGTGGCAATAAACTCACAACAAGACAGAACACAACTGAGCAGCACTACAAGAACAGAACAGGACAAACAGATTACAATAGGAGAGAACAAATTACTCTTGCCACACCTGTGATTAAAAAAAATAAATAAATCTGTTTCACAACCCAAATAGTAACAAAATTTGGTAGCACTGTGGACAGCTCAATGAGAATCCAATTCAAAAGAAAAAGCAAGCTTTGGACTGATTTGATTATGCCAGGATCCACAGTATTTTCCCATCTAAATCAGCAGTTTGCTTCCACCTTGGCTGGGTCCAGTTTTGTGAAGTCATACAGTAAAAACAAAAACAACCAAAACTTTCCTTCCTAGAAAGCCTGGGCAGCAGGTACCATGTGGCTTCACAGCTGCAGCACAGCTGTAAAGCAGGGTATTAAGGAGAAGTAATTTTCCTTAATATGAAATGCAAAGAGAGAGTACAGAAACAGATGAAATAATGCTCACACTACAACTTTTTATTTGAAAGCATCAAGTTTACCCTGAAAAGAGAACAGTAAAAGCAAAACAATTGAAACTGAAAGGTTAAAATGAATTGCACTAATCTGTGGTGCTCAGTCAACAGACTAAAAGACACCAGATTAAAACAGGCCTGAGTACATAAAAATACAGGCATCACCTCAGTCTCGAAGATTTAAAAAAAACTCCACTTCCTGGACAGTACTACAAAGTCTCTTCAAAGCACAACTTCTTAGAAAAGGCTACCAAAGGGACTCACAAATTACACCTCTGGTGTAAAACATGAGAGACACTACACAAATGCAGTCTACCTGGGGTTGATATAGTTCAGGTCTGTCTTTTCCCAATTTTGGCAGTATAAAACATATAATGAAATTTTTAAGTTTAAATTTGGCTATTACAATGTATGTGGGGGGGGAAAAAAAAAACAAACAAAAATCCCCTTGCACTCAATTCCAAGTGTTGTGCTTCCCTAGTCAACAGGATAAAGGGGCATTTTACATTCTAGTGAGCTGCTTTGTGAGCACATCAGAAAGGATGCAAAATACTAAAACAAATTAATTGGACAATGCATGGAACAGATCCCTACCCACAGCCACTACATTTAAAACTACGTAATATTTTCCACCAGCCTTTTTTTTTTTTTTTTTTGTTCATAACTTACCAAAAATAAGCTAGTGGAGGCTGACTTTTCTTCATTTTCAGATTTAGCAATAATTTCAAGTAGGCTGAGTATTAGAAATTTCATCACTAAAAACAGGACCAAGTTATTTTGCTTAAACATGAAGTAAGGGAAGCAAAACACAACAAAATTTTGACAGGCCTTACAAGTTCTGTGAAGCTGTTGTCAGTACAGGCTTAGCCAACATGAACAGGACTTTCATCAGGCATGCAAAGTCCCTAATTAGTTAAAACTATCTGAGTTTGCAAAGCCAATTTAGCAGAAGTTTACTGCGTTCATTGGCTCGATCCCTGCAATTTCTGGAAGGCCAGAAGCGTTTAGAAGGGCTGGTTTCTGAAATGGAAAAATCTCTCCCTCCTATACAGCTCTAAGGAGTAGAAGAGCATCAGCTGATCATCTAAGACATTTCCTCTTATTGAGTTAAAGCATTTATGTGACTTTCCCACCCTTCTGTGAAAGAGGGGCAGACTGGTGGTGGTAGCAGTGAAGGAAGGGGTACAATTGAAAAAAGAACTTTCCTGGGAGTCAGGAAGGTTTGGGTGCTCCTCTGCACTGCTTCTGCACATTACAATGCACCACTAAGTATGTATGGGCACACAACAATTCTGCAAAAGTGGAAAACTTCAAGCTGAAGTAAGAATAAGTGCACAAAATCCCATATAACTGCAGAGTCAGCAAGAGAATCTCTGCAGAAAAAGATGTTTCACTTTTCAAGAGCAAATAGCATAGCTCAGTTCACCAGGGAAAGGAGAAAGTTTGGTGACACATCTGACACCACCAATTATCTTTCCATCAAAGCACCTCATCTTTAAGCCACTTGAAGACAACAGAATTATCTGACACAACATAATGATATAGAATTTTTCTTTCCTTTGGAAAATATATTGATCATGACAATAACACATTTGGAAAAAGTCGAGCTGTGTTTTGCAGGCTGTAACCTTGTCAAATGCAATTTCAATTTTAGCAAATCCCTCATGCAAAAAGGAAGAGATCTGAGATTGTATATGAAGTTCTCATTCCCTCTTCTATGCTTACGAGGAGTTTCAGCATTAATGCACTGTCTAAAATTAAGCCAAAGAAACTGGTGAGTGTGATACCAGCAGCAGAGTAAGACCAGGTTCACATACACCCCCAAAAGAACAGAAAAAGCCTTTTTAAAAGAGAAGGGCAGACCTTTAGCAGGAGGTACAAGGGAGCTCTTGCTGCCACTGAAACACAAGGTGAGAGGACACTGGTGGAGTTAAATTCCACCAGATGAAGATGTTGTCATTTTTACTACCCCAGCCAAGGCATAAGAACACCTTTCCCCACACCACATTTTAAGACTGAAGACTCACAAAGAGAAACAACATCCAACATCCAAAATCTTCAAGAAAATATATGGAAGGTAAAAACAAGTACATGCACTAAAAACCAAAATAGACTTAAAAGTTTCAACAGTCTATTCACAATTTTAAAAGGGGCACTTAAAAACAAATGACAAGAAAATAACTTTAGTTCCACTGATCTGATAAAGTTGCTTCTTGCACTAGGAAAAAAAGGTGGTATTTCACATGCAAAGCCATAATCAACTTCACACTCTTTTTTAGACAACTGCTGCTTCAACAATAAATTAAAACCTTCAGCACCAGGAAAACCCAAATAATCTTTCAAAGAATAAATCTGTGGTGTGCAAAGTTTAGAATTTGTAAATACACTAAGACCTAGAAGTGCAAGTTTCAGAAGTTTATGCAGCTTTTACTCAAGTCTTTTAACTGAATGACAGTATTTTTATTATGCCACTTTGACATCTTTTTGTCCTTCTAAAAAAAGGTACACCAAAAAGTAGCACCAGCAAAATTCTTCTTTAAAAATTGCCTCTCAGATTTTCAGACTTTTTACTTTTCACACTTTCTGGAAGCTAAATAAAAAGGGTATGGACACAATGTCACAGCAAATTTCATGCCAAGTCAAGAACTCAGACAGTATTTTGGAGAAAGCAAAAGGGATCATTATTTTCCAAATTATGGAAACAGTGATTTCATGAAAACCCCTCCACGTATAAAAACCCATCTTACTCCCGACATAACATCATGTTTGAACAAACTTTCCACGTTCAGCAGAAATTTTTTTAAAGCTGTCAGACATAGCCTCCTAACTTGCTTGATACAGTTTCCAGAAAATAATACTAAAATAGCAAACCCTGTGGCCAATCGAGCAGTTTCTCTGGCAGGAGGCCAGCACCAGGAGCACCCTCGGAACGGGCTTGGCTGCAGAGTCCAGTTCAGCAACAGGAGCTGGGAGAGCAGCTCGTGTGCATCAGCAGCGTCTGCAGAGGGCAGGTCCGGACACAGCAGAGATGAATGGAGCCTTCCCTCGGTGTCAAGGATGTGCTGACAGACCTGGAGAGGCTGCAGCTCTCGGGTGTTCACAGCAGCTCTGGCTCGGTGAGGGCTTGTAAACCATGCTTCTGCTCTCTCCTCCGAGCAGGATTTCACATACAGTGGTTTTGTAGTTTTCAGATTAACGCGTGGAAGGGGACTCAGCAGTCCCTGCTTCCAGGCTGCTTCACGGAACGGCCATGCTATAACAAAAATCTCCAAGATGCCCTGCCCTGTGTGTGGAATGGAGCATGAAGCTGCCTGGGCTGCCAGAAGCCACTGTGCTGCTGAGGCTCTCCGTGGATGATTTCACAGGAAGGAAGTAGAGCCTCATCACCATGTGGAGAACAACTCGCAGCTCCTACCCCGGCACAGACACGGCCGCTGCCCAGCGCTGCGCAAGGGGAAAGGGCTGAGCCACGCTGATAAACTCGGAAGTAAACAACACACAAGATGAGCTTGGCTGGAGGCAGCAGAACAGCAGGAGCCCCAGACACGCACCAGTGACAACACACAGCCACCTAGAACTTGGTGAAGGTACAGCAGTGTCAGGAGCCCGAGGCTAAGAGGTGCCAGGAAGGGGAAAACATTCTTTCACACTGAACATGGGCCCCTGATGGCAAACAGCAGCCACCAACTGGGAGATCATTCCAAGTGAAAGGGAAAGTGGTAGGATCAGATAGAGTAAATAAAGATAAAGAGACTCTCACACATGAAACTACTCTTAGCCTCTATGCTGGTAATATTTTTAATTATCTGTCTCCTTAAGCACAATTTCGAACAGGATCTATGACCAGGAGGTGAACACAACAACAGCCCGACATGAGCCACCATGAGCACCTGTAAACTCCAAGTGTACCTGTGCCTGAGCAAGAGAACCTGACACCAGAAGCCGCCAAAGGATTGCTTCTATAGTTCTACACAGTTACTGGCACTGCAATGTGCAAATGATGTTACATACGAAAGCAGAATCTTGAACATCAGTCTGGACACACAGAGCTGTAGAGACCTATCTCCCTGCTGTGCTAGCAAGAGCCTGGTGAGAAAGTGAAAACAGAGCTGTCCTTCAACAGGAAAATAATCCTCCTGATTGTCTTTCTCGATTATTGCCCCTTCAAGAGAACCAAATCAACCAAATCAGAGGAAAAAGATAAAGGAGGAAAAAAAAAAAAAAAGCAAGCCAGCACCTAACTGTGGATCCCAAGATATGAATGCTTCTACAGAAGCATCTCTAAGAGGAGCAGTAAGACATCTGAGTTACAGGTCTTGCATTTCCCTACACTATTCTTTGCTAGATTATCCATCTAAGGAAAGAGATTTTATGCTAAACCCTTCAGAACAGTAGCATAAAATAAAGTTCCACTTATTTTGAAACTTTTCCAGAAGGAAACTAGGTGCCAGTCACCCGAACACTGTTGTTTCTACGTAAGAATTCTCACCACAGAAACAGCCCAACACTAAAATGGAAAAAATATTGTCTCGTATGAACTGCACAAACTCGAACAGCATTAACTTGTATTTCCCCAAAGTAATATTAAACGTCCCTAACAGAGTTGGTAATCTTGTTCTGCACGTTCACCTTTCCTTTGCTCACACGACAGCCAGAGGACACCCAACGCTGCCCCTCACGTCTCCCAGCCCTCCCAGCAGGCGGACGCTTCACCCGCACCTCCAGAGCACAACTACAGCAGCGCGGCCGCTGACGAACACGCGGCCAGCCGGGAATCCCAGGATGGAGCCGGGAGGGAGGAAATGGAGACCCCGGTCCGCAGCGGGAGCTGCGCCGGCCTCGGGGCTCGGCAGAGGGAGGGGGGAGCGGGGCAGGGAAGGAGACCCTCCCCTCAGAGGGGCCTCCGGACACGCGGCCCTGCCCGAGGTGGCGGCGGCGCCCTGACCCTCCTTCCTCCCCCGGCCAGCGCGGCCGCCGCTGCAGCCAGGCCTGAGCCGGGGGGGGCGAGGCGCTCCCGGGGCTCCCCACGGACCGGGAAAACCGCCCCGGGGCGAGCGGAGGAGGGAAACAAACCCGGGCGAAACCTCACCGGGTCCGGCGGAGGGGGCTCCCGGGTACATGTCTCCGTGTGCAGCGGCGGAGGTGGCGGCGGCTTCAGGGGAGGGCACGGGGGAGGGAGCGAGCCCGAGCCCCGGCTATGCTGTCGGGGGAAGGGGAGGAGGAGGAGGAAGGGGAGGGAAGGGGGGAGGAAAAGAAAAGGGGAGAGGAGGAAAAAAAAAAAAAGAAAATAAAGAGGGAGGAGGAGGAGGAGGGCCGGGAATCCAGGTTACTCGGCGGCACTGAGGAGCGGGGAGGGGAGGAGGAGGAGCCGCGGGGTCACGGGGAAGGGGCGCTCCGCCCTCCGGCCCGGGCGGGCGGGAAGCGGCGGCAGGACAAGGATCGGCAGCGCTGCCGAGCTGAGGGGCCCCGCTCTCCGCCTGCAGCCTCGTCTGAGCTCTGCCCACGGAGTCACAGAATCAGGCAGGCTGGAAAAGTCCTCGGAGATCATGGAGTCCAGCCTGTGACCGGACATCATCACGTCAACCAGACTAGAGCACGGAGTGCCGTGTCCAGTCTTCCCTTAAACACCTCCAGGGATGGTGACTCCACCACCACCCTGGGCAGCCCATTCCAATGTTTAATCACCCTTGCTGTGGAAAAACTCCTCATGTCCCGCCTAAACCTCCCGTGGCACAGTTTAAGACTATGTCCTGTCATCTGCAGCTTCCAATGAGACGTTGGGAAATGATGGTGTGCCTCTAGCACTGTCTCTGCTACCTCTCCCTGTTACATGTTTGAAAGGAATGCTGTAATTATATCAATATTACATATACTGCTGGATCTTGAATTAAATTTGGATTTGATTGTTTAGCTTCTTTTATTCCTCCTGTCGCTGTGAAAACCTCAGCTTGGTTACCTCATGGATCCCACACTTCCATACCACATCCACTTTTAGTCATATCTATGAAACCCAGCTGTGGTGGGGTTGCCTTATTGCCTTGTACAACCAGATAATGTGCAGTACAGTACACATGTAAAGTTTAGTACAACCAGATAAAGTCCGGTTGTACATATGTAAAGTTTACTACTGTGGAAGACAAACTAGAAATTATGTGAATGAGGCAGAGTAGTGATCAATATGATGCACTGAGAAGCTGGAGATACCCCTGGAGGGATTTAAAAGACATAGGTGTGGCATGTGGGGACATGGGTTAGTGATGAGCCTGGAAGTGCTGGGTTAATGGTTGGACTTGATGATTTTACATGTATTTTCCAATTTAAATGATTCTATGATTCCACATCAGTGATGATAATCCCTGCAGGAACTGTCGTCCTTTTGTAATCACCTAATTGGTACCTCTTCCTTTCAGAAGAAAGTAGGGAAAATAAACCTTCTAAGGAGGCAAAAAGCAAGTTAATGATGCTCACTTCCACTGGAGTTACCTACAGAGTTCCAGCACAGCCATGATCTATACTTTCAATCACCTCCTCCATGTTGATGTGGAAACCTTTAAAAATTTGGTCCAGTTTTCAAACCAGAACAGTCAAGCCCCATCAAAGCCAACTGAATTCCTTCTCCAAGTATTTTCTGCCAAAGGACAAGGCAAACATACAGCTTGTAGTGTTTATCAAGCCAATTAATATCCTTCTTCATCAATTCGTATTTCAAGTGATACAGAAGTATCTCACTGTTCCAAAGTATTTACTCTTCCCTTTGGGTCAAACTTGCAGATATCCAAGGGCTGCTATTAACAGCTCAGCTTTCACTTCAAGTGAACTGTTCCTGAAACCATTGTCACCACTAGAGTTTCCACTGGAGTGATTTTGGATTTGTCTCCATTCCAGGCTTCTCAAATTGCTGGGAAGTAAAGATTTACCCATAACTATAAAAAAATAAAGGACAAAAATATGGGTCAACTTCAGTTTTAAAGCCAAGCAGCTCTAGCAAAAAGATAAACAAGGGAGCTGGCAAAGAGGTTGCTGTCTTCCTCTCTCTGAGGAGCTGGGTAACATTTTTGCACAACCACCAATAATTTTTGGTTTATGCTATATAACCTTACTAGAGGCTGAAAAAGAGGGTGGATGGGGAGAAATTCCCAGGAACAAGAGCCAGAAGAGAGTTATCAGAGGCACATTTGGCCTTTCTACTGAGGTGGCAGGGGGGAAACATGCAGTCTCTGTATCAACATCTAATGGGTTTTATGCTATATTTAAACCAATGTCTTCAACCTGATTAGGAATGTAACTTCCTCTAAGATCAGACATACTATCATGCCTGTTAGACCTGCATTTAAGAAAAAAAGGGCTTAAAATACACTGACAACTCTCTGGAAATGTTCACTGGACTAATTTGGTCGCCTTGACTATCAGCACTGACTTCCACTGAAGCTAAAAGTCCACTACAATACTGTAGTAGCAGTTTGAAAATAGCAAGCTAACAAGCATCAGAAAACAGGTGAAATATAAGGGGAGGTTTATAAGGGGAGGTTTTCTCTCTGGCTCCACAGAATCCTCTGCAATTGATTTCAGAAAAAAAAAATCCTGAAAATGGCAATTAATGCCTCGAACATCCTAGAGTGCAACATATTTGTACTGATTTAAAGCTGATTTCTCTGAATTTAGCACTTCATAAGCAAAAGGATCTTTTTTTTTTTTCCTGTAGAACTGCACATTCAGCTAAATAATGAATTAGTTAAATTGTTTTATTTAGGCACTGTTTTCCCATGTGGAAGTGCTGCTGTTCCTCAGGTATATTTTCATGGTACTGAGCACTTCCAGCACCATTTCTGTGCATCTGAGGAAAGACAGTTCCAGCTTTCTTCTGCTTCTGTTCACACACTCATTTTGGGCCCTGACACTTGTTTTATTTCCAATGCCTTCTATCACTGACAACTGCTGTTTGGAAGCACAGTGAAACCTAATTATGTCTTACTGGGCCATTTCACCCAAAAAAGTCCTCAGTTCTTGAAAGGTTTGTTCTGAAAGAGAGGTTTGAAAGCTCTGTAACAGCATTCTCTTGTGCGTGCTCTTTATATGCTGTATTAACAATTATATGGTGTATAANAAGCAGCACCAGAGTTTTGTTCTTCATTGTAATGACCTGGTTCCAAGGAAAAAAAAAAACAAACCAAACAAACCAAAACACTCCACTAGAAATGAAAAAGAATTTCCAAAAGGATTAAAGAAGCAAAAACTGTACCAGAGAGTGCTCACCAAGAAAAAGACATGTCCCTAAGTGCCACACGTGCGTGACTTTTAAATCCCTCCAAGGCTGCTGGCTCAGTCCCTTCCCTGTTCCAATGCTTAACAATCCTTTCCATGCAGAAATTTTTCTTAATAGTGAATCTGAGCTTCCTGAGCACAAATTGAGTTCACCCTATCACTTACTACCTGGGAGAAGAGGCCAACCCCCACCTGGTTATGGCCTCCTGTCAGGTACTTCCTTCCCTAGCTCTGCTCCTTTTCTTCAGACAGGCTCCAGCACCTTCATGTCCTCCTTGTAGCAAAGAGCCCAAATCTGAACACAGGACTCGAGGTGTGGCCTCCCCAGTGCTGAGTACTGGGGGACAGTCACTGCCCTGGTCCTGAGGGCCACATTTTGCCTTTGCTCACTGATAAACTGAAGCCTTGAGAGCTGGAGAGAGGCGGCTTAAGAAGAGAAAAATCACCTCAGGAAGGTTATAAGCAGCAAGAAAATAGTTAAGGACAGAGAAAGAGAAAGGAACTATCAACTTCAGGTGTCCTTGGTAAAGACCTCTTGAGTTTGACCACTTTGATGACCACCAGTGGCCTTGGTCATGTTCTAATGATCAGGCATCAGCTCCTTAGTGCTGCCCACTCACAGATGATTTAGGATGAGGTGCTGAGGACTGACTGCTTTGTGTACAGTAATGATCTTGCTGATGTTTTCATCTTCCTTGGCAATGCACAAGCACATCCAGCCAGATCTCTGCCACTGCTCTTTACCATCCATCCTCCAAGTGTGAAATATCCACCTCAGGGAAGTTTCATAGCCAAGTTACTTGTTTTGTTTATCAGGAAGACAGCCCTGTGTGACCCTGTAACAGCTTGCTAGTAGACAGCTGTATCATCGTCCCAAACCTCACCACCCTGGACATAACTCACTACCCTGGAACTGTAGAATACACAGAAGAATGTAAGGGGGTTTTGTTGGGTTTTTTAAGCTTCATTTTTTTGCTGTAGATTCATCCAGAACAGAAACTTCTGCTCCAAAAGGATGGTAATGTTAGACACTAAAAATACAGACTGTTACAAGATCAGAGGTGAAAAGCACACATCACCACAAATTTCTAGATCCTTGGTCTGCTTTATTAACTGGCTTTATTAACTAAGCTTTAAGTATTAATTAATTAATTAAGCTTTATTAACAAGCAATCCTGATCAGATACCTAGGCTTCCAAGAACTTTAGGAAGCAGCAAAACTGGAGCTTCTTTTGGTATTTTGCTTTCATATTACACAGCGATTTGTTTTCATCAGAACTTTATTCTGGGCTCCTACAGAGCAGCTTTATCAGTGTCACTCAATAGATGCAGCAAGACAGCCATGAAGCAAGGATGCAGGCAAATCTCATTTAATTAACATCTTTGCCAACCAAAGCCTAAGCTTATGTGAATGCCACATTTAAATTTTAGGTCTTCATATTTTATTTTTTAACAACCCATCAGCATTTCTAATAATTTTTTACCCTAAAGACTGTTACATCAGAACTGTTACAAAACCATGTCTATTAAACCTGTTTTCCAGTTGTTGTATTTCGTTGTTTGTTTGCACACTTCCAGTACTCATCTCCCAGGCCAGCATCGTTTGCAAGTTTATTTGATTGAAAAGGAATCTTATTTCTCTGTTGCTACTTTTCAGTCAGATCATCATCTCATGGACCAACGGGACAGCTCTGAGGGCTTTTGCACAGGAGATCTTGGCAACCCTGGAGTGAGGGACAGATAAGGCAGGCTCATGCAAGGCCCTGTGAAATCCCATCCTCAAGCACACGGCAATGACAGATGTTCCAGGATATTACACCCCAATGGAGAAGTGCATTTATTTGCTACTTTGAGTTAGGTATAAAAATGTAGACAATTGTCCTGTGCCTTGAATAGGAAGTTTAACTAAATGCTTAAATTCAGAGCTGGTGACCCCCCTAATAGGGATAAGCACCCACAAGTTAAACACTGCAACTCTCTGCATTTATCATCTCCAGCAGCGAGTAGTGTTATATCTTTATTTAGTGAAATTCTCAGTTGTTTTTGATCCTTAGGGAGGGATGGATACTGGAGGTCAAGTCCCTCTTGTCTACCTCAGTTTTTACATGTAATGGTCTAATAAATCCTCAGATTTCTATAAAGGAGCACCACAAAAGCAGGCTGTTTGATACACTTTGCTGGTAGTAGAAAATCATCATTTTTTGACTTTGAGCTTTCAAGTTTCTTGCAATTTTTTGAATAATTTTCCTTAAGCTTATTTTTGATAGTTTGACTTATTTGGCTTGGGTTGGAAGGTACCTTTGAAGGCAGATAGCCCAGCCCAGTGCAGTGAGCAGGGAAACCTTCACCTAGATCAGGTTGTTCAGAGCCCCGTCCAGTCTGGATGGAATCCCATCCCTCAGGCATGTCAGCCACACCACTGAGCTTGGAATCATCTGCAAATCTGCTGAGGGTGCCCCTGATCCCCCTGTTCATGTCTTCGATGAAAATTTTAAGTCATACTGGTGCAAATGGACCCCTGAGGGACACATCACTGATCTCATTGGGCAGCTGATCACTGTGCTGTGGATGCGACCACCCTGCCAATTAGTTATCCACTGAACCCATAAAATCCACCCATAAAATCCACCTCTCTCCAATCAGGCAGAGGGAAGTTGTGGGGGACAGTGTCAAAAGCTTAACAGAAGTCCAGACAGGTGACTTCCATAGCCCTCCCCGTGTCCTCCGATGTGGTCACTCCATCCAAGTGACATCCACAGCCCTCCCTGTGTCCTCCGATGTGGTCACTCCATCATAGAAGGCCCCTTGGTTGGTCAGGCAGGACTTGCCCTTGATGGAGCCAGGGCTGTCCCAAATCACCTCCCTGTCCTCCAGGAGTGCCTTAGCACAGCTTCTAGGAAATCTGTTCCATGATCTACCCAGCCACCAAGGTTCATCAAATGCACACCTGTCAAGAAGACAAAAAAAAAGGCCCAAGGGAATATTTATTTTTCACAATCTGATTATTCCTTTAGAGCAGAACTCTGGAATTTGCTCAGGCTCATCAGAATCACAGAATCACAGAATGGGTCGGGCTGGAAGGGACCACAGCGGGGTCATCTGGTCCCACCTCCCTGTTCAGGGCAGGGCCATCCCAGAGCACAGGCACAGGATTGTTCTGGAATATCTCCAGTGAGGGAGACTCCACACCTTCTCTGGGCAATCTGTTCAGTGCTCAGTCACTGCACAGGAAAGAAGTTGTTCATCATGCTCAGGTGGAAAAAATTAGGCTGCACAGTTCTGTACCGAGGGCTTATTCTGCACCCTTTTTTTCTCATTTCATTACACACAGAAGGTTTAGCGACGCAGTGAGACCTGAAGTGAGGGGCAGGGGGAAGGGGCTTGGGTCCCTCAAGCTGTGCCAGGGAGGTTTAGTTTGGATACTGGGAAAATTGCCTCCCCAGAGTTTTCCAGCCCTTGCACGGGCTGCCCAGTTTAGTTTGGATACTGGAAAAATTGCCTCCCCAGAGTTTTCCAGCCCTGGCGCGGGCTGCCCAGTTTAGTTTGGATACTGGGAAAATTGCCTTCCCAGAGTTTTCCAGCCCTGGCGCGGGCTGCCCAGGGCAGCGGTGGAGTATCCCTGAAGGGATACACAAACCGTGTGGATGTGGCACCTGCGGACACGGGTGGGCCTGGCAGTGCTGGGGAAGCGGCTGGGCCCGGTATTCGGGGCTGCTGTGGTTTTTAGGAATGAATTATTCCCTGTGAGGGCGGTGAGGGATAAAGGCGGGTGGGAAAGGGAGGGGAAAAAGGAGGGAGCGCGCGCACGCACCCGCCATGCGCGGCGGCTCACGGGTGTGACGTCACAGATGACGCAACACGCGGCGCTATTATAAATCCGCGCCGCCGTTGCCCTGCCCCTTTCGCTCCGCGGCGGCCCAAGGTGCTGAGTCCTTCGTACGAAGCTAAGGCCGAACCACCCGGCGACCAGCACCGCGCCCCGCCATGGCCTCCGTCTCCGAGCTCGCCTGCATCTACTCTGCCCTCATCCTGCACGACGACGAGGTCACCGTGACGGTGAGTGCGGCCGCACAAGATGGCGGCGGCCGCGCGGCATGGCCGCCTGAGGGGCCGCGCCAGGCCGGGCCGGGCGGGCTCTGAGCGCCGCTGTCTCGTTGCAGGAGGACAAGATCAACGCACTTATCAAGGCGGCCGGAGTGAACGTGGAGCCTTTCTGGCCGGGGCTCTTCGCCAAGGTGGGCGAGAGGGGCCGCGGGCCGGGCAGGGGCGGCGTGTGGGGCTGTCCCCCGCACACCCCCCCGGCTTAACGAGGCTTCGCTGCCGCTTCTCGGTCTCTGCAGGCCCTGGCGAACATCGACATCGGGAGCCTGATCTGTAACGTGGGAGCGGGCGGTGGAGGGGCTCCGGCTGCCGCCGCTCCCGCGGGTGGTGCCGCGCCCGCCGGCGGAGCCGCCCCCGGTAAGTGGCGGCCGTGTCCGACCGAGGCATGGAAACGTGATCGGATCCATGGATCGGATCCATGGATCGGCTTGGGTTGGGAGTGTCTTAAAGGTCGAATCTCTCCAGCCCCCCTGCAGTGGGTAGGGATGCTTTTCATTAGACCAGGCTGTTCAAAGCCCCTTCCAACCTGGCTTTCAACACTTCCAGGGATGGGCCAGCCACAGCTTTGCAAGGACCAGTGACACAAGCTGTGTTCATGAGGTTTGCCTTGCAGTATGGGGGTGAATGTTACTGATTTAAGCACCCTCCCCTTGAGAAAGGGTGGCATTGCACATGAAGTCAGTATATAGGATTGGTGTTCCCTCAGAATTGAGAACTGCTCTTCCTGTATGTCATCAGGATCATACATTAGCATCTCCTCTTCAAGTTTTAAAGGTTTGATAGAAATTAACTCTGAAGCCACTTAACTAAGACTGCAAACAGTGTTCTTGGGCTGCTGGCTTAACTTGTTAGGACTGCTCAGGTCTTTATGCTTGATGTTACAGTCATTGTATGTGAAATCTTTTGTGACAAGTGACTTCTGTGAGCAGATAAAATGGAAAATAAATCCTGTCTTTCTTTTCCAGCTGAGGAGAAGAAAGAAGAGGAAAAGAAGGAAGAGTCAGAGGAATCTGATGATGACATGGGCTTTGGTCTTTTTGACTAATTAGTTTTGTACCTGCCTGTAATAAAGAACATCTACTTGTACCCGTGCCTCTTAAGTGGATGTTTGTGAAAGGGCTGGGTGGGCAATGGCCAGGTTACCTGCAGCTGCTGGGAATTCTGTCATGAGTGTTCAGTGGGGGCTCTACAACTTCATTTGTTGGGTTTTTTTGTGCTTCACAAGAACAGTTAAGGCTCCTAAAAGCACTCACAGCCACTGGACAAAGGTGGGAATGAAATCCCAGTGAACACAGCTCACACAGAGATGTGGTGACAGAGCTGCAGGATGTTGTGTTCAGCAGAAGGGCTGAGGCTTTGCTGGTGCTGCTGCAGCCTCTGCTGTGACCTCTCTGGTTACAGAGCAGTGCAATTCCAATGGCACCTGTGCAGGGCTTTTCACAGTGGGGGAAAAGGCTGCAATTCTCAGGTGAAGGGCTGAGGTGGTGAAAGGTGTAGAGTCTATCTCCAGACTTTAATAAGAGGGTGTGGGAAGTGATGTAACATTGCACTAGAAAGGAGCTACTTAAAAGTAATTCATAAATAACTTTTGAACAGGACTTTTCCAGAGCAGTTGAACAAGGTAAGTAAGGGCTGTGTTCCAAATAACGTATTCCAAAGCATTAAGGTATTACAAAATTCCAGGTGTGTAAGAAGGGCTCCAAAGTTGTGGAGGGTTGTTCCACATCCAGACCAAACACTGATGCACTCTGCACTGTCCCATCTTTTACATTTATATAACAACTTTATGATATGATGGTAGGTATTTGTATTATCAGTTCATTTATATCTAAAAAGACACAGGTACCCATGGAAGATTTTTGCAGTGTACACAAAATAACAGTCAGAGTTTCACTGGTAACACCTTTTTAATAGGTCAAAGTAACTGTACAGTTCATTATATTCTTCCTGAGAATAATTTATATCCCTCAACAGCAAAAAGGGAGTGTGGTTTTATTTTAACAGAACAGATGACGTAACTGGAAAACCAAGGAAAATCTAATTACACTGCTCTACTGTAACTCCTCCCAGGCAAGATAGACAAAAGGATGGGTTAGTTAACTACAGTGGGTTTAAAATAGTCGTCATGGCTTTAATCTGTCTTTATAAATTATATAAAAATGAGGGACATGAATGGTTACAGATCTCTAAATGCAGCTCTGAATTGCTCTGGTACAAAGCAGCATTTTCACTTCCAAGGAAACAACATTGCTACAAAAGAACTGGCACGTTATCCTGGTGAAAAAGACGAGTGTTCAGTTGTGTCCTACAGCTAGTTCCAAACAAATGCTTCACACAGTCACATAAAAGTAAAAGGCAGGAAGATGAAGAGGGCTTTAGTTTGTCTTGAAATGACTGAAGTCTTGAAAATATAGCTTTTTATTCTTTCTCTGTAAATCGTGATTAGCATATTGCGAAGTAAGTGTTCTAATAAAAAAATTCCAGTCTGGATAGTTCATATACTGTGGGCAAGAATTCTCAGCCCTGAGGTTTCCCCGAATTCTTCACAATATCTTTCTCCCATCTGCTGCTCCAACAGTTTTGGCTCTGAGAGCAGGACCCGGTGGCAGCTCAGTGGTGGCAGCTCAGTGCGAAGCGTGTCCCATGCGATGGTGTGAACTGCCCCGTGTGCCCCTGGCTTTGAGTGCCCGAGGGCTGCTGTACAAACCTCATCTGCTGATAATGCCACGCTCTGAATCCCAGCCCAGCTCGGCTCTACAAGAAAGACTTGGTTAAACTGTTGCAATGAGAGAACCAGCGGCCCTGGGGCAGGTCTGCTGAAGCCAGAGTCGCTGGAAGGCCAGGACTGCACTGGGTTAATCCTCACTGCTGGTGGAAGGTGAAGGAACATCCTGTCACAAGCAGAATTCCGAGGCTGATGATGGTCTTAGTGTGGTCTGGACTGGCTGATTTTCAGTCTGGCTTGATCGATAACATCCAGCAGGTTTTTGGCATCCACAGCCAGGGCGTGAGCAGCCGTCAGCATTTGCTTCTTGTACTCCTGCTGCAGGCTGGTCATAACGTACTGCTGGGCCAGCTTCATCTTGTTGATGAGCTCGGCCAGGTCCGAGTTCAGCAGCTTCTGAGCCATCTCGATCTGCAAAGAGACAACCCTGTCAGCCCTGGGGGGCGTTTGAAGCACCACACCCACAGTGAGCTCAGAGCCACAGCCCCTGCTGGGGATTCCTGACTGAAACTGGGCTGTTTCTGTGGGCACCACGTGGAGCAGCAGATGGAATCTGGCACCTGCTGCTCCATGCCTGCTGGAGATCAGGAGCAGCCCTGCCAGCTGCTGAGCCACCCACTGTTAAACAGCACCAAGACCCAAGTAATGGATTTTAACCCAAAATCTGGCATTAACAGCTTGTTATGGGTTTTCAGGTCCCTATTAGCATCACTCTTTTTATTACTGAAGCAGCTCTAAAGCATAGAAATAGCTCTTAAAAATGAAACAGGTCAAGAAGACAGATAGAGGTTGCTTAAGCACACGGCTAAATCAGGATGAACCTCTGAGATGGCACTTCCAGAACCATTCTCTGGCTTCCCCAGTACCACACTCCTTCATGGTTTTGGAGGAAAACTGTTTTACTCCTGAACTTCATTCAGAGCTCTCAGTCACTCCTCATCCAGAGCCACAGGCCACCTTTCAGCTGCACCAAGCTCTGCTCAATTGCTTGCTCAATGGCGAGGTCTGCAAGCAAATGACAGATGACACCTGTGCTAAGAATTAACCCCCAGATGGTCTCCCTGCCTTGGAATATTGGGGTTTATGTCACCTTCCTATGGGTGACACCTATATCCAGTTTGGAAATCCTCACTAATACCAAGCCTAAGTCCATGCAGCAATTTTAATAAAATTAATTTAATGCAGCATTATAACCCAAGAGTGCAGACTACTCAGGGAGCCAAAAGGTGTGTCTGTGCCAAGAAGGGAGCACCAAAACCTGTCCCAACTGGCTGGGGCTGAGTGGGAAGGCAATGGTAGAGCATCAGGTGAGCAGAGCTCCACGTACCTCTCTGTGGGTGCTTGCAGGGAGCACTGGGAGGGTCTCATCTACTGTTGCCAGTAAAGTTCTTAGTGCCAAACCAACCTCCTAAGAAAAAAAGATTAAAGAAATAAACTTGGAAGAAATGGATGAGAGAATTTTAAGAGTGCAAGAGGCAGTAGATACATTTAATTCCTCATGTGGATCAGGAGTGAGTTGGAACGTGCCTGAGGCACTTCAAAATCCCACCTGCATTTTGTCTATCACCATCAAAACAAGATGGCAAAGGGTTAATAACAAGTTTTTCTCAAAAAATGTGAAAAGGTGGAGAAGACAGCACACAGCTCAGCACCCTGGATAAGCACAGGCCAGCTGGGAATGAAGCACTGTTGTCCACAATACTGGGAACAGAATCCAAAGCTCCAACCTCTGACCACAAGTCACCCTCCCCATGAACACAGAAAGCTTTTCTACTCCCAGCTTTCCAGACATTTTCTCCCACGCACTTAAAGACCTCATTTAGGGAAGAAATAAACCCCGAATTTAGGCATTGTCCCTGTACCTTCACCATGGGCACGTACTCCTCGGGCGGAGCCGGCTGTATTTTACTGGACATTTCTATCACCGCCTTCACCAGCCCGGTCACGTTCTCGTAGACTTTGTCATTGGAGCGGTCCAGGTTGGCCGTGGGAGGAGGGCTGATCTCCTGCGGCTGAATCTGCAAGCAGAGAGGGGCTGCTGAGCCTCCCTCGCCCAGCAGATGGGGCTGAGCCACTTCCCAACCTGCCGGGAAGGGCTCAGGTTCCCCGGGCTCCCCACAGCCCCCACCCAGCCCCGCTGCCCCCTGAGCTGGCCCGGCACGCTGGCCCAGGGGGCTGAAGGAAGGTTCTTTTAGTTCTTCTGACTGAAACTCTGAAATGACACTGGGCAACTTCTACCGGGGTTCCCCTGAAGAGCATCCAGTATAACTAACTCCTCAAAAGAGAAGGGAATAATTTGAGGAATGAGAGTACTGAATACTTCACAGGTCTCAGTGGTTCAAGTTCACTGTGAGGGCAATAGGTATCAGGTCCCTCATTCCAGAAGGGACTTCTGTGCTCCAAAATAACATCAGAGCACATAGTAACATGCTGATATGTTAAACAGAGAACTGGAATGAGATCATCTTTGAGGGTCCCTTCCCTATTCCATGATTCTGTGATATTATTTTTAGTGAAAATCTACATCAGGTTAACAGAAATGGTGTCACCAGTACAGGTGGAAAACATGGAATGCTTTTAGACAGCTGATTTCCAAGAGATCAGAAAAAAACTAGTAAGTTAAAAATCCTGTAGTCCTTACTGAAGCAAAACTTCCAACAAAGTCGGATATTTCTGGAGTTAAATCCAAGACAGACTGAAATAATCCCAGGTCTGAAATGAAACAAACTTTGCAAGCTTCCTTTGTAAGGTCTTCAGTATCTCTGAATCGTAAAACTATAACCATCCTTGTTTCCTGCAGCTATTCCCTACTATGGGATGCCAAAACCACTGTGTGAGCAGAAGGTTAAAAAATTCCTGATTTTCTCCTGGATCTGAGACAGTTTGTGGTGGTTCAGCTCCCTACCCTGGGTTACTGCTGCTCTCAGGACTGGTCCCAGGTCCAGAAATGATTCACTGCAAGCACCTGATACCCTGCCCTGAGGAAACTGTGAAATAGTCGGATGAGACTTTCTCTAAGGAAGGAGTGCAGGATTCAGCACATGGTGATTCCATTTTGTAGCATTTCATTAAGTGGGTACTGACAGCTATTACAGAGATTCAATCTAGTGCATTGATCAGAAAATACATTAGGAAAAAGAACACTGTAATCACTTCAATCAGCAGGGGAAAGGCTGTGATTCAAATCAGTTTCAGCAATCAAGAAGTTAAAACAGTCATTTGGCAAAGTCACATGCAAAGACATTTTGCAATAGGGCACGTACACACGCTCACGCACTGCTTACCCTCCATGGCTATGGTTGAGCAGAATGTGGGGAGAGGGTAAAGAAATTTACCAAAAGAAGGGAAAAAAAGAAAAACAGTATTAATAAAACTCAGCAGGAAAAAAACAGAAAAAAAAGAAAACCAAACCAAACCCAAAATATGTGTAGCAATAAGAGACCAGTTAAAAAGCCTGCAACGAAAACGCATCCTCACCAGAACCGGCAGCCACTCAGGTTAGCTCTGGGTCCTGTGTGACAGAGCGACTGCTGTGCACCTGTGTGGGCACTGGAAGGGTTTGCCATGCACCCCATGCTTCCTCCTGACTAAACACATGGGCAGGAGATCATGCAAAGCTGGATAGGAGCAAGCCAGTCTGGCAAGCAGCAGAGTGGTGAGTGGAGCAGAGGGCCTGGGAAACCACCTGTCCTGGGAGTACTGCTGGTCCCTCTACACAAACAGTCCAGGACTCAATGCATTTAAGAAAATGTTGTATTCATCTTTCTGAAACTTTTTGTTTAGGTAAGTTATGATGGGAAATACATGGTCATTTAACTGTGCAGAGCTTGCTCACAACTCATCACAACCTTGGTTAAGAACTACCAAGAACACATTTTAGATGATGATACCCAACCCTTGGAATTCCGGGCCCTAAACAGTGTGTTTCTTCTCACTTGGTTTCTCTTTGTTTATCCCCAAAACCAACACCACTGCTCTGCAGAAGTCCTGAGTTTCCTCATGGAACTGGCTGACTCTGCCTCACCCAGGAGCTCCCTGGAGCCTGCCCTGCAGGCTCCTGACAGCAGGCAGTTCCAATCCTCTTCATTTGTGTTCTCCCTGAAAAGGGAGTCTGATCTGAACTGGGTGTACAGAAAAGGGAGTCTGAAATGAACCCTAGAAGCATCTTTAGTTTAAGAACTGCAGCCGTTAACAAAGCTATGCCAAAAAGTAATGGGCTGTTTTCTTCAAGGGACGTAAACCAATCCAATTTCAAGAAAATTTTGACAGAAAAAACCCAAAATCAGCCGTTCTTTCCTACTCAAAGTGCTATTTAGTACACAAATCCTGTTCACTTGTCATTACTGATGTCTCTGGCTGCTCAGGTTTGTTTGCTGTCGAAAGGATGTATTTCGAAAAACATTTTTTATGTTCCAGTATCAGCATTTAGGAAGGAAATTTTAGAGAAGCCAAGTTTAGTTACACATCTGTTACTGCTTTTTGATGTTATCTGAGACTTGGCAGCTCGTAAAGCACTGGCGTCAGTTTATAATAAATAATCCTGCTCAAATTCACCACTGCTGGATATTTACACTGATTCTTAAACATTCCAATAATCCCAGAACAAGAGCAGGAGTGAAACAGGCTGGCAGTGGCTGGGATCAAGTTGTGCTGAACACACTGCTCTGATGGCAGCTTTTGAATTTCATGTTCAGATGAACTGGGCTTTTCTGTATTTTCTTAAAGCACCTAAAGTAAGGGTCACTTATCTCACCTGCTGTGGCCACCACATCATGGATTCCTGCTCTTTACTACAGGCTTGGCAGGGCTGTTTCCTGGAGATTAGAAAGGTGGCAAAACCCCAGAGGCAGGGAACAGCACACAAAGGGGTGATTTTGGAGTGCCTGACATGTGGGAGGGCTCCTCAGGAGCAGTTCTGTGGACACCAACTGCAGCAGGGGCAGGACACAGCACCCTGCAGCACCTCTGCTACAAAACTGCTGTCGAGTTTCAGTTTTGGCTTTACTGCTGTTTATGGGAGATGAAACAAGACATCAGGAAGTATCTCATTCTCAGGTCAGACAGCCCATTTCCCCTCTTCCCTTGTTTCCCAGAACTGGTAGGGTTTGAGGAGCCCTGGTGCTGCAGCAAGAGCTTTTTGAGCACCACAGTTAGGACAGGTCTCATCTCCCTATGACTGAGGACAGGAGACTTTGGTACCACGCCCTGCGATCCCTGGGCATGCTCCTTCCTGCTGAGCAGGGAGCTGGGTCCATTTGGGACACTTCATACACTCTTCAGACTAGAAATAAGCTCACTTGGGCAGGTTCTAGGTGAGGAACACACTGAATCACAGCCAGTAAGAACTTGAGTTCCCTCCCCACTCCCCTGGAGAGCTGCCAGGGCACATTTGCCCCACAACATTAACTTGTGAAGTTTGGTTGCCTTTTACTTTCCACAATCTCTACTTGAGGAACACCAAACTACCTCAGAGCAGTCATTGTTTGATTTGCTGGGGGTGTTTCACGTGGCCCTGGTAATGTTCCATTTGCTGGGGGTGTTTCACCTACCTTCACACCCTCATTGTAGCTGTCCACAGGGCTGTTGAGGCTGGCAAGGCTGCCCAGGTGCCCAGGGGCTCCGGGGCGCGGAGGCTTCTTTGGCGGAGCTGTGTGATCTGCTCAACAAAAAAAGTGTGTTTTTAGAGCACCAACGTGTGAGATGTACCTGCACCCTCTGGTCTGCCAGCATTGCACAGGCTGCACAGGCTCTCCTCTGCCAGAGATGGACATCTTTAGGTGTCCTGCAGTAAACCCACTGCTCGTGGGAGCTGCACTTTATGAGAACAGGATTGTTTTAGTAAAATACTTAGAAACCCCTCTTGTGGGGCAACTGCTACTGCTCTGGGCACACCTACCACAGCCCTAAGAGGGTGTCACCCCTGGTACCACAGCTGAGTGCCAACATGCTGTGTGTGCCTGGGGAAACCGGACTTCTTCCTGGCAGCAACCCTGGGTGTGGTTCACTTTTGAGACCGAGAAAACCAACTTTAGGTGTCTACTGCTGTTTTACATGTCTGAACTCCACACTGGGTGAATTCCCATGATGACTCAGCTTCCTCTAGACATTTCCTGCTTGTTGATCTAAACACTTCCTTGGCTTTGCTGACTGGATGTCTGGGGCCTGCATGGGGAACCTGAACACACAGCACACAAACATTGATGTGTAGTACCTGGAACTGAGTTCCACTCGCTACGGAAATATTGCCATGAACTTTTGCTCACTACTGCTGCAGCAAGATTTGCAATCAAGGATTCAAAATGACAGTATCTGCATTTACTGCTTACCTGGTTTTCCCACAGGCTGATATATGTGCTGGTTACCAGCCTACAAAATAAAATAAACACATCAAGCAGTTATTGCAGTGCTTGCAGCTTTTATAAGCACTATGTCAATCTCAAACACTGAGAACAGACAGTTCTCAGCACATTTCCCACCAGTTAAAAATACATCCTTATGCACCATCATCAGTCTCTCACTACAGGTCTATCACTTAGAGAGTAAGGAAAGAATTTGCATCTATTTTGTACTGCTCACAACAGCCCTGGCCTCTACATTACATTTCACCCTTCCTTACTACTCAAAGGTTGTGGGATAGTCACAAGTATTTTTAGTCTGTGTCCACAGATCCATCTGTAGAGGTCATGGTGGTGAAGGAGAAATGGCAACACAGCAATGAGAGACTCCAGAACTTCCTGCTGAACAGTTCCATGATGGGAACACATTTCTAAGCTGGTTTGCTTTTTGGTTTTGTTGCAAAGCTCTTAGTCAAGGTCTGTTTGCTTATTAATTTGGAAGACTTTAGTAACAGACTGAAGTGACTTTCCCTGATAACTGCATTCATACATCCTTCAGGCCAACCTCAGTCACCAGGGTGAGCAGCTCCAGTGTCAGCAAGATATCAAGGAATATTTCTGCATGAACTGCCCTTGCCCTTGGGGGTGATTTTAACTTCCCAAAATTCAACTGGGAATATCATACAGTGGACAAAAAGAGATCCAGGAAATTTCTGTGAAGGTAACTTCTTGGTGCAGGTATTAAGGAAGCTGACTAGGAAAGCTGATTCCTGGAATTCTTGTTTGTAAACAGAGAGGGACTCTTGGGCCAAGTGGTGAGCAGTGGCTGCCTTGGTCATGGTGACCACAAAGGAGTTGAGTATCAAATTGTTTGAGATAGGAGAAAAAAATCCAGCAAGACTTTTGCTACGTAGAGAGTGGACTTTGGGTTCTTTTGAGGAAATAGTGAGGTCCCTTGGGAATCTGCTTTTGAAGGAACTGGAGTCCATGCATGTCAGGTGCTTTTTAAGAGCCATCTTTTAAGAGCACAGAGTGGTAATTTCCAGAGTGCTGGAAGTCAAGCAAGCAGGACAGAACAGGGCGTGGCAGAGATGGGATTCTCTAGAACTTAGGTGGACAAAGGAAGTGTACAGACTTTGCAAACAAGGACAGATGACTTCCAGAGATGCTGTTCACCACCACAGGGAGAGAATTTGTGCTGAAAAAGCTTGATCACAGTATCAGCTGGACAACACCACTAAGAGGGCTTTTTAAAAACTGCAACAGCAACAGGAGAACCAGAAATTACATAGGTCTGATGCTCAGTGAAGTTGGTCACCTCACAAAGAGGGGCACAAAGTGGAGACATTCAGTCATGTCATTAATTTTGATTTGTGCTGTTAACCTAACTATTTCAAATCTGATAATCTCAGGGGAAAAGAAATGGAGCAAGAGAGGGAGGACAATAAAATCCCACTAAAACAATTCTTGTGTTTTTACTTCCACAAAATTGCATATTGAAAGTAGAGGTCAAAAGAATGTGATCAGTCAGGAACTACCAAAATGTGAGTGGCAACTTCTCATTTGTATCCCTCCCCAGTTTCTCATCGTCTCAGTCAGAAACTCAAACTGAGTCACAGCAGCATTAGGCATTTCCCACAGCAAATGAAGCCAGAGTTTTGTTCTGAGAACTACAAGATCAAATTCTGACTAGAAACGTAGTTAACATGAATTAGACTCTCTTTTAAAACCCATTTTGTCCATGCCCATGAAGTGTTTTCTTCACACTCTTTCATCAAATGGGGTGTTACTTTGTACTACCCTGCCTGGGCAGATAGCACTTCCCTAGAAACAGTTTGGAGGCTCTAACCTGTGACATGACCTCGTAATCTCCTGGGCATCTCAAAGCATCTTCACAAGCAGCACAAAATGCAGCAGCACTTTTCTTGCTCTTATAGAAAGATGCAGCCAAGGCCTAACAGTAACTAAGTCTTCTGAAATTTCATGGAAAAAGTCTTAGGAGCTTCCAGACATGAATGTCTCCAGAGACTATGCTGCAGTGTGTCATTACTACACTCATTCATGACTGTGTCTTGGCTGCAAATGCAGGAAGAATCCCTAAATTTTTAAGTAGTGAAGAAATGCTGAAGCCAAAGTATGAGTTCACAGTCGTATCCCAAATGAAATAGGAAGGTGAATTTAAAATATCCACTACTTTTACAGGTGACCCCTGGGGAGCAACAGTGGATGAAGCACCAGGTTTGTGTCATTAACAGTCCCTAGCCTAATCCTCCTTTTTCATCAGTATGATCCAGAGATTCCAATGGCAATTAAACAATTGAAGAGATGGTTTTAGTTAAACAGACTTAGTTCAGCCACTAAGAAAGAACACTGGAGCTACAGCTGCTGTCTGGAATAAAGGAATGACTGTAGGATTTATTCCAACTGTTTCATAGTGGATCATTTACCCCTAATAGATTTCTGGGTAACACAACAGCAACATTTACATTCCTTGTGAGAAAACCCTTCAGATATTTAAACAACTGCAAAAGTTACTTTAATCCTGCTTCCTGTTGATAGAACTTGCAGAAAACAATCCTCATTTTTAAATAAAAGGCCCAGTTCCACAGCACATGAGCACTTATTATTGCAAAATATTTGTGGAAACATTTTAATATTTGTTTCAAGAACAGTTTTGGGGGAAAAAACCCACCCAACCAACAAATGCCAAATCCCCCAAACTGATGAACTGTGCTACATGAACTGCTTTGCTGTGGCTGCTGTTCCCACAGAAGCTGAGCCTCTTGGAAAGCAGTACAACCATGTAATAACAGTGGAAATGTTTAGCAAAACCTTTAAATCATCTCCCACACTCAAGACAGTGTACAGCATGTTCTACCAGGAAACTGGAGGAAGAGCTGGGAGCAGAAAAGATTCCCCCCCCACACTTACTGGGCCCTGGAGACCTCCGTCCTCCCGGTCGATGCTGCCTCTGGAGAGCCGCACATCGGGCTTCTGAAACAAAAATCAAACGTTTTACTCTGTGCTCTGCTGACCCACAGTTGTGCCCTCAGCTTGGAGGCAGTGCAAAGGTAGGGAAATCCCATTAAAAATGCACACTGACAAATCCAGATGTCATTTCACTCCAGTCCCTGCGTCCCCGCTGCTGCCACCGGAGCCTCGGCTGCTCCTCCAGCACCCGCCCTCAGCACAGGAGTAAAAATGCTCAACTAAATATCCATAGTACCACTGCCCTAACACAACACTGGAAAACCTGCATTTTCGTTTTCTCAAAGGCAGCAGAAGTTGTGGGTTTTTCTAAAAAAAAAGCTTGCTTCCCAACAGCACAATTCCCACCACAGGATGAGAAACGCTGCGCGTTAATTCCCACTTCCTGCCCCAGGATGGCTTATATGTACTTGGCTGCCTCTCCAAGCAAATGGGGCCAATTACTGCAGCTCTCTAAATACTCCATTTGGATGCAGCCAGCCAGCAAAGCCATCCAGATGCCCTTTTCTCCCCATACAAGCAACAAACAAATTTCTATTTTATGTGTTTTAAGCACAATACAGGAACCTGGGGCTTGGTTGTTTTTAAAATGAAAAAATAAAACCATGGCAATTTTGTTTTTTTTTTTCCCACACAGAAACCAGTAATTTTTTTCACAGAAAATCTTTAGTTGGAAGGGACCCACAAGAACCACTAAGTCCAGCTCCTGGGCCTGCACAGGAAAACCCCACTCATCACTGCAGCAAATCCAGGTATGTTACATTTATTCTTCAAGGACAATGTTGATTACAGGGAGAGACAAAGGAATAGTGGATGTGAAGCCAAGGTTAACAGTGATCTGAAGACACAAGCTCAGCAGAATTACAGTGTGCTTCTAGTGCATCACTTCTGGCACTCAAAACCAGGATTTATCTGACTCCTATGAGACTGATGAGGAGTCACTGATAACTCAAAGGATAAAATGGTCACACACAGCATGAGAATGAACATTTTTCATTTAGAGAAACATGAGTGTAACTAAACACACTGAACTGACCCCATGTTCTCTCAGAGCTAATTTCAGGAGACAAATATATCCTTTTCTTGTTTAAAGCTATTTGAGATCCCTTCCTCCTCTAAGAACATGAAGAGTAATTCCAACTCAAATATCCTGCTAAATGACCCTAAAAACCAGCAAGACAGAAGGAACCTGCAAAAACACACTAATATTGATCTTCTGTCATTAAAAATAGTCTAGTTGTGCTGCCAGTCTGTCAGAAGGGCCTACATTTGAGATTTTCATTCAGTGTTCTGCAGACTGAGTGAGGCACAGCCAGACAGCCACTGCCTGAAAGAACTTGCAGATTAAAAATAGACAAATCATATCAGACAGGGAAATATTTAAACCCATCTTAAACATGAAGAACAGAAACAGACACAAGTGGTATTCTAATGTTTTTCCAGTAATTTGTGATAGATTTTAAGATGAAATTGACTGCTGACTAATCTCCAGTTTATTTCCTTACTATGATGAAGGAATTTTTTCTGATTAAAGTCTCATTTGACATGAGTATGCTTGAAACTTCACTAGGCAGGTAAAGTCGTGATTCTTGTCATATTTCTCAGCTAAAGCACATAGCTATCCTTGTTAAATATCCATATAAAGCATATGAAAAACTACATTTCTATGACACTGATGCTCACAATTTGCCCATCATTTCACGTTCATTTCTAGCCAGGAAAGTACCCAAACTCTTTGGAAATAACCAAAGGCTATTTTATCACGGTGGTCTTTAATGCTCTTTGCACTCATAGCAGCTTATTACTCAAAAGATGCACCTTAAACCATAGAATGCTTTGGGTTGGAAGAGACCTTCAGGATCATCTCATTCTAACCCCCTGCCATGGAAGGGACACCTTCCCCTGCACCATGTAGACCATGTCCCTCAGACCAGACTCCACAGACAATGAAATATCAAGCATTTTAAAAGAGTCAGAAGTACAAAAACGCACACTAATCCAAATTACAGGGTTTTTTTCCTAGTAATACAAGCAAAAAGTTAAATTAGCAGACACAATATCCATCTCCCCTCCTCCTCATTTTGCTAAGAAGGTCCCTCCCCTTCCAGTACCCAAAGTCTCCACATCACAGTAACAATTCCATTCCCCAAGTCTCTGCCAGCAGCCAACGTGCAGCACGTTGAGTTCCCTTCAGGACACCCCATACACAGACAGCACACAACCCACACCCAGGAACTGCTGCACAGAAAGGCTGCAAATACTCATAAAATATCACAAAAATGATGATTATCAACATGACAAATGCTTCATTACAAAAAAACCCTAACCAAGTCCTCTTGACCACCCCCACACAAACAAGACTGTGGAGGACAGTGGTGCTGCCCTGGCATCTCCAAGAACCTGATCCTAAACTGCAGATCCCAAGTGCAAGGGGGTGATGGCAAACCTGAGGGAAGCCAAACAGCTGCACCCCTGTGACCTGCACAGCTACACCTTAGAAATAAGGAAAAAAATCCTTTAGCATTACACAAGTTCTTTAAACTTCCACAAACATTCTCCTCTGTCCCATCAAAACCTGGGTAGTCAGGAACACATGGAACAGGGAAGTGTTCAACTCTTGTGTCCAATGACTACGAATAGGCACAATTATATATTTATTGACTTTAGTGTTTTAATAAATTCTAGCAACTCCCACTTGATAAATAAATGATACTCTGATTTGCTCTTTTTTGCAGATGTGGAAATGTCAGAAGGCAAACTAATTTACAGTAAAGATGATTCTGATGATCAAACTCCCATCTTATTTTGAAGTATTATTCAGCAGCAGTTACTACTATTCTGCAGTTGCAAGAGATTTTATTTGAGCCCCCCATGCTGCCATGACAGCAATGCACTGCTGAACTTTTAATACTGAGATCCTTGAGCTGGATCTTGAGCTGTTTAATGCAACATTCCCTAGGTCAACAGTCAGCCTCACACCAAACCTATTCTGTACTTCACACACCATTTCACAGCTCCAAAGAACACCCTGCCATCCTTCCAGTTCCTGCCATGCCTCTGGACGCCCCAAAAACCTCAGAGAGGGAGAACTATCTGTTGTTAAAATCTTGCAGAAAAACAAAGTCCTTCAAAAGTAAATGGATTTTTTTTCTAATAAATAAGCCCACTATCTGAAATCTTTGGAAATGTCAAGAGGAATTTTCAGACAGGATGTGTACGTTGACAAACTGGGACATAATCTACTTTATTTCCAGTATTTCTAGTTACTTGCTAATAAAAGAACACATAAGCCTTGGAGTTCTCAGGACATGCTGAATTGCAATGTCTTGGTGGGATTTTCTCAGGCTAAAAATCAAATTCTTATTTTAGTAACAGTTCACATCAATTAGACTTGAATTGCAGTTCTCAGTATCAAAATAGGACAAAACCACAACTATGTGGGAATTTCAGAGAAAAAAAAAACAAACCCAAAGCATGATAAGGAAACTATGTGAGTTATTTCTTTTTAAGCTATCCCAGAAAGGACTATAAATTTCTTAGTACAAAACTGTTCTGTCTGCTGAGGCGTTACTAAAAGGCATGAACATACATATATCTTTATTGATATGATTAAAAATAATGCACATAACATCAGTGCAGCCAGAAAGAAAGGTTCAGATTGGAAACTCCATATAAAGGAAGGAGCAGGCAATTAAACAGGCCCAAAAGAAGAAAAGTGTAAAATGTTCAGAGATAATTTTTGATTGTTTTAGGTTGTTTGTAGTGCAGGCATTTAATTTTCCACCTGAATGTGCCCTGGACAGAGACTGTATCCTGTAGTGATCTCTATCAAGCTTTAGGTGCAGTAATGCTTTGTGTGTCTCCATTTCAGCTTTCTCAAATATAATTCACATATTTCTGTCCTTCCTGGAGAGGATAATCTATACAGCATTTCTATCAAGACAGCATGAAGTTTAATCATCAAAAGTTTTAATCAAGTCCATCAAAGCTGCCAGACCTAAAGTGCTGCCTCCCCTCTGTGTCAGGGGGTGTGAGGGACTGTCAGTCCTGGATCCCCCAAAATCAAGCCCTCCAATTCTCTCCTCACCTCTCAACGTATTTGGTACAATTTAGAATTAAACACTTCTTCACTCTTCAGCTTTTACACAATGGATTTACTTTTGTTCAGGAGCTTCCCATGAGGAGAGACCTGTTTGTTTTCTCCTTTTTCAGCAGAATTTCCAGAATTCTGGATTCTGTTAAGGCTGCATCTTGCACAACGTTTCTATCCCTTCGAGTACTGCCTAGTCCCCATGTTCTCCAAGGATCCATTTCAGGCAAACTGCTTACACTGATAACAACTTCCCCTAAGACCTGCACATTTCCATTTCAATGCCACTGCAACTGAATTCCCCATCTGTGGAGTCCCTTCCAGCAGCATCAGTGCTGTTTATCCCTGTACTAACGTGCTGTGTATTTTCTCCCTGCAGAAGCAGCAATAAATTTCAAGTTGTGAGCAAGTTGGTGTTACTCTGGGGAAACAAAAATTGTACTAACAGAAACCCACAGAGGATTTTTCATCTTGTTGCAGTGTCTTACATGAAATGATTTGCAGATGATCCCCTGTGAGTCCAACTCTCAGTAGTACAAGTGGGATGTGCTGTAGAGCCCGAGGATTGAGTAAATAGAGCTGCTTTTGGAAGTAGACAGTTTACATTGAAAACACTATACATGGTTACAGAAATTAAATATTATAGTTACATAAGTTAAATATTAAAATCAGACTCTACTCTGTTGTTCTCTGTGCTCAAAAGGACAAATATTCTTTGAAGCTTGCCTAAAGCAGGAAAGGGAGGGCCAGATTTCTTCTCCCTACATCACTTGAAGTGAAAACATTGCTGTTCTTCTTCCAAGAGCAGCAATGTTAATTGTCACTGACTAGAGGACATCAGCCAAGGAGCATGTGTGTGTAATATCTGGCTTATTTCTATGCTGGACATCATTATATGGCCTTAATGCCTCAATAAATGGCTTATTATTACATGTTTGGGCTCTCATGTCTGAATTGTGGATATCCTTCAGGAGATCTGCAAGGCCTCCAAGAGTGACTCCCCACAATGATTTTTGCACATCATCACTTCCTCAGGGCTAACCTAGAAACTCACCCACATTCCTTTTCCAAGAAACACCCATCTATAAACTGAAGATGCCCCTGACACACATCCTGTTATGGGGTCAAAGGCACCTCGTGGCTCCTGACACGAGGTATAAATCTGTAACAGGCATTCAAGGGTGAACCCCAAAGTCTGTACAGTCAACATATTAATGTGGAAAGAAAAAGAACTCAAGTCTCTTATGGATTCCAATTCCTCAACAGAACAGATGCAAGAGAGATGGTGTTTCCTCACAATAAAACTAACATAAAATGGAAACACAGCAAATCTCTTCCAAACAGATGCTACAATTGTACTACAGATGAAAGAAAAAATCAGCAAGTTCCTTCTCAACATCAATTTGGGGGATGATAAACACCCTAATGGTGCAGAGACTGAAATAACAAACACTACAAATAATCATAATTTATTCTGTATAAAAAAATCAGAAAGTTATCTGCAGAAAGTTCCCACACAACCTGCAATGTGGTTCCTGCCACCACCTGCAATGTCAATGCCTCATTCCCAGAAAATACATAATTCCACAAAAAGGTCTTGACAATCTTTAAAGTTTTAACTGTCAGTGGGATGAGTCTGACCTCCTGGGCTGTGTAGGTCACAAGCAACTGGTGCCACGCAAGACTGGAAAAGCTAATGCCTAAATTAGGGAAGAAATTTTCCTTTCCCCTCCCTCTCTTCAGACCAAGCAATCTGGGTACAGTGGTTTGTTTGCTGTCATCCCAATGGGAAAGTGCAAATTCCCAAGTGGACTTACAAGGAAACCAGTGTCAACACCCATTAATCAAAAGTCATTTCTCAGCTCAGGGCACAGTGTGGATCTCAGCTAGAAAATGTCCTGGACATGGGGACATCTACCAGTAGCTAACAGAGAGGAGATTTCCAAACTGAAACATTCCTTGAAATATGCCTAAGATCAAGCACAGGACTGATGTTTGTCCCAACCCACACCACAGCACTGTGAATTATCCACCTGTCCTGTGAGGCTCAGGCACCCACAGGCTCCTGGTAACATTCTGCTCCCACCTTCTGCTCCATCTGTAGCCATGTAGGAGAAATTTAACACACAACTTGAATTTTGACAACTGGATAGCTAGAGCAGAACTAAAAAACATACACCAGTGGCACTGACAACAAGGAACTGTGGAATTGCAAGGAAACAGCATCAGTAGATCCCATTACCAATGATTTCTTCTTCCTGCTCCTGGTGAGGGTCAGAGCTTTTCCCCTCCTCACAAAGCTACCTCTTATATTATTTCTTCCCACTAACATGTGGCATTATTCCTCCAGGGCAAGACTGGTTACAACTCTGAGCACAGCAAGGGCCCTTAGATGGCTGATTGTTACATCTTTTTTAGGGGAAGAGTACACACAGATCTATCTCTTTAAGAGCAAACAGGCAACCTCCAGATGGGCACAGAATTATACCCACAACTTCCCCCATACTGGATGTTATCAACTGGATAAAATGAGATTCACCAAAAGCCACAGCTGTTCAAGGTATCTGAAACACAGGACTCACTAGCTGAACACTTATTTTAAAACCCACATTTTAGTAGCAACTCCTGTGTCCAGTAAATTTTCTCAGTCCACAGAAGTGACCAGTTTTAGCCAGCTGCAATACAAAACCAAAAATCAGGAGGAATTAAGAAGCTCTGTGAAACAAAGAATTACCAGGAACCGCTCTTCTTTTTCAAGCCAGCGCTGATCTTCTTCCATCTCCTGCTGCTGTCGTATCAACCTCTCCTCCATGAGGTGTGTGGGTAGAACCTGGCTCATCCCTCGGATGTCCAAAGTGCCTGAATCCTACAATCCAGAGAAGTTTGTTCAGTCTCACAATTTAAAATTTGTATAAACAGGTGCAAGAACTTAGAGATTACAAAAGATTTTTAGAAGCCAAAATTCTCAGCAGAAGTCAAGCAGAGTTTCTTCAAAAACTGAAGCAGAGCAGCAGAAGACACTCTTTCCAGCCCTTTTGTATCTGCTTTGCTCTTAGTCACTGCAACCAAAAACGATTTGAAAGATTCTGTTCTGTTTTTCAGCAATGTTGTCACTTCCTGTATTGCACTTCATTTAAATTGGACAACAAAACCAGATGTATCAATTTTGTTTTCTTGGTCTTGAGCAATAATGTAACCATCCAGCTGCAAGATACATTTTTTAAAATCAAAACAAATGTACTAGTCAGTGTTAGCCAACTCGGGCAAAATATGCCACAAAGGCATTTTTTTAATGAATTTTTGACCAAATATTTATGCCTTAAGCTTACAAATACTCCACATACCATACCCCAATGCTGTCTGGAAATCATTAGGAAATAGTGTATAAATTAGTATTTTTAAAAAAAGCCAAGGGAAATTTGGTAAGAAACTTCCCTGTATTTAACATGTAGGTCTCAGTTAGCACTTACATGTTTATCAGGAACACAGGGAATAGAGCTGGTTAGAGAAGAAAAATATTTAAGACAGAAGCTGCACAAACTGAATCTTTGTGAAAGGAAACAATGGAATAAAAAAAGTGTACAACAGTGGAGAACAGAAAAAAAAAAGACACAAGGTTAAAGGGGGAATTAATTTGATGTTCCTCAGCAGCTCAGTGCAATCATGACAGGCTGGAGAGCACTCAGAGGGAATTCAGCTCAGGAACAGTCTTTCAGACCATTTCATCTTCTCTTCTGGATAAGTTAGAGAGAAGACTCAATCCTTCAGCTGTGCTGGGTATCTCCCAAGAGGTATTTTTTACATGAGTGTTCCCACCTCTATGAACAGCACTAAGGTCCAGTAATGCCTTCTCTTAACAAACACCAAATATTTGCCACCACTTGGCTAAGATAAGTAGTAACAACTTTGTCAAGAATTCCCTTGAGGTGACACTTCATGCCCAGCTTCACATAGAAGGATTTGTTTAAAAAACAATTCAGTCCTGACTCCCAGCCCAAAGCAGTGAGGTAATTTTAAAAAGCTCAGTTTTCCTGTAACAGATCTACCTAAATAACACATGTAATACAATTTTCCATAATAAAAAGTGTAATTAACTGTACAGAACACAGTAACAGATGTGTCAGGTCACCATACCTCCATGTTTGGTTGCCACACTGATATTTCCTGAGGCCGATGGTTCCAGGAATCTGCTTGATCCAGGAGAGAAGCCTGCCCAGGATAAATGCTGCCTGCCATGGCTGGTATCCCATGGGAACCAGGGTAGCCAGACACCTTTATGGGGCAAAAAAACCCACCCAGGAAAAAACAAAGAGAAAAAACAGAGATATCAGTAAGACCTGTACTTGCCCATAATGAAAACTTCCCCCCCCAGACAATAAACATGAAAGCACAGAAATGACTCAATTCAAGCTGTCACTGAGAGGAAGAAGGGGAAGCAACATCAGAAGAAAGAAGCTGAGCCAAAATATGACACCTTTGTTTTAAGTCTTTGAGGATGCCCATCATAACATAACTATTTTAGAATAACTGTAACAGTGCAGAAATGCAACTTTGGAGGATAACTGTTGTATGGTGCCTATCAAACCAGCAGCATCAGCAGCTCTAACCTCTGCAGTCAAGATCAAAGCTCTCTGAGGACAAAACTAAATCTATAGATACAGATACAAGAGCTACACATGCAGGGCTCATGTTCCAGTTAATAGGAGCCTGCAAACATCACCCCACAGAGCCCATAAAAATGTACCCCCTGCTGTATGTTACAGGCTTAAGGCTTGAGTGGCAGCATGTAATTAGTGTGCTGAGCTGAGTGGCCTGGGAACTTCTCCACAGGAAAATCCAAGCAGTTTTAATGAGCCTGAAGTACTTATTAAATCAATGAAAACCTCCCTCTCTTCATGGAAAAAATCCCCTCGACTGAGACAGCTGTATATGGCTGTAGCCTTGAACAAACCTAAAATTGCTCCAAGTCCTATAATCACAAACTTTTGTTCTAAATTTCTTCAGCAGTTTTAGGAAGAAAGGTAAAACCTGTGAGTATACAACGAGGTAGAGCTAAAGGCAGCAGCTATCAGGACACAGAAAATAAAATACCAGTGACCCCAAGGAAAGGCCCCCAGTTAATGCCATTTTATAAAGCAAGTGATTTCATAGCTCAGCACAAATGTTAACATGAACACCACATTCCATCAATAAATATGGAAACGTTTCACTCCAGTTTCAGGAATCTGAGCACCACATCAGATGTGGAAATATTTGCCATCTGGAGCAAACCTACCAGGCTCACTTTGGGGCTTTTTCTATGTAAAACAAAACTCAGTGAACAGAACTGAATTAAAATAAACCATGAAAGAAGTGCATCAATTCCACCAGCTGCAACTAAGATGGAGAACACACATTTGAAAAAAAAATACATGCATGGTATTAAATGTAATACCTGGTAATGATTTGGCTGTACCATATGCTGTGGACTTGGATAAAACCCTTCACTGGATCTGGGACTGGGGTAACCAGGTCTACTGGGCTGTAAACAAAGAGGAGTTTTTAGAATAATTAAACACACAAAACTAAAACAGAAAATGATGTTTCAGTGAGACAAACATTTACAGGTTTGGCAAACTCCAAAAAAAACCCAAAACAAATTTTTTATAATTACAAACACTTTTTAAAAAAAATCCCTAAAATTAGGTTTTCTTCCATTTTTGTTTGGCAATGGATAAAGCTGAATTGTTTGCTTGGTATGTCAATAAATAATGCTTGCTCTGTGAATTCTTTGTGTTTATTTAATTGCTTGCACTAAATGACTTGCTTTGTGCTGTTTAGAGAGAACATCAGCTAAGAACATAATTCTTAATAAATTTCCAGGTGCAATACAACCTTGTTTCCAATTTTTACTGGTAATTTGTTGCTTTTGTGACTGCTCCCAAAAGTAAATCCTTTTGCTTCAGTAAGAATAACACAAACCAAACTGTTTTGTTTGCATGGCTATTTCCATGTGGTATTCTGAAGTATGAAGTTAGTTGTGATAATTAACTTCTGTGTAACTAATTACCTCAACGTGGAAAGTGCTTTTGATCCTGTTCTGAACCTCCAAAGATACAGTTGAGGGCTTCTTCATGAATAAGGAATAGCACTGACAGATGTTTCAGGGAGAGAAAAATCAACCAAAGAGAGAAAAAAATCCCCAAACTCCATCATTCTGCAAAGGGCTCCCTCAGTCCTTCTGGCAGTTAGAGGTAACCATATTAATTGGAGACTGCAGAATTTATCATTGCTTGATGAAAAAATTCATTATCATTCTGGACTAGGATGTTTTCTGTCATAGATTTCTAACAGAAATACCACTGTAAGATGCAAGTAATTTCACACTATGGATTGTGATAGCTGGGAATTATTTGAGGATGTGTAGGAGTTTAAGACCTATAACAATCTGCAAGTCTTACAGTGGATCATAAGAAGAATAAAAAAAAAAAATCAGCTGCCATCATGAGAAAATTAGATAATAATTAAAGACTCCTATTTACAAAACTCAGCTTGTTCCAACGCCATTATGAAGCATATACATCTGTATTTTACACAAAAGTAGTGTATAAAAAAACCTAACCAACAACAGCATCAGATATACAATGAGGATACAGTGACCCTTTCAAAACAGATTAACTCCAGTGGCAGAATTAACTGCAGCTTTAACACACCTTTGGTCAAGTGTTTCAGCTCATACATCACACACAAAGGTGCTCATTTCAAATTAACAGCATACTGGTCCAATTTATGCAGTTTATCTGCTTCTGTGAGTTGGAACATTGTTTGTTTAGATAAACACCAAATCCTGCTACTTCATATCAGATGAGTACACAGACTGATGGATTGTTTGCTGTTTCTAACTCTGAAATGAAAGCAGCAATTCCACTGCCCTTATTTCCTGCTTGCCATCAAGGCATCAAAACGCAGAACTAAGCTCAGGAATCTGATCTATCAGGCAACAACCCAGAAACGAAGAGAAAAATCCCCAAACACACACAAAAATCCACACCACCACCACCCCCCTCCTCCCCATAAAACATAACAAAACCAAACCAACCAAAACCAAAAAGTTGCCTTTCTCTGAGTGTTGGGGAATGTGCACAGCACAACGTGCCACACGAGTACTCCTGGAATTATTACTGGCTCCAGAGCCTGGCTGTAACAACTCCAGGAATGCACCACAAACTATCAGGACATAGACAATGCAGTGGTGACTGCACAAATTAAATTGTTCAAAATAGAGGCTCAAACTTTCAAGTAACAACTTGCAAAAGTAACTCTGAGAGCAAGCAAACAAGTCAGAGAGAGGGAAGAGGGCTCAGAAACTGGTGAGGTTGGACTCCCACAGCTGCAGAACACATCAGCGACATCCAAACAGGACAGAAACGAAAATGAAGTGGAAACTAAACCACGTATGTTCCCTGGAAACAAATCCCTAATCTTCTGTCCAGAAGAAGGAAAATGCAATTAGCTGACTTCTGTCCCGTCACTAATGCGTTATAAATAAACTTCACACTGGCCTGAGAGCTCATTAGCCAACCATTTACAGGAGTGCTACAAGAAAGAAGGAAAAAGGAAAGGCCAGGAAACGATTTTGTGGCAGCTATGGGTGTCTTTTACAAGTTAGAGAAGAAACAGAAAATCTTTAATGCAGCATCACAGCCTGGATCTGTTCTAAGCACAGCTCAAGCAGAGCTGGGTCATTTCAGGCAAGGATTCCCACATGGGGACAGAACTGGCCAGAATGCCATGGTTTAAATCAACCCATCAGGAGAGGCTTTGAAGAAATAAACGGAAGAGAAAAAGCGGTTTTGTTGTTTGGTTTTTTTTTTTAAAACACACGTAATTTGCAGTCTTAGATACCTTGGGAGGAGCTTCATCTGATCCTCCTGAGTCCCAGGATACCGTGACTTGTCGCCTGGATTCCATTCTCATTCGTTCTTCTTGCTGCAGCTTCTCTTCCTCCAGTATTGTACTAAGGAAAACATATTGTAATCAAGTAGAACTCCAGTTTCAGTGACTAACAAACCTCTCCCCATGGCTCCTGCATTTTTCAGACTAATAAACACTACTTAACTTGAAATGCTATAAAATTACTGAAAACCAAACTTCTTTTACATACACTGGTTTTGTTTATGAAAACCAGGATCAGGAAGAAATATTTCTGTAGGACTACCAGGGTGTTTTAACAACAAAAACAGCATCAAATTTTCAGAAAGCTGTGGTTGATCGTGCACGTATTTTTTTTTCATAACAGTTCTTTTTATGTGCAATTACACAGAGAAGTCCTCAAAGACAATCAATCAAGCACTTACTTGCATGAAAGCTTTATCTTCACAAGAAAATATTCTACTGAACTGCTGCAAAGGTTCAAAACAAACCGAAAATGTTCTTTACTGAAGCTCAAGAGCTTCAGATCACTGGGATTTTTTTTTCCCTTTTTTAAAGAAAGCAGTCAAAAATACTTCTTCAGCTCTTACATTTTAGCTTAACCAGGAACACATTCAGCAAAGCAATTTAGCAAAACAGAAAAGATCTGACAGTATTCACTCAGCTTCTAAGCATTCAGGTCAAAAGGCTGCATTTTCACAAAGTACAAGACAGTAGTAAAACCAGTTTGCTACTTACCACTGTTCTGACTATTAAAAAGCCTGTTTGAAGCTGAATGTGCTCCTGCTGCCCCCACAGCCAGCCTCCTCCCAGCTCTGCTATGTGGCTTATTAATGTTGGATATTTGCCATTTGAAAAATACTCAGGATGAAGCTTTGAAAGAGGGAGCTGCCAATTCCTTGGAGCCGCACGCTACGCGGACAGTCTGGAGATGTGAGCAGGGCAGATTATTTCCATATCACTATCCCCAGGGAAAAGAGAATCCTGTGGAGGAGCTATTCCAGCTTCTTTATCACTCAGGAGTTTCCAGAAACAAAGCTAAGTTCTGAGTTTATAGTCTCCTGTTCAGTCTGCTAAACAACCACCCAGAATTACTCATTCAGGGGATGAGATCAACTCCAGCAATCTATTCTCATCGTGGAACTTCACTGCTTATTTCAAGAATAAATTCCTGCTGGAGACAAGAACTTTGCTTCTCCTTACTCAGCCAAAAAAACCCCAAACTGTGCCACTTCTAAAAAGCAGAGAAGTCATCTCGTCTCACTGCAGCTAAATCAAGTTTAGAACTATTGCTGCAATTTCAATCCATCATTGCTGAAGCAACACAAGAATGTGGAACAAAAGTAAAATCAGACAAGTTATTTGCAAAAGTCACCCTTGCTAGAACTACCATGGAAACACAGCTACAGCTCAATGGAGGGAATCTTTCTATTTTACCTCTCTCTTCCCTCAGAATAAAGAAAATGCAAGATTTCCTACTTGAACCCGTGAAGAAGCAGCAAAAAACCCCTGCTTTGAAGGTGTCACACTTCAGATATCCAGTGTTTTTATGTAGCATGAGAAAGCTGCCAACATGTATCCACAGCCATGAACCATGATTATCATCTTTCACGACAAGACCTCAGGATTAAGAAAACCCAGAAGAATACAAGACAAAAAAAAATTTGCCCAGATTATTGAATGAAAAATTAAGAAAATACCGATTTTTAACCAGGTTGTTGAAACAGCATTTGCTCTAATCTGAGCTGAAGAACAGAACAGAGTTGTCTGGTAGCAGCTGGCTAAATTTAGAGATGGCTTATTGACAATTTGGGGCCATGTGTGGAATTTGTCACAGCGCAGTCCTGGTTTTCCATAAAAAGGAATGAAACCCCAATACTTCTCTCTGCTTTGCCATCAAAGGCATTTTATCTGTGATGCTCCAGTGTTCAAAACCATCAGCTTGTATCACCAGAACGACAAATTTCTATTGAAATTATTTATTTTTCTTAACACAGGCTCAGCTTTTTTGCTTTGCAACTGCAGTTGATCCTCCCTGCTCTCCCACACTGCCTGTGCCATCAGGAGGTTCTTTCCCAGCAGCCCAGAGCAGCCTGGTCAGAGGCTGATGGGCTGCAGCAGCATCTGTACTTGAATGCCCTTGATTCTGCTGACAAGAATATAAAATAGAAATGCCTCAGAGAAGCACTACTCAAAAAAGCCACAAGGAATATAAATGACTCACAGAAAGGTCTTTGTTTTCACAAAAGGGAAGACCGGTCTGTGGATGAAGGAAGAGTGTGCCAAGAGATATTTTTGACGTTTCCTCAGTGCAGCTGCTCAAGTTCTCTGAACAGTTTATTAGAATTTGCAGAAGGTCAGGAGAAGTCAGATCTAGGCATAGTTTCCCAAACTGTACATATTTTTAGCAGCAAAGAGGAGCAAGCAGAGAATTCTCTCCCTATGCTTCCCCTAGCAAGCCTTGAGGTAGCACACACAAAATTAACTCAGCTTCTTGGAGAGGTGGAGGATCAATAAAAATCTCAACTATTACAAGTTTGCATAATTGATAAACTTATTTAATTTACAAAGAACTTTTTAGTGAAATTGGCCTGGGACAGCGAAAAGGAAACATTTATGGGGACTTTCAGTGCAGAAATATTTAAAACAACAAACTGCATCCTCATATTCAGCAGCACCAGCATCTCCTGCTACAGTGGTGTGGGAACCTACATTAAGTGCTGACCCCCAACAAGCAGCTTCTTTCTCTCTGCCACCAGAAATGCAAAGTTGGATGCAGATGAGCATATTTGCACACATTGTTCTAATCTGAAAGCACTCTTATATGGATTATGGACTACTCCTAATAGTCACAGTCAAAAAATGAAGAATAACAAAGCATTTTGCAGCCTCCATCACGTATTTCAATTACATGTTATAGTATTTTTTTGTCAGAATGCCATAAACAAAGAGGACTCAAACTGCCCTCACTCTTACCAGTTTTCTCTCTTGCATTTATAAGCAACGTTTCAGGATCTACATCAAATGCAGTGACAAAAAGATCAAGTCCAGTTCTCATCAGTTAATTATCTCACTCTTGTCATAAAACCAGACCTTAAAAGCATAGAACCTGTCTCTTTTTTCCCCCCTCATTCTTTTTAGAGCTGTATTCAATGCGACCTGCAGTTCCAGGATGCCAGCAGGGTTAAGCGCTCTGTTAAAACCTGTGACCAACAACAGGCAACAGGGACACTCTCACCTCCACAATGACACAACTGCTGCTTGTTTTCTATTTGTAGCAGAGAGGGTTCATTAAAGGTACTTTAAAGAAAATTGGTTCCAATGATAGAGTGGAAAATGTCATGAAATTACATTCATTTGAAAGTTTAAAATTAAAATCAAAATCCTTTTATAGTATTTACCATGTAGTGCAAGACAAAAAATGTCTTCTACACAAAACCAGCAAGGCAACACACACTTCCCAATCAAAAATGCCCTGGATTCTAATTCTGACCAATTCAGAATTACAGGAGTAGTGGGGTAGCACCTCACTGCCCTGACCTAATCTGACTTTTAACCCCCCTCCACCACTTGAAAAAGGGACTTGGAATGCGAGGATAAATTACATTTGGAAATCCACAATCCACCCATTTGTTTCTGTGTTTGCTGGGAAGACTGACTCAACCACATCCACTTCAGACAGATCAAATGCTATAAAATTACTACTCTAATAACAGTATTAAATTCATATGTAGCAACAAACAACAGTACATAAATTGTGCAGAAATCAGCACCTTTGCCTTGCACAATCAGCTGCAAATACAGTTTGGGCAAAGCAGCTGTTACTGTGAAACAGCAAAAGCATCAAATAACAGAGAGCACGTGAAATGCTTATGCTCCCACCAGTGCTATTCCAGATGCAGAAGATTTTTCCCAAGCCAAGGAGTTTTTTCATTAAACCAGAGAGGAATGAATGCTGCAGTGCTGTATCTGGCTCCAAGCAAACATCCAGTCTGCTCTCAGCTTCAAGAGACTACTCTGGACAGCATCCAGAACGAGCAGCAGCAACACCACAGGGAAAGGCCACCAGGGAAATGGCTTGTTTTTGCAAGTTCATGGGAATTTGAGTTTTGAAACCCAATCTTCCCTAGCTGCCTGAGACTGCCTCTGCATCAGGGAATTCACAACCTTTCCAGCAAGAGGCTGAGTGTGTCTGGAGCAGCACAAAGCAGCCCTAAGGACAACCATGCTGCCTAACTTTGGGAGATAAAAGGTCACTGGTTTGGAGTGGCAGAAAGCACCATGACTTTTTGGGAACAGAGTAAAAACTGGATTTTAGGGTTGCAGGAGAGAGGCTGCCCTCTAAACAATGCTCTACATCTCCCAGCATGACCAGGTGAGCAAACATCCCTCCACACTTTCACGTAGAATGAGATGGAAGGGATGCCTGGAGGTCTCCAGTCCAGTCTCCTGGTGAAGCTGGGCTCCCTGCACAGCAAGGGCCAGCTGCTCTGTGCCTTTTCCAATCAAAATTTGAACATCTGCCAACATGGAAATTGCAGAGTCTTTGTGGGTGACCTGTTTCAGAGCTCACCCACACACACTGGGAAACGTTTTCATGTGTAACCAACGAGACCCTGCCTCGCTGCATGCCCTGAGTGCTGCTTCTGAGGACAGCCAGGCTCCTGGGCACACTCTGGGTTTACTCATCCTCCTCCCTTCCTGGTGAGACACTCCCTGCTTGGGGTTACACACCACAGCCATCTTCCAATCACATTTTTTAGGACTTCATTCTCATCTGTGCCAACCAGCTTAAAGTTATCAGTACATCTAGCTGCAAATTATCAATCATCCTGTACTTTCAGAGTCAAAAAAAGGAGAAAAAGCAAGTGAATTACCCATTTCCACCTATTACCCAAATCACACAACTGTGTCACATCTTTTCCTTGCAAACCCTGTCCAGCCCTGACATTCCTCCCCTCGTGTTAACTCCACACAGTGAAGAGGATGGGAAGTTATCTGTGAGAACGATTGTCTTCCCTTAGCTCTACAAATTATTAGTCTAAACAGAATAACAGATGGTGGAACTGTATGAAATTTTAAGAATTAGGAAAGAACTTTAAAAGGCCTTTAAGCTCTCCATACAGCAGCTCTGAAACAGCATTGTAATTATATTCGAATTGTCCCTCATTTTAACCACCAGTGAATTATCTTGAACCGTGAACATTCAGTGAAAGCAAAAAAATGCTATTATGAAAATAAAATATGCCACAAAGCACAACTTTGAAGCAAGACCTAAATTAAACCAAAGAATTTAGCAATGAATTACAACAAATCCCAGTGTAGACTGTCAGTGTGCAAAATCTATGTGTTACTCAAAGCTTGTATTGACTTATGCAAAACACATCCTGAGCAGTCATGAAATCCAAAAGTCACAATGTCTGTGACCCAATTTGGTCACAAATATCGAATGTGCCTGCACATAATCTCAGTGATGTTGCAAAGTTTAAATATCATTCCCACTTTGGGGCTGGGGAAATGGTGATATGGACACTGGAATATATTGCTGCAGAATAAACTAAGGTGTCAATTTAGACTGTTCTCCAAGGTGTGTGCTGACACTCATTCCAAGATAAACACAAGGCAGTCTATATTCTGGTTTACAAAGGCCAAAGGAATTTCTCTCTGTGATGCTGCATTTACTGCAGGCTCTGCAACTGCCCTGGGACAGCTGTGTCTGTGCAACTATTGTGCTACATGGCATTGAAATAAACCCCAAGAGCACTGACCTGATGCTTCATTTATTTAAGTAAAGATACATCCCTACTCCAGAAGCTCACGGCATGTTTGTTTAGATAATCATTCTAAATTCTTTCTAACTCCCTCCTCAAGGATTATAGCTAAAATTATAAACAAATTGCTAGTAAAACATGGAGTATTTCTGGGGAGAAAAAGGAGAGATTAATATTTCCAGTTATGTGAATTTATTACCGAATCTCATTTTCTCTACCAGACAAGGCCCAGTTTTCCCAAAGACCAGCAACAACCTGGCCTTCTGAAGATAAAATCTCAATATACCACGCATTTTCCACAGAACCAAAACACTGGAACAGAAGATAAAACAAAAGCAAGTATTTCTGAGCAAAGGAAATGACCTGTCAGAAGTCAAACCCTACCTGAGTTGTGCTTTAAGTTCAGTAAACCTGGGTCTCCTGCTGGGGTCGTAGGCCCAGCACTTGGTCATAAGGCTGTAGAGGGTGGGAGGGCAGTTTGGAGGCATTGGGAGCCGCTCACCGTTCTCGATCCGCCCAATCACATCATTGTTCTTCACTCCCTGGAAGGGCTTTACCCCGTGCATGAGGATCTCCCACATACACACACCTGAGGAACACACACAAAACCACGTTTTCTTCACTGTGAACAAACAATGAGACCTGTTAAAAGAGACACAAACCCCAGTTTTGTACTAATAATGCAATTTCTTCCAAAATATATAGCTAGGGAATCGTTTTGGACTTACCTGTAGCAGGGCAGTGACTGCAGCAGGATCGTGCACACAGCACCAGCCTCACCTATGGATGAGGCAGAGTGACCTACAGCTGGCTCACACAGCCTTTTACCTGCCCTAAATCACTGCTTGCTCATATTCAAATCTCCTTTCTTATGAGGCAGAATGTGTTTGCTTTTCCCTCTGACTCTTTCCAAGTGCCTTGTTTCGACACGTAGAGTGTATTTTTACTTTGAGGGTATTTTAGAACTGGCATTGATCCACATTTTTTGTGCTGAAAACATGCAATAAACCAGTTTCTATTGAAACTGCATGAAAAGCTCAAAGGGAAACACGGTCTGTCAGTTTAAGATTGGCCAGAATGTTCTATAGGCATCATTTCTCTAACTCTGACAGTACTAGAGTTTTCTTCAAACCTTTCACTTAAAAACATTCAAATTTTAATTTGTAAAAAGAGTAAACCTGTTACTTGACTGTCCTGCTCTTATTTCAAATCTCATCACCTTTGCTCCCTAACATAACTTGTGTTCTGTCTGTAGAGGCCAGTGGTCAGCACCAGCTTGAGCACAGCTCATCAGAGTCATATAAAATGTTGTATATTTGGAAAAAAAGGATATGTCCATTTACCCTTATATTTAATGAGCTTCTGGTTGTATTTTGTAGGAGGCCAGGAGCTATAGAAGCTAAGTGGGAATCTAGCTTTAAGAATCTGGAAATTGGGTATCTTATAGGATGATCTGTACATTAAGCAAGGAAACATGTATGAATACAAAGAAAAAGTCAAAATGTAGCAGAAAAACAACAAATGACAACAGTGTAACACAAAAACACATAACCAAAACATAAAAATAATCTCTGTTATAACTATGAGCCAATTTCCTTGTACTTTCATTTCTGCCAGCTTCTTACCAGGGGTAAAAAGACCCATAAAAATTCATGCTTATTGAGCAGGAAAAGGAAAGAAAAATACAGAGATGGAAAACATGCTGGACAAAACTGTATTTTCAGAATGTACAGTCAAAACTGTGACAAATATTTGGAAATTATTCATTTATAGCAGTTAAAATGAAACACTGAACTTCTCCAAGAGGACACAAAGAACCCTCCCTATCTGGAGTTCACTTACCAAACATCCACACATCGCTAGCTGAGGTAAACCGTCGGAAATTGATTGACTCTGGGGCCATCCATTTGATGGGTAATTTTCCTTTGGAAGCTACAGGGAATGCAAGAAAGGGCAGGTTGTTATCCCCACTACAGATCTCAAAAATATATTTTGTTTCCAATGAAGTAATTCATAGGCAAAACCAATCTCAAGTGAAGCAATTAAAATATCAATATATAAGGTTGTTTGGCTTTACGTGAAATGGAGAAATGAACCAACAAAACCCAAAACTATAATAAAAATCCCCAAAGTTCCTCTAAAAGACCCCAATAACAAACCCCCAAACACACCAAGAAATGATCATGTCAAAATTATTTTTCATCTTTGCAATTAAGAAGATAAAATGTAGCTCAGCCAAGTAAAACAAATGAAACAAAGAAATATAACAGAGCATAAGGGGACAGATAATGGGTAATTTAAAATAGATGAAACCAGAAAAGTATTAAAGATGAGATTTATGTACTCTTGGATTAATAATATAGACCAGCTTTGGAAAGCTACTGTTTGGTACCCAACATGCAATCTCTATCCTGCTGCTGCATTTCCCATCTATCAGGCACTGCAGGACAGCGACACCACAGCTCAGTATTCCATTCAAAATGGGGCAAAAAGCAGGCTTCAAAGGCAGTTTTGTACTGAATCTCCCTAGTGCAGTGGCATGTGAAGTGTGTAGCAGACAATGACAGCACAAACTCAACATTTATCTGTACCTACATGTGAATTTGCTACTTTTTGCACCTTAAATCACACCTTGTGATCCTTCTTCTTAAGCACACGTAGGACTTTACTGCCATTATTTAACTGTTGAATAACTTGCCTTTTTATATAAATGCAACAGCTAGACCAAGGAAATCTGGTCAATTCAGTAATGTGAGAAACAACTGTGTTCTCACTGGCCTGCAAGAAGGATCCAGAGGGTCACCTCACCTTTGTAGTAAGTACTGTCTTCCATGTATCGGGACAAACCAAAGTCACCCAATTTCACACAGTCAGTGGTAGATACCAGCACATTTCTAGCAGCAATATCCCTGCCAAACAGAGGAGACAGTATTTCTAGTAACTTTAAAGCATAAAGTGGTGAAGTATCATCACCTGAAGAAAATTTACCTACTGCCCTGCAAAGGCAAGGAACTCAGAGCTCAGTCCTGTATGAGGTTTCCTAATAAGGAGCTCAAATTCTCACTGTAGTGAACAACAAGGCTCTCCTGGAGCCTCATTTTCCCCCCCATTGTTCTTTACACTGTTTTAATATAAATATCTACATATATGCAAAGATATTACTTTATATGTAAGAGTTTGCATATACATTTATCACAACACATACAGAATTAGATAGCGAGTATTTAAACGCAAATAAATTTCTTAAGTTCAAAATTAATTGTATTTGGTAACTGGGGTGCTGTGAACTCTGAATTGCACACAGTAAGAGGCTGAAGCCAGTCTCTTCTCCCTAGAAACTCACATTCACATTCAAGGGAATAAAATTCAAAACACACCGTGAAGAAAGTTTAGGTTCATTTTCTGATTAAGCAAGTACTTGGATTTTACAAATATTTTACTTCCTCTTTACTTAAGAAGCCATCTGCCCTTGTTTTGCTTTTCTGTATTTGAAAGATTACAGTTGACTCATGGCTTGAAAAAATACTGTAACCACAAAGCAGCAACTGAAAACGATTCTGACTGAAATCCAGCACCAGCTCCAAGTCAATCCAGGAGTGAACCAGCAGGTGTCACCCTTGAAAAGGGTGTAATTTTAGTGGAAACCGCTGCAAAAATGACACTCCCTAAAATTTTAAGCAGTGACATATAAAAATATAAATACATATGTATGAAACCTTACCTATGTACAAATCTTTTGCTCTCTAAGTAGGCAAGAGCTGTGCTAAGCTGGTAAGCGTAGAGTATCAGAGAGGCCAGGTCCAAGCTGTACTTCCTTACTTGCAAAAACGACCTCAACTTTTTGCACCAAGGAGGAAAAAAACAGAATAGTATTAGGATAAAAAAACAATGAATTTGACAAAGGCGTATTTCAAATTTCAAAGTTTGCATGAGTACCACTGAAATAATAAGTTTGACTTCCTTCCCTTAAAGGCTGGATGAGGAAAAGAAAACCACTTCCCATGAGGAAGTGTGACTTCATTAGAATTCAAGCAGTTTTTCTACCTGAAAACTGTTAAACTAAAAAATGTAACTAGTAATCTTGTGCATTTCTTTCAGTCTCCTTTTTGAAGAGCATCTGCTGTTGCTGTTCCAGAGTGAAGCATTCCTGGATTTTTTGGTTTTTTCTACCCCTCAGTGCAGCCTCCATTTATGGCCTAAATCACTTCAGAACTAAACATCACCTGGTCAAGCCAAACACAGATTCATCAGTATCGTTTTAGAAGCATTAATTTTAATAATTAATTTTAACCTACATGTGCTGAAACAACTGTATTTAGCTCAGAGTAGCCAGTATCAGTGCAGAATATTTGCAAGCTATATTCCCAGTGTAAGGCAGGCAGGACCTCCTGGAAGGTGGCACTGGAGTGTCCTTATATATGAAAACAAGGCTTTGAAAAGTGCCTTGGGCATTGGAAAGGAAATTTATTGACAGAAAATTACTTCTCCACTACAGGTTGGTCTGCTCACCCCTCTTTTTTTTTGTAATGTACTGCAGTTTGGTAATTGCAATGACAATCACATAATGCTGTATGAAACATCACTGCAGCTCACATTTTCAGAAATGTGTGGCTCAAAGAAAACAAATCAATTATAAAAAGTGAGATCTAGTTTTCTTTAAAGCATTCATCCAAAATACATGATAATGAGGGAAGTAATCTTATCTAGGGCCTCTGCTGCAGATATTCTACAGGAAAAAAAAAAAGGTAAGAAATTCAATGTTTCAAATGAAAATGCAGCATTACTGAGGAAGAATAAAAGATGTACAGTTTCACTTCTGGAAGGTATGTTTGCAAATGCTGTTCAACTGATTATCATATTATCATCATCTTGACAGAGGTCATGCTCTCACTCTGGAACTGCAATTGAATGCTCTGAAAACTCTGACTAAATCACTCTGGAATGAGGTGATGCAGCTCTCCCAGTAGAGAAGGTCAAAAGCTGCCACTCCTGTTTCTGAGTCCAGAACTCTGCAAAGGAGTATGAGATCATGCCTGATAGCATGGTTAGTATTGTGAAGTGTTTTTTCAGCCTTTTCAGTGAGCTAAATGAGAAGAGACCAGACTGCACAAGGATGTCTCCTACCTCTCCAAGCGTACAGAGCTCCATGATTATCCACACTGGGTTCTCTGTAATAACCCCAATGAGCTTCACAATGTGAGGGTGATCAAACTGACGCATTGTTACTAAAAGGAAATCAAAGAATTCAGTGTGTTACATAAAACCCTTTTAAAAAATAAAGCTGTTGGTTAAGAAGGATTTAGCCCATGGCCAGAAAATATAATCACAGGACTTGAAACAACTTGAAACAACTGTTGCAAGCAGTAATGTCAGGTCATTCCATGTGCTGAGGGCAGTAAGAAACACTGACTGCTTGAGCTGTGCTGTTCTCCACTCTCAAAAATGCAAACTGCTGTGGAAGGTGCCAGTCAGGTCAGGCTCTGCCTCAAACTTAAGTGAACAAAATACCTTCTCAAACCAGTGCACAACCAGTTAATCTGTGCCTTTCTACTGTAAGAAGAGATAGGAAAAAACAGTCTGTATAATTTAATTACTGGAAAAAACATGTCTGCCAGATTATGACATAAACAAAAATCTTATTTAATCATTACATCATTTGATTTTCCTTGGAGTAATTTCAGTCCCAGCAGAGCAGTCACAGTATGTTTTATGCAGTATGACACATGAATCACAGAATCACAGAATGGTTTGGGCTGGAAGGGACCCTCAAGACCAGTCAGTTCCAATCCCCCTGCCTTGGGCAGAGACACCTCCCAGTTTGCTTGCTCCAAGCCCCATCCAGCCTTATCTTGAACACCTCCAGGCATGGGGCAGCCACAACTTCTCTGGGCAGCCTGTGCCAGGGCCTCACCACCCTCACAGAATTTGTCCAAAAATCTAATCTAAAGCCGCCCTCTTTCAGGTAAATCCACCACCCTTTGTCCCATCCCTGCCTTCCCTGATAAAGAGGCCTTTCCCATCTGTCCTGTAGGCATCCTTTAGGCACTGGAAGGTGCTCCAAGGTCTCCCCAGAGCCTTCCCCTCTGCAGGTTGAACACCCCAACTCTTCCAGCCTGGCTCCACAGCAGAGGTGCTCCAGCCCTTGGAGAATCTCTGTGGCCTCCTCTGGACTCCAACAGCTCCAGGTCCTTCCTGTGCTGGGACCCCAGGGCTGGATGCAGCTCTGCCAGTGGGGTCTCACCAGAGAGGAGCAGAGGGGCAGAATCTCTCCCAACACAGGCATGGCAAAAACATCCTTTATGTATTGCTGACAAACATCCTTCAGCTGACCCTTCAGGAGCTTCCCTCCTACACTTGCAGCTTGTAGTGTCAGCAGAAATACACAGGAATTACCAAACTCCAAAGTCTGCTTCAGTCTGCCTCAAGTTAGGCAAGAATAAAACCCATTTTCTTCTGCTTTAAATTTAAACTAACCACAAGCTAAAACCCAGGAGGTGTTTCTGGATTTCTGTTCTGATGAGCTCTGAATTCTACTTTCTGCACATGGCTACACAGCAACCCCAACAAAAACCCTTGGACAATCCTGTTTGTAAGGCCAAAAGTTATAATCATTTAGTAACATATCTTCCTGCAAAGAAACTTCATGGACAAACTAAACATATTCTTTAAAATATTAATGTTATGAATAATACAGGGAAAAAAAATCAATAAAACAAATATCCCGATCATTGACATAGTTTAAAACATTAATAAAAGGGAATAAATAACATGGTGAAATGTCATACAGGCAGTAACAGCTACTAAATCTTTCCAGCGTTGAAAATTCCCCCACAGGCAAACCTCAAAATATCTTAATATTCCTAATATTAAAATACTAGGAAATAAATTTATTAATTCAAATGAAGCAACCAACTGTTCTGAGCAAGTCTGCAATCTGAACACAAGACAAAGGCAACAGATGGGAATTAGAATGAAAAAGAGGAAGAAGAAATGGCGAAACTATTAAATCAAAATTGAAAAGTACTATTTACATGTTGATTACAGTGGCATTTCCTAATCTGTCAAACTTGAAGCATGATAAGCAGCATTCAATGAGCAATTACATTCTAGACTGCCAGCAGACAGCAGCCTACCTGTGCCTGCTGAGTTGATACTGTAAGCAATGGTATTTACTGTTCCAACAGACAGAAATGCAATGGAAAAAATTACAGTAATTTACAAAAAATTTGACATTCAAAAATAAGAACCCATTAGCTCTGAACACAGATCTGAACAAGTTGAAAAAAATCCTTGAATAAGGACTAGTGAATAAAATATACTGTAATATCTGACCATAACCAATTACTTTATTGATACAATACCTTTACAACATTTAGAGGTACACAACAGCAGGGGGTAATAGGCAAAAATGGAGGCCTAAGTTCCATATCTGAATTTGCTAGCAAAATCAAACAATAGAGGAATCAGAAACTTTAATATTCTTACAAAAGTTTCTGTTCCTATTCACCTCAACAAAAAGCCTTCCTCCATACATGGAATGTGCTATTTGGGGAATGCAACATTTGTGGGCAATTATTTAGAAAAATAGTCTATTCTAGCACAGATTTTAATTCTGAATTTTCAAAGCAGATCTCTCTTAAGAAACAACATTTCTAGCAAAGACAACTACTTGACCTTCCAAAGCAATAAACTGGAAAAACTGCTGTGTTTATTAATTCATTATGGAAAAAGAAGGAAATAGAGGATCAGATCTCATGTTCCAAAACTGGTTCTAAAGCCCTACAGGAGTGAGACATCACCACACAATTTAGAAAATTAAAGAACCCACACTTAATCACATACACAGGCAGGAACACAAGGATGTAAAGCAGTCCCCTGGCACCTACTGAAGGAGGGGAAAACATCAGGCTATATACTAACAAAATATTTACATCAGTGTAATAAGTTTCTGGCACAGGTGGCCCCAGTCTTTGCAAGGAGCAGTTACAAAAGTGATCCCAAAAGAAGTAGTTTAATACTCACAGGCTTCTTGTAAGAATTTTTCTCTAACACTGTCTGAAGTGCAGTTTTTACATGTTTTGATTGCAACAGCCATAGCTGGATTTTCCTGAAAGACATTATTGAGAAAGAGCTGAAACACAACCCACCAAACACAGCCCATCAAAAGCACTCCTTCAAAATTCTGGCAAAATTACTTCAGAAAAAATTACTATTAAATAAAATACCTGTAGTTGAGAAATTTCATGTGGAAAGCTTCAGTGTTAAAATACAATTATAATCAAAGACACCTTGCATACAACATTCACATCTAATGTGTATTGGAAATATTTAATCTGTTTTAAACCATGTTAAACTGTGGAAAAATTATTACAAAAGATGGTAGAAGTTTAACTGAATAGTACTGTAAACTCTTAGTGTCATTGAGGATGGTAAAATCTTAACAATATTTAGCAAAAATAGAGAAAAAAAAGAGACAATGGCTAAAAACCACACTTGGCTTATACAAGCAAGAAACCCAGAAAGCCAAATGAAGGACTTTTTGTGGCACTCTCAGAGGAAAGATTGGCTGTAACTGTGAACTCAAACTACAAAGGAAAGTAAAACAAAGATTTTTACATATTATCTTCCAATCAGTTAGATTAAGACTTTAAAACCAAGTTGAACATAACAACATGTATTTAATATCAAATGGACTTTCCCATCTGATTTCTCACCCTCCGAATACTGAAAAATGAGAAGCTCTTGATGGGCTGAGAGCAGCTGAAGTGTTTTAAAATCAAGCTTCTACAATAGGTATGGGCTTGTTCAATACCCTCATCCAATTTTTAAGGCAAGTAGAACATGAAGATTCAGAGTTACGTTCTATGCCTGCTCAGTTTTAAATCTATTTACAGACAAACATTACCAGAATTAGAATAGTATTTCTATTTTGCAGGCTACAAAATTGCTGTGACAATGTCTTACTTTTAAAGTTGCTCAATAAAGACATCTTCAAGTTGACTTTGCAGGAAAACATTGATTAAATCTTTTTCTCACACATCAAAAGCCCATAAACTAACTAAAAACCGGATGGCAAATCATGATTTTATTCCCTTATAAAACCAGGACTGAACAATCAGCCTGGGGATCAGACCTCTGGATGCCTGCCAGACCCATCCCCCTCCCGGGGTTACACATCAAGTTTTTGAAATATCCTTTAACCAACAGGAGCATCAAAAGGAAGAAACTCAGTGTTTGCAACCTGCAAAGACATTTTGCAGAATAAACATTGGAAAAGGCCTGAGACTGGGGTTTTGTTGATCTTTTGTTTTGGATAAAGACACAGAGCAGTGAGGATGTGTCAGACTGGCCACACCTTCTGTACTGAGCAGCAAATGGTACTTTAAATAACACACTGGGATTATTTCCACAGTTAATCAGTTTTTAAAGACAATCTTACTGGGACTGCCCCCAGCTGAGCCATAGGATCCTGAGGCTATACACCCATTTCCCACCCAGTATCCCACACTTACAGCCTGGCTGGGACCCTCCAGGAGTATCTGACAGAAAGCAGCACGCCAGGAAAGGTGGATGCTGCAGTCACTAGAACCAGGATTTTACAAGTGCAATGAACAGGGATAATTGGAATTTCTGAGATTCAGCTTGGAGCTAGCAGAACAAGAGGCTTGGAATACCCCCTGTATGTTTGCACTCAAGCTGAACACACACATGGCAGCACTACCATGTTACTGGAACTAATCTTACACTGATTTTAAGATTTCTTCCCAGAGTGTAAGTTACACTCTGTGACAAGAACATTAAAATTTAATGACATCACTGTTCCAGTGCTTTAAATGTAGTAAATTTTTATTAATAAAAGAAATCAAAAGGCTACTCTTTAAAAATGGCAGCACAGGATGCCTGAGTAAAATACGTTTTCCAATTCACAAAAAATAATATAGACAGCCAACATTTTTAAAGCAACAGTCCCTAAGAAAAGGGTCTTTAATTAGTTTTACAGAGCTCTAGATTTATCCACCATGCCCCAAGTGAGTGAAACTTTACTCCTTGGTACTCCTGTTAACTTGGACAGAATTAAATTAAAAATAAGAATCTCAATGGGAAGTATATCAGATGTACTTTCTAAGTAAGGGTATCAGATCAGACTTCAAACTTGTTTGAAACAGAACATTTACCCTTATTTTCTTAAATACTGCATTGAAGATTTATTTAACCCACCAAGCCCAGGACCCTAACCCAATGTTTCTGAAACTAGATTATTGTCTAGAAGAATTCCTATATAATCTATCAAAAAAATTCCAGTAATTTCTTCTAACATGAAATAAATCTTCATTTTACAATCACATATTTATTTTATTATAAGGCTTGAAATTTGTTGAAATTAACTATTTTTTGCACCTTTCTCTTGCCATTTTATACAAACTTTTTGATCTATTTAAACTGAAATCTTAGTCTTTCTAAAAAGTAACCATAAGCACCACCCTAAATTACACAAGTCCTGCCAACCTCCCTGGTTTCACTGAAGTGATTCTTGTGCACTGGGATTTTACTGGATCAGTGTTCAAGTATTTTGTATTTTATTTCAGGAAAACACAGGAACTTTATTAGGCTTTATTGTGAGAGAGATGGTGAGATTGTCACTGGAGTAATTTTTTATTCGTTCTGGAAGACTCAGACCAAGACCTCTAAGGAATACACTATTTTTTTTTTTCTTTTTAACCTAGAAAAGTTTTATTATTTTTGTTTGAGAAGTGAGGCTTACCGGGCTCATGTAAACTCCTTGGTGCACATCTCCAAACTGTCCTTCCCCAATGCAGCGCCCCAGCTCAATCCTCTCCCTTTGAATTTCATAATCTCTGGCTACAAGAATGTAACAGACTTGAAATATTAAGTTTCTGCTGAATGGCAAGGAAATAATCCACAAGACACAAAACTCAAAGTAAGTCACTCAAATGTCTCACATATGAATAACTAAGATTAACATTTGCTGCACACCAACCTATAGAGATGCTGCACACACAGTGGAGACCTCTCAAACCTCTTAAAAGTTTGAACCAAAGCAATGGGAAAGGAATTGTGAAATCAACATTGTTAAATTAACTATGCACTTATTTCAGTGCAATAAACATAATTAAATCCTTTTTAATTACAGCTGGTGAAAGACAAAGCACACAACCAGTTCTGGGCAACACCAAAGATGTTAAATACAGCCTCAGCACACATCCTTTTGGCTGTTTAAGAGAACTCCACCATGTGGTATTTTAGAGTTTGGAACCATCAAAAGAGCCCGGAGAACTTTTAAAGAGGTAACTGCAAGAAAAAAAATACAGGAACAAGAGCATGGCAAATAAGGATAAAATGGAAGAGCAAAATTTTGAGTGCACTACACCTTGGCCAGTGTGCAACTGAAGTAGAATTGAGATGTTTGGTGGCCTTATGCAATTTTGTTAACATCAGGGTTTAACAGGCTGAGAATATTACTGATAAAAATGGCTCAGTACTTCAGCATTTAAACATTTAATCAATTGCAACTGAATGATTTCATTTGCAATTTAATTTCTAGGAGATATGGAAAAATATTTCAGGAAGAGCAGAAAAGCATGCATAGTATATGTTTTCACCTCCACTTGTATCCTTCAGAGAAAAAAATATAACCAACCAGCTTAGAACTTCATAACCTTTACTTTGACATCATTAACACTACAGAAGTAATGTCATCTAGAGCTGGCTAACAAGGTGATAAATGCCTTTTCCATCTCTTTTTTTAATTACTGCATTTTCCTCTTTAAAATCCCAAAGCTAACTGGTTTAACTATAAATAAATAATGTTTATTAAATGACAGTGAATAGTAAGCTTAAAAATTCCACATCATTCCGAACTGCAAGCACACAGGGATGGGTAAAGGGTCTCCTGTTACCTTCATCTATTCCATAGCTTTCTGCAGTGCAATTAAGAGAAAAATCAAATGCTTACTTAGACAGAGCTTCTTAAAATCAAAACAGGACAAATATTTTTAACATTAAAAAAAAAAAGAAGAAGAAATATACTGATGCAATCTTAAGTTTACACTAGTAAAAGTCACAGGTCTGTTCTTGTGATCTTTACTGCCTCAGTCCTTTGGGAGCTGAACACTTGAGTCTCCTTCAATCCAGCAAAGCATTTAATGAATTTTCCTCCACAGCCCATCTCATGGGTTTTGCACTGAAGCCATATTCAAGTGTTCAGCACATCCAGGGCTGGGCCCACAAGTAATTACTTCCATGAGAATTTAAATAAAAAGATCAGGAAGAGGGGAATAAATTACACAAAGTGAATCTGTTAACCAAAATAAAGGATATAATTTATCACAGTATGTTTTGATCCTGAAATGATGTTAATAGAATCATATAGTGACTTAACTGCAAGACAGTAAAAATGCTCTGTTTATTTCTGGAAAACATATATTCTTGCTTTTCAAATACTGATGTTCAAATATATATATGTTTTGCAAAACATATATTCTTGCTTTTCAAGGATTTTCCACAGTAGTGGAAATGATGCTGTGAACACTGAAGTGATCATGAAACATTCTGCCCCATGGTGAGCTCAGAAATCTGTGTAAGTTCATGGTCCTTAGCAGAATGTGGCCTCAGCTCAGCACCATCCTCCCCTCTCACACTGACCAAACCCAGAGTTTTGGCAGGATTCTGCATCAATGGATTGTCTGCTTCCAGAGAAATCCTTGGTTGCCCAAATGCAACTGGAATTCCCCAGATGCAGCTTTCAAAATCAGAATGTTGGACTTCCACGTTAAATGAATTGCCCATGACAGTTTAGGATTATAACATAATTCAGAAAGGCTGCAACACAAAATCCTTGTGGTGGCTACAGCACCACTGTTTTTACTTCAAAGATGAAGACTCAGCAGAACTTTGAATGTTTGTTTTTGTTCCTGAAGTCTTTCATCTTTAACAAAATTGCATGTTTGGGTTTTCCTCTCTCATGGAATGGGAGAGCACCATGTCTGTCACAGAGCAAGGTGAGATACAGCCAGACAGCAACACACAGAGCTTGCCACATTGCTCTTATCACAGAGATCTTATCCAATCTGTGTTATGTTCAGCATCACAATCAAAAATAATCCACATTTTGTGACAAAAAAAGAAGTTCACTGTGAAATCACAGATAGCAGGAAACCAGAACATTTTCTTTGCACATTTATTAAATAAGGCTGAAATATTTCAGGCCCTGCAAAACCAAGGAAGCTTTTGGATAGGAAAGTTCCCAAGTTAACCATGGCACTTACTTGAGGGCATTGTATAAGTGTCTTCTTCATCTATAATCTCTGCATAGTCATCAGTCTCTGCAAAGGAGGAATTGAAGAGTTTCGGGAAAAGCAGATGAAAACAATTCTCCAGAACAACATCTCCCATTGAGCAAGGCTGATATGTCCCAACCCCCAAGTTCAGCATTGCTGGGTCACATTTAACACAGCATAACTAAAACTTGCTCATGCATAATTCATGGATGATAATGACCTCAGTGCCAATTGTATTACATCACAGAGATACACTCAACAAAGAAGAAAAGGAAGATTCATTTGTATTCAAAAAAAGTTCAAGTTTTGCAATTGGGACCCATCTAAACTGTTGACTTAGAAATCTTTTTAACAGCAAATTCCATTGCAGTAAGAAGAAAAAATTATTAATGAGTTAAACTGCTTTACCTTCAATAAAGTGTGAATAACAGTTTGCTATTTTTTATGTCAAACAGGCAGAATACACCAATGATGTTCCAGGGCAGCATCCCCCTACTGTCAGTGTGGCCAGGTGAGTTATTTAGCACTGAGTCTTCTAGAGCACAAAGACCTTTTAAAGCCACATTCTCACACCCACTTTTCGTGCAATTTTATTTCTTTAGTGGAGATTCACCACTTGTTTTGCTGTCAAGCATCACAATTTTATGGACTGGTTTTGGAAACAACTTCCCAAAATGATCAGAAAAATGACAATGCACTTCTTCCTCTGTTTAAAACTTGCAATTTTTACATCATCTATTCTCAAAATGGTTTAAATGGTGTCAAGTCATATCAGAAGGTCCTTGTCCTAAAGAACTTCCAGTGTGTGCAGGTCATTTCCTTAAGGTCAGATCAATTCCCCCAGGGGTTTTAAAGCCAGTCCACAACTGTGGGTTCATTTTTTACTTCAACGCTGTCCAATTCCACTCACCACCTTCAAATGCAAAGAGACCTTCTCAAAACTGAGTAATTTCAAACCCAGTTTTCGTGCTTGGTTTCAGCTGATCACACACTGGAAAACCTCTGGAGCCATTATTTCCTCCCCCTTTTGCCCCATCTGCCCTGGAGCATATGGATACATCCCTACAGCTCCCTGGCATCATTTCTAGAGCGATGGCTTGGACTGGGACAAAGTCACAGGAGTGGGAAGAAGGATGGAATGGTCCCTCAGCTCAAGCCAACCCTGACACCAGAGCAAGGCTCATCAACATTACACACACAGATAAGCAAGAGGCTCAGTTTTCAGGCAAACTGAATATTCAATGATTAGGAAACTACAGGCTGCCTATAACCTTTGAAGTTCAACACACTTCAGGGAGTTAAGTGTAATGTTATGATCCTTAGTTTCTTACTACTTGAATAAAATTAAAGCTGTTTTTTCTTTTGAACTCCTGCAGGAATATGCCAGGTGTTGTAAAAGTAGAACTGGGAAACTTCCTGTTAGTTAGATTTTTGCTCAGCAATTTCTATTTGGGACACAGCAAAACACAGTCACCTAATAAAAATGCAGTAAATTATAAAGACAGTGCACAATTTCAAACAGGCAGCATACTCCAGAGGCACTTATCTCTTACTTGGTATTATATTTTCTTCCCTACATTATAAACTAATGTTTTTGTAAAAATAAGCCTCAGTTTGATAAAAATAAGCTTTAAAAAAAAAAATCCCCAACATGATGGGGATAAATCACTTTACTTCCTTCCAATATTGTGATAGGATTTTGTTGAGGGTATCCGAAAGTTCTTTATCTATGTTAAAAAATGAGCTGGATGAAAGCTATTGTAAGCATACTTAAGAAAAATGTTCAGTTTGGAAACCAGAACTGGTGCCACTTAAAAAAACTCACACACTTGTCACAGTAGGTTACAGAACAGTGCTTTCAGAATGTGATCAATGGCAGGGCTTGTTCATCTCTCTATTTCAAATTAATGAGTTAATTCATACTAAAAGCATTCTCAGAACAGCACAGAACACTTTGCATGGTTTTGATACATTGCCCAAAGCCATCATGAAACCAAAAGTGTCTTCATAATCAAGCCAAATAAATTAAATGTACGCAATTCACTACACAAATATTTCTTGTTCCACATTCAGCACTCTGGAGAGGAATATATAAAAAAATAATTCCTTTATATGTCTGGCATTGTGTCTGGGAATTAGAGGAAAATTCAGTCAAGGCATCCACACTGATAGACTCAAAGTGTTCTAGAATAAAGAGAATTGACCTCCCTCACAGAGGGGCTTGAGCCCAGGATTAATCATAGACTGAGACTGTTACCAGTTCTCCTAAACCCAGAATTATGTCTGCTTAGAGATAATCCAGAACCTCCACAGAGCCTAAAGCAAAACTGAGCTGGGCAAGGCTCTCCAGGCTGCTCCACACAGGAGGATGTGTTACAGCACTCCCGACAGCTGCAAACTCCCAACGAAGCAGCAATTCCACAGGTCCTTGGTAAGTCTAAAAAACTCAGATTTAACAACAGGGCTCAGCACTGCTGCTCTTCTGGACTTTTTAAACCCAGCACCATCACTTGTTATGATTCTTGGAGACAGCAAAATGAACAGGAAAAGGTACTGGTGGTCAACACATGGATGAGCCAATCTGAGCTTTACTAAGTCTGAATACATTTATTGAACTGTAGGGAAAACATCCTAGGGTATTAAATCCATAATTGCTAATCCATTACCTTAACGACACTTTTGAACTTCCCTTTTGCATCATTTTTCCCATTTATCAAAGCTTGTAATTTATAAAAGAAGGTAAGTTCCAATAAAAAGCTATGTAGGGGTACTATCTGAAACATAATTTTTAAATTTATGACAGAAAAAATGCCCTTTTGACATAAGAAAAGAAATTGTGTGGTTTAATCTTTAGTTTATGTCTGAAAGAAAGGAGATGAAAAGTTAATACACTCCCTTCATATTTTAATGAAAGGAAGGTCACCCTCCTTATCACCCTCCTTGCATATGGCTTTTATGCCCTTTTAGTGCCTCCTACTTGGAAGAATAAAGATATATAAGCTATCCATAGCAGCAGTTTGATTTTTTCCCAACATCAGATGGAATCCTTTAGAAAAACAGCTAAAAATCTCTTTGATAAAAACAAAACCCAACTTGTTTTCAGAGGAAAAAAGACTTATGAAGTCTGCAGAAGTTAAATATTTTGTAGTAAGTTTCAAAGTTTTTTTAAAGGAAACCCCAAATATTAAAATCTATCTTTAGAATTATTAGTTTGAATATGATGTGATATAACCTAGTTATATGAAATAACCTAGTTCATATTCATGTATTCAATCAGCATTAATCTATCTTGTACAGATTCTTTTAATGCAAGGAGCACTTTGATGCCCTTAAAGCACTACTCAGTAGACTCATTTCTCAGGTGCTACATCCACTGATCTCACCCACTGACCAAATTAATGAGGATATAACCATTTCAATCAAACTGGACACTCTTGCAAACCTCTAAACCTTTGCATCATGCCACAAATCTCATTGCAAACACATGCACCACCACATCCCTGTGTGTTCGAAATAGAATTTTTCCTTTTCCAATTCCAGCTTAGCAGAAAGCATTAGTTGCACAGCCTGTAAAGTACAGCATTTATCATCTAATACCCAAAGCAGACCACTTTTTAACACTAAAAGCTGTATAAAATGTATTACTGAAATGTGCATTAAGTGGTATATGGAGATAAGAGTTGCATATTGCACGTTAGTAACACACAGACTAGAAAACATATTACCGTCCCCACTAATTTCATCTGCAGATCCAGGTGGCATGCAAGGAGAGAGAAAAAAGAGGGGGAGAGAGAGGGGATAGAGAAGGGGGAGGGGAAAATACACTATTAAATTCATGAGTAATCCAAAAGTATTCAGACTGTAGTTATCTTATATACCTGACTCAAGAGAAACCAGAAAAGTAGCAGAATTTAAGACTTCTCACCTAAAACCCAAGGGAGAGAGATAGGCTCTAAGAAGCTTTTATGATGAAACAGGGTTAATGACTTTCAAACACAAAGGAACACAAAAATTAAATTTGGAACTGGAACTATTTATTTTAATGTATTGTTAAGAAAAGTCAATTTCTGGGTTTATTTAATAGTTTAAAGCAGTTCTCCTACAGCCATATGAGTTTGCTCAACTTGACTCTGCACATACACTGAGGACTTGGGATAAGCAGAGCTGGTGTTGACCCTTCCAGAAGAAATGCACTCCTGAGACATCAGCAAGACATAAGTAAGAAATGGAACCATCTAAGTTTTAATGACACAGAGCATTGTGCAGTTGTACAAGGCTGAAATTTAAACAATGGCAAAGGGAGCAAATCTACAGGGAAGATTTCAAACAAACACTGGATTCCACGTGTACTGCAGCAGCCCTACTGCACACCAAACCCCACAGCACAAGCTAAGGCAAGTATTTTAGACAGATTTTATAGATAACAGGAAATTCTTCTTACCCCTAATAAAGCCAAACTGGTCCAGACCAGGGTTGGACCAGTACGCAGCCAAAAGCATCGCTGTATTCTGTGTTTAATTCAAAGTGATCTCAGCTGATGCTTATTGTTGCTATTCTGTTTCATCCATAAGCATGCTGTATCAGGGGTCCAAGAATGAAGTCAAAATATATTAACAAAAAAAAGATGGCAGACAAGGGCTGCATAACTAAATAAAGGAAATAATTTATTATATTTGTCATTGTAGCATATGATGCTCGAAAACAAGTTCCCCATAAAAACGGGGACCAGCAAGCTGGTGACGCTGCACACAAATCCAATTGAACAGGAGGAAAACATAAGGAAATTATTCTTGGAACTCTGTTTACCAGAGGCTAAAGTAGTTTACAAACAGTAACTGAGTTAGTATATCCAGCTTTTGGGTTAATAAGGCAGCCTAGACAAAGAGCAGAGCAGTACCCTTGGGCGGCGACTCATGGGCACAGAAGACGAAAGGCAGAAAGCGTCTAGCTTTCTTTACTTTATGCTGACAGTGACTGACTCCTTTACAAAGAGGCAAGAAAAGGAAAGAGAAAAAAAAAACAGAAACAAATTACTTGGAAATAAAGAGAAGAGACTGAAGAGAACATCTACAATGAACGAACATAAAGGTTTACATTACAATTCTGTATACCCAAATGAAAATAGGAAGGTTGCTGAAACTCTAAACCATTTTTGGTATTTTCCTTCAAATTCCTTTCTACAGTAATTCATATTTCATTTTTTAAAAGTGAGACTAGAACCCATTAAAAAGTCAGCTTTTGTCAGCTATGAAGACCATTCATTAACAATACAAAGAATATTGTCTATCCCAGAAGTGCAACCTGCTTTTCCAAGGTTCCCATCTAAGTTCTGTCAAATGGTGTTACAGCTATATTCCAGTTTAAGTGACAGCCACCAGACTTAACCATGTATGTATTGACTATCTGAACCCTTAAAACAATACAGAAGTATTTCACATAGCAGGGTTACACAGAACAAGGAAAAACATGGTTTCTCTATCTCCTGAAATACAGTACTGACAGATTTTATGATCTCAAATCTGCCACTGGAGTCTTATTCCCAGTGCAGACTTGCCTTGCCAATGGATATTCTAGCTCTGCAAGGATCTCTGGGTGAACATCCCACGGCACTGTCCTCACTGCCCCCATTCCCAGTCACCCCACTGCATTTTTTAGCAAAGTGCTTATCAGGAATGCTTATCAGGACGAGGGAAATTGTGGAGTAGGAAAAAATACAAAGAAGCCGCAACTGATTCCATGAGGTGAGAAAGAAGGATACAAGATGACACTCAGCACCTGCTCCTTTTATTTCTCTTGTTACCTCTTTGCTCCTCTCTGCTTTCCCCTTTTTCCTCTCTCCAAGGAAATGTGAGAAGTGGTTTAAAAAGCCAATTAAATAAAAAACCTGCATCCTGCTGCTGGTAGCTCTTCACAGCCAAAACTCAAGAGTGAGGTCAAGCCATTTGGAGTTACACAGGCTGGGGGTCCGGGGGTTAAAAAGAGAAGCCCAGCACCACAGCAGCACCTACTGGGACAGTGAACCAGTCAGTGGTGGGAAGAGTGCAGGAAAGGTAGAAAAGGAGAATTAGATTTTAATAAAAATAACTTCAACAACCAACCAAAACTACCATCATAAAAACTGCTGGGTGACTGAGCAAACAGGAATCATTAATCTAGAGGGAAAATGTTCGTATCAGAGAGAGAACATTAATCAGATTCAGTGTTAAAAAATAAAAGAGATGCAAGGAGAGGGCAAAATGCTTGACTCAGTGTATCAGTATTTCCATTTGTCTTGGTTTAAGACAATTTAAGGGGGAACAGTCTGAGTTCTCCCCCTCGATACTCCCAAAGGGACTTCTCTTCCTAACATCACAACAGACAATTTTCAGCACTGTCATTCTAGCACAAGCCTCAGGTAACACTCATAAAAAGCTTCAGACACACTATGAAAGAAAAAGAAAAAATACTGCAGCTAGTTTAAGTGACTACCAAAAAGGTGTTGACATGAGAATGAGGGAACCCAACACTCTGTGCTGAAACAGAAGAACAGGTATAGAGTCACTGCAAGTCATCTAAAAGGAAGGAGATGTTTCAACTCCTGACCTGCCTGCTCAGGCTACAGAGCTAATTTAGGCCTGAAGTGCTGAAATGCTGCTCACCCTCACACTGATAGGTGGCTGGCAGCAGCTGCTGAAACCTGACTAACCTATTTCAAATGAAGGGTACATTGCAAAGGCAAAGGTGTTTTTAATTCCTCATGTGCATGTCCTGATGCCCAATGATGTGATGGGCCCACTCTTCCCTTGCCTTTCAAACTGTTACTCTCTGTAGTTTGTTCAACTATTTTGCCACACTGAATGGAAGATGCTTTAAATGAAGATGTCTTATTAATTACCAAATCTGCAAGTCTAGCTACAAAAAAATGTTGATTTGGATGAGTTGATTTTAAATTTAAAAAAACAGAAGTTCCATCACTTTCCCAGAAGTCTAGATAGAAAATACCTTAATGAAGTGACTACTACTAAGAAAGATTTCCACCATTCCACACCAGCTTCCAGCCAGGATATCACTGGTGCTCAAGAATGCTGCTGAAAACTGCACAGGACTTCTTTACTTATTTAGTTCCTCTACTCAATATTCACTAAAATTATTGTGTTAAAAAAAAAAAAAAAGGCAAAAAATAAGGAAAAAAATCACTTGCTATGCAGTTACTATGTTAGAAAGAGACCAGGCTTTTACTGTCCTTTCTTTACAGGGCAGTTACTTCTGGAGCTCCTTGTATGAGCAGATAGCAAATACTGGAAGGCTGAACCTGCTAATATCTCATTCTATTTTGGCTGTACATTCTTAAACCAGTCTGAGGAAAAACCCTGGAGAAAAAACCTGCAGAAGGAGTAAATGTATTGATTTTTGAGCTTTTGAACTAAAATGAGCACTATGGGGTTGTCACATCATATATGTTTCTACACCAACAACAAACCCCCAAAGCTGCATGGAACATTTCTCCACTACACTGCTACTCTTTGCAAAGCAGAACTGTCTGCTCAAATCCAGTGAGAGGCTCACAAAGGAGGAGCACAGGACAGTAAGAACTCCATAACCACAGCACAGGCTGATGGAATCAATGCAGGAACTTCCTGGACACCAATATTGGAAGAAATTTCTTTAGAATGTCACCAGAATTTCTTCTGGTCTTTTTATGCATGAAAACAAGCCTTTCAGTCAGGCTAAAATAGAAAAAAATAACAGCACCAGTCTATTCAACTGTGATTGGAATTTGAAATACTGCAATTAATTAGCATTAAGGGCATTTCAACTGTATTATCTTATTAAACTGTGAAATAGGTGGGTAAGAAGCAACTCCCTCCTCCATCAACCTGGAGACTAATGACTTGCTCAAGGTTTGTAAAATTAATCTGCAGTAAACCTTAAGGTTGAATGTCTCCCAGTGCTGTGACCATATGGCAGAGCTACAGCTCTAACAAAGTCTTTATATTCCTGAAATTACTTAATAATTACTTAATTTGAATTTCTAACTATGTAATTTATGGCAAGACTCTCAGTCTTTTCAGAAGTGAGCTGTGGAGTACAAGACAGCTGAGCTATGACACAGTCCTAAGTGTTTAAGACACAATTTTTCATCCAAAAATTTACTTCTCAGATTTGTCTTTTTGGAGTGTCTTGACAAAAAGGACATTAAAAAACTGCCAGTTTTTCAACCTCAAGCAAAGGACACTTTTTTCTCCACCAACTAACTCAAAAGGAACTAAGAAATACAAGTCCTACACAAGCAACTCTTTTAGACCTGGGTACAGGGCAGACCTTCATCTGGAGCACAGGAATCTCAACACAGAGCTTGCACTGTGCTCTGCAAGCAGAAGTGATTTAATAAAATTGTATTTGTCTTTCCACCCTGCTCACAGCTTTGCTGGTGATCAGCCTTACCCCGGGACAGACTGGTCCTTTCACATGCCAACATCTCCTTAACTCAGAGCACTTTGAAGTGGTGTAACACTGACATCAGGTGAACAGACTTTTTTTTTTTTCTCTCCTGTTTGTTGTGTTTTCACATTTGGCTTCTGCTCTAAAGGAAACCTCCTGAAAGTCTCTTTTACTCACTAACTATACCACAGAGGTTTTTTTCTACATGATAAAATCTCACTCTAAATCAGGCTTACCTCCTCCAAACAGGGCTTTTTTCTTCCATTCAAACTGAAATTTCAGCTGAATGGCATTACCAAACTGGCAGCTCCCTCAAACAGGATCTGCTCCTAAGGAGCACTTTAGAGAAGACCTCACACTTCACTGCCATGATCAGGGGTTAATCACAGTGTGATTTAAGTGCAACAATATTATGTTATAAATTTGTGACTTTAAAGCAGAACCTGGACACTTGGTGAGAAGCTCCTCTTTCAGGATACTTAAAATCCTTCAGCTCCTATACAGAAACTTGTTCCAAGAGATCGAATTTCTCCTTCATAGGGCATGTTACTGAATATATATAAACCATGGGCACAACCAGAATTATTAGAAACTCCTACCATCATTTTATGATGCCCTTAAAGCTACGCCCCTTTGAGTTTAAAATGTTGCTTGTCAGTGACAGCAGCTGCACCAGCTGGGGAACAGGACAACAACCCAATTTCTCTTTAATATACACATTTCCCTCTTCAAGGTGTGTGTCCTGGGGTTTGCTACTGAGGTGCCTTGAACACTTTGCTTTATCAGCTGAAACAAGGACTGTATTTTCAGAGACCTTTTAATTTCCTTCACCAAATAAGCCCATACTAAAGCTGTGAAATCAGCACCTGTTTTAACCAGCACCAACCCTGTGGCACATTCTAAAAGCCCCTTCAGACACATTCTCTGTGCTGGCTACTGAGCTGATCTCTCCCTTCCTGCCACCTTCCCCCTCACAGCTCCCTCCCCACAGAAACATCATTTTACAACAGTACCTGAATATCCAAATGCCAGGAGGGACTGCTTGGAATCACAGGAGCCTTTAGGCTGAAATAGACCCTTAAGATCATTGAGTCCAACCATAAACCCAGCACTGCCACGAACCTGCCAAGACTTGGTCAATACTCTGCTTGTTCAATGCTCACTGAAACACACGAGCCTGAAATGTCATATTCTGTGGCACTGCATGGAAAGTAGCATATGAGCTAGGATTTAAAAAATTCATCAATTCTCTAGGGCAAAGGAGGCACAGCAATTAGCCATGGGATGCAAAAGCATATTTATTCTTCCTAGTCATATTTACATAAGCACGGAAGGGGCAGAAGAAACCAAAGAACTCTGTGTCAGAAGGAATTTATGTAAAAAGAGAGCAAGCAGCTACTGCTGTACTGATTTCATTTTATGAAGAACTTTTTGTAATATATAATTGACCAGATAAGTTATTACTTTTGGAAATATGTGTATCTGGAAATATAAGATCACCTTACCAAGGTTAATGTTTGCTATTTAAAAACAAACTGCTGGCCAAAGTAAGTTCCTTTAGACTAGAGCAGAGCACTTTAATAAGGTGTCTCCAAGCCAAACACTGGAAATACAGTCAATAAAATTAGAGTTAACTGGCATGCTGCTTCTTACACATTTGATATACTATTTGCACAGAGCAAATCGTTTAGCCTTACCATTTCCTGAGTGTACACTCATGGCTAAGTACAAAGAACTCTTTTTTAATGTTAAGAGAGATGTAGAGGGAGAAGGAGGTAAAAGCTGCAATCACTTATTAGCTAAAACATTCATTGTTTCTGGTGAATGACAGCAACTTCAGCTGAAACATCAGTTGACTACCAAAGAAATCTAAAATCCAACTAATTTAATCTAGCTTATTTATAGTTACTTATAATGATACACCCACACAAATATGTTGAGGGATAAAATTACTATGCTTTTAAAAAGAGGGGGTAATCTGGCAGGCATCTCAGATGCACACAGTGTCCCACTGCAGGAACAGAGAATTTGAGGAAGCAAGGCAGACAACACCAGAAGAAACAGAAGTAGCAAGAGGTGTGTGGTGAAACCTGGTTCGGTGACACACAGACTCCCAGATCCAGCAATCTGCTGCTTTGATTCCTGAAACCAACTTCATCTGTCACTAGTTTGAAAAGACCTTTATTTAGAGGAGGGAAAAAAAGAAAATCAAGAAGATTTACAAACCTTCTATCTTTGTGTGCTTTGGAATATTGGAGCACATGGAAAAGTCCAAGTTTTCACTTCACTACACAAGAAATATTCCAAGGTATGTTAATAAATATTTCAAAAAGACAAGGTGTCTTTCACTAACAGATTCCTTTTTAAACCTGTAAAGCTTCAGACAAATACCTGAACTTTCAGACCAACAAATCATGTTTTACACTGGATTTGGATATTGCTGGTTTCTCCAAACTGTGGCAAGGAATTCACTGTAAAACTTCTCTTTCAAACTAAGTGTTAATACTATAAATATACCTGACTTCTTAATTTTTTTGCTGAATGTCTGTTTTAGATTTTTGCTATTTATCTTTAGCATCAGGACAGGTCTAAACAAAGGGGAGTGATGTCAGTGAAATCAAACAGCAGAATTAATTTACAATTTAAACCATCAAAGGCGTGGAGCAGTTAGGATGTCAGTGAGTTACAAAAGCTCATCTAATCTGAAACCTCTGGCTCTGAGCCACAGCAGTGGCACCCCCACAGCTGGCTCTGTCCTGGCTGCTGTCAGGCTCTGCTGACCTGGGACTGGGCTGAGCTGAGCTCTGTGCACAGCTGGTGCCTCCCTGGTTCCACACTGATGGATGGGTTCCATCTGACAACCACAGTGACACTTCTCCACATCTACATCAAGCATTACTTCATTTATAGCAAACTGATTCCTTTGGGGATTCAAGAGATTCTGAGAGAAAGCAGCTCCTGAGAATAACCCCTGTCATGTGAGTTCACTTCAGCAATCTGCCTCTGGTTTAAATTCAATACAATGACATACTCCGTGCTTTTCAAATAACTCTGAGGGGAAAAAACCCAACAACAAAAAAAGTACTTATGTGTTCTGTGTCATTATATTACACAAACAAACCCTTGAGAGTGAATATTAAATGCACTGGGGTTTGAACCATTCCAGCATTGTCAGTGCTTCCAGTGGTTTGTAACATGGTATAAAAACAAGCATCAAGCACAATAATTTTATTGTGGAAAGATATAAAACATTCCTACAACACAAGAATGAATATCTAATTGGTTCCGGTTTTGATATTGGCAAGAATGATATTTTCTGGTTTAATTTTACTGCACTGCTAACAGGAGCCAGCTTTGCAGCTCAGTGTCCCTGACATTCACCTGAACAACCAGCTCACCTCCAGCACTGCAACTTCTGCTTCTTCTGTGGTGCTACAGCAAAGCTCTCATTTCCCCCTCATCCACCTTCATGTGATGCCCTGAATGCCAGAGCTGGGATATTCTAACTAATTTCACTACACTAATTTCAAAATGCTGCTTTAAAAGAGAAGTGTTTGTGCTCTGAAACACCAGAGAACGTCAGCAGGAGATATCTAAATTTGTAAAGTCAGAGTGACAGCAAGAAAGGATTGTGAAGTCAGCATTTATTACTGGTTTTATTATTAAAAGTATTATCAGCATTCTCAGAAAAATTGAAGGAGTGGAAATTTGGTGCTGCAGACAGTATGGTGTTTTCATCCTGAAGATTAGCCTTTTTTAGGGTGCGTGGAATAATTAAAAGCACAGTGCTAATCACTTCAGAAATTTCCAATTTTTTAATGAGGCACAAAGGTAAGAATCAAAAGAGAACATGCTGCCCATGCTTCATTCTTATCTACCTGATTTACCATGCTTGCTTGACAGGCACTGAAGGAAGAAGAGCTGCTATTTGACTCTGAGAGGCCACAGTAACTGGTGAAGCTCTATTACCCCACTACAGCTTTATCCTCATTTTAACTCCAGACCCTCTCACCTATTTTCTTGCCATGCCTGTTTACTTGGGCTTCCCATGCCAAGGAGTGAATCTGAAACACCTTTTAGAAGTGGGTAAGGGTGGGGAAAGGAATCTGAGAAGCAGGAAAGTAGTCAAATGTCTACATATCTTTTCCCCTTATTGTATGAAATATGTTGGGGTTTTGAGTGTTTGCCACTAAGTGCACATGTAAATGTTGAAGTGGGGCTGAAGCCTCCCTCTAAGTCAGGGGTGGAAAATCCACTGAGTCACAGTGTTGGTTCCTCAAGTTTGTGGCCAAATACTAGAAACCTATAGGAATAGATCATAATACAAAAACATTTTTGCATTAAAATCCCCTTATATACCCCTTGTTTACCCATTTAGAAAAACATTTTCCTACTAAGACACTGAATCAATCCTTCAAAATTATTTAAGATTCTGCAACAGAAAAATGCTCTCTCTCAAGCATAAAAAAAACCCACAGTAACTTAGAGAAATCTTAGAAGCCTATAAGGTACAGAAACATGTATTACCTCACATATCCATCCTTCAATTAACTTGTCATTTTCAATAGCAAAACTTAAATGCTTTTATCTAAACAGGTACAGAAAAACAGCTATTAAGTTTCTCCTTTCTGTAAAGCAACGATTATTATTTAATTGCATATTTTCCCTTTTCAAAGCTGCTCCTTCACAATTAGCACATACTCAGGTAATTTCAGTTCTAGCCGACGACATTCTACTTCATCACAAAGTTAAGTGGAAATACTGACAAGCAGCCTGGCTTTGAAGTAACTGCACAGATGTGGCTGTTGCATAAAAGCTTCTCTTTAGAAACTGCTCTACAAAGGCAGCACAGCTCCAGTTTGGGGCAGTCAGTAGCCCTGGAGCAGCAGTGAGTGGAAAAGCTGCCAGCACATCTGCCAGCACCAGAAATGAACTCAGGTCCTGGGTTTGGATGAGCCTTACCTGACACAGAGACTGTGTGAGACCTCACTCCTTGCTTCTCATTGTTGGCCAGCCTGGAAAAGAGAGGTTGGAAGCGCTGAATGCTGTACATTCTTCACAGGCACAAACACTGGGAATTCATCCCAACAGGCACCTACTGTAATTAGCAGGGCTGAGCCACCTCCCCCAGGCACAGGATGAGAGGGGGAGAGAAGGCAGAGAGGAATCTACCACTTCCTCCCATCTGGGGGAACCACAGCGGTTTTTAATTAGCACAGTTCAGAGAAACCAAGTGAATTTGAAGGAAAACACAAAACCTAAACTGTGCTCACTTTTAAGATGTGTGCAATCTGACTGTGATTCTACCTTCTATGTGATCTCTGGGAAATGGAGTATGAATTGAGTTTCTGTCTGTAAGATTACTTATCCTGGACTACTTTGAATTAATTTATATGTCAACTAAATGAAGAAAACCAACTGCATTTAAATGTAGCTATGTTTTAATGTTCACTATGCTATGTATATATTATATATTGCTCATTATGTATAAATGTATTGCTCATTATGTATAAATGTTCATTATGTTACGTATATGTTATGTATATGTTATGTGACATATAAATGTGCAAAAGGATCAGAAATTCTAAGAAATTCTCAATTTTTCATCACTTACATATATAACCAAAATTTTCAACGGTCAAGAGAACACTGCACATCATGCCTTCAGAAATCAGGAATTTCATCTGGCAAAGGCAAATCTTCCCAGATGCAAGATGCTGTTGGTTGGTAGTTTTTTGTATTTGGTAAGAGCTCTGCTGCCAAACTCAGAGCAGATGTGGCGCTCTTGTTAAACAGACTCAAGTGCACAAATTTAGTTTTGGTAAACTGCCCCAAAAATGAGAAGAAGCTTTTCCTTCAAACCTTATTTTACCCCAGAAATCCTTTCAAATACAAAAAAGGTTAAGCTTTTTGTATTTAGAATGTTATTCTGTGTTTCTCACTTGTGCCTATTCAAGTAAATAGAAATTTTCCTGCTTCTTGAGTGTACACTAAATTTACTGATTTTACTACTTGCAGCCTCAACTTTTCTTCCCTGAATTTTAACTTCTCTCTTTCTACAGCATGAGAAAGCTGCCTGATAGTGAGAGCTGCAGCAGAACCTGTGTGTAATCACTAATTCAGGAACAAATTGTATTCCATGCTCCATCCAGTAGTCAAGAAAGCAATAAAAATATTTCTGAACTCCTTCCAGAAATAAAGGAAGAAATGAGGGGACTGGGTCAAAGCAGGCACGGCCCCTGTGTCCCAAAATAAAAAAGGAGGAGGTAAAACACCATCAACCACTAAATGTCACTGGGTCTTTCAGCAGTTACCTCATGCTGCTGGACAGGGGTGGCAATACCTGATACAGTCCAAGGAGGAGACTGCTGATGTGTGCCTCTAAACTTGGTTTGGATGTGGCCACTGAGAACAGTCAGATTACAAAAAAAGGAAAAAAAAACCCAAAAAGTGTCTTCATTTAAAGACTGGAGTTTAGGAGGAACTGCCCATGGAAAGGTGAGACAACCATGACAGCTTCCAGGGAGGATGGAGACCCAGCCACTGACACCAGGGGAGTAGAGAATCATCAGGAAGGATTAAAGGCTTGCCCACATTAGAGACCACCAACAACACAAGGAACTGTCTAAATGAGAAACTTATTCTTATTTACCTTAAAGTCTGGGAAGAAGAAAAATGCAGAGAGGTGTCTTAGCATAGTTTTTAAGAATTATTAGATGCAGATAACTTGTTGCAGCAGACCTTTGATAAAGTATCACCATCAAACCAACCAGGGAAAAAAAAAAGCATGTTTGCCTGACACAGGATTGCTGTTTTCTAGGCATCCACAATTATTACTGGAGAATAATTTTTCTATATTTAAAATAATAAAGAGGTATTTACTATTCAATATTAATATTAATATTAAAATTAATAACTGCTAGTCTTTATTACACTGAACCTATATCCCAACTTCAACTGGCTCCATTATGGAAGTTTTATTAAGAGAAGGAGACATGACAGGTTTACGATAGCAGCAGAAAGAGTATTTTCTGTATTTCACACAAGTCAAAAAGGGAACAATTAGGAAATAGATGACCACAGACTGACTCACAGATTGAAATCACAATTCACAAACTGTTCAGAATCACTCCTATAATTAAATTTACTCAAGGACTCAAAAGAAATAGCCTGAATCTCAGTCAAGTCTTTCCCAAAACATCCTGCTTTTGTTTTTGTCAAATATGATGGATGCATTATGCACTTTTTTCCTCAGATTTTCTTTCTGGTATCCCTGTAGTATAATACTGCTGTGAGGTTTTTATGCCCTACCTGCTATTTGTCCTGGAATCCAAAAACAACAATAAAAGTTAGGCACATTAAGTATCACTATTTTTCAAAACAATTTTTTTAATACATAAGAAAAGAAAGTGCAAAACTTACTTTGGTATTGATGGTAAAGCTCTTTCACCTTCTGTGTAAACAAGAAGAAAGCAGGATTAAAGCTTTTACAAGTTTTCAAATAGCCTCTCTCAAAGTGTAATCTATATGTGCCTGAAACAATAATCATCACAATCTCTCTGGGAAATGAAGGTGATTCAAAAGAATGTTCTATACATATATAAAGAGCAGCACATCAACAATTCCTTCCACCCACTGATACAGACCTTTAGGCAAACTCTCATCTGAGGAAACAACATACATAGAATATAAAAGCTCTTTTTTATTCTTAACAAATAACTGCAATAAATCACTTACAGAAGGTGTGACACTATCACATCTCTTTAGTAAGAAATGCTTTTCTTTTATCTCCAAGATGTCCTAGGTACTAACATCTAAATAGAACAATTGAATCCAACTTGGATTTCCAAGTAAGACTACTGAAATAAATCATTAAAGCACATATTATCATATTGATTTCACACTGGGTTGAGACTATACAATAATAATGTTTTGTGCCAGGGAGTAAGTCAGCTTTTTGTACACTACATTCAAATCCCTGCCAGTCTTTCTTTGAAAATGGCAATGTGTATAAAAGTTTGGATGTACATATTCAAAGGTTTTTTTCCTATTGGAATTGATGAAACACTTGGTATTCCTGTGGGGAATTTACTAATCCTTTAGCAAAACCTTTCCACTAGATTGGAGTATGTAGGGAGGGAGAGAAGATGGTAAGTTGTGCTTCACTCTCTAAATCAATGGAGCTCTGATAAAGTGACCTGAGAGAATGGCCACCCTTGCAGAAAATAGTGACATACACTGTTCACACAAAATCATGTAAATTCTCGCTTGTTTTTCTCACAAATTAGAATTTCCAGAAATTATAGATGTAAATGACAGTCTCAGCTTTGTGTATTAAGGGACTGAGCAGAGAAATGTTTGATATCCAAAAGCCACATTCAACGTGACAAAACACACTGTTCTGGTACTTTTTTTTTTGCTGTCTGCAGGTAGAAAAGCACTATTTGGCTCAGCAACATCAATCTGTTTTGATCTGTCTGATGGGGGATGTTGAAAGGGAAGTTGCAGAAAAGAAGGGAAACCAGAAGCTGCAATTTGGAAGATGTGGAGCAGCTCAGCAAAGTGACAACAGCAACCACCTGAAAGTGGGGGGCAGAGCAAGGACAGTAAGATTATATAAGCAGGTGGGAGAGATAAAGGTGATATGTTAAGGTAAATGATACCTTTTGGGGAAGGAAACAGAAGGCAAAGATCTTAAGGGGCAGTGTGGAGTGACAAATATGAGACCAATGGCATGAAGGTGCAGCCTGGAAATGAAAGACTGGAGTGCAGGTACCCAAAAAAGAGAGACTGCAACAGGCACGAGAGGATTCAACCTGGAGGAAAACTGGACATCAAGCTTGAAGAAACAGGCACAAGAGGCCTGCCCACTGCTATGCAGGCCTCCCCAGGGCTGTGAAGAACACACAAAAGAACCTTAAATTCTATGTGACACCTACAACTGGCAGTTATTAGTTGAGAAATAATCCTGTGTTCTGCTTTACACCAAGTTATGCTGCTACTGCTGGTTATTCCAACACTGCTCCTACACTTGGCAAAGGATTTAAGGCTTAGATGGTGCTGCTTAATCACATGTGTTATTGGTAGAACACAGAGTCTCCCTCTGTGTTAAAAGAACTTCATTAAATTGTAAATTTAACCTTATCATTCTGTATTTTTAAATCAAGGTAATGGATGCACAATTAATAAGCTATTCAAAATAATTCTCCTTGCTCTTTAATATGTAGCCCCATTGCATGTTAACTGCACAGTATTCAAACTGCATTCTAAAGATGGAATTTTAATTTCCCCTAGGGCTTTTTTTTTTGTGGAGTATCATATTTGGGGACTTCAGAAAGATCAGTGAATGATTTCATTACACTTGATAGGAATGATTTCATAACACTTGCAGGGTCACAATGCTTCATGTGTTCCAAGCACTGAGCTCAGATCAGATCTGACTGTTCTTCCCTCCTCCAACTTCCCAAGAAAGTGAGAAATACCACAGGTAGCAACTGCTAGTGTGTGCCCAAGTCAAATATTACCTATCAAAGAGGATCTAAAGGAGATAAAAAGAGGGAATCTGACTTTGCAGTGTGGTATTAAATTTCCTCAAGGAAGAGAATCTCATTCTGTTCCTGCAAGCCTTCATTCCACTTTTTGAACAGCTTCCTATATCAGTGCAAAATGCAAAGCAAGGATTGTAATAAAACATAATAAATCATAACAAAACCAAATCTCAATTCCATGCAATAGCAAATCCTTTCTAGGCACTTTGTGAGATAGGGAGAAGGTGAACAGAAGTGGTCTTAAACAGTTAGTTGAGTAGTAGCATGATGCATTCAATGAGTTCGAAGAAGATGAAAAGAAGCGAATGAAAGGTGAAGGAATTGAAGTAAAAGTGAAGGAAAGGTGACAAGCATTGAAGCAGTCTGGAAAACTGTGACAAAAAGACAGGGATAGACAGAGAAAAGCAAAGACTCTGACCCAAGTTAAATGAGTCATTTGCTTCCAGATCCACTGGGAAACCAAGCAGCACACATGGGGCCACCATATCCACAACTGTTCTACCTGATCATCTCCCTGTTCCCTGTCCCCAGCTGAATTCCACAGGATGTAACTGGCTTTGTGCTCATTACCATCAGAGCAACAGATCTGGACCCTTGTTCTCTGGGCTTGTGGGGCTGAGAGATCTGGACAAAGCAGGCTCAGCCCTGGGAAGATGGAAGGAGCACCCAGAACTGCCTGGAAGCCACAGCCTGGTGCCTGCAGGGACTGGATACAGGGACAACACACCCCACCTGGATGCTGGAGACGTGTGTCAAGTGCAGGGCTGTAAAAGGACAAAGGAAACTGCAAAAGCAGGCAGATGTTTGAAAAAAAACCACAAAAAGGCATCCAGGCATCAAAAAAACCTCATACACTATTAAGTAGCACCAGAGGTGCACAGAGGTTGTAATAATGGGGTTGTCCAGAGAAGCTGTAGCTGCTCCATCCCTGAAGTGTTCAATACCAGCTTGGACAGGGCTTGGAGCCACCTGGGATAGTGGAAGGTGTCTTTGCCCATAGCAGGGGGTTCAACTAGATGTAATTTAAAAGTATCAGAGACCTGAAGTATTCTGTGATTCTTCTGTGATTCTTCACCTTCTCTATCACTGGATATAACCAGAGAAAAAAAGAATCTGCATGGAACTCCTGATCTTGCAGACGCCTACGCGCTCTCTGGATACAAACTGCTCACTTCAGGCACTGCTGCCCAAGTTGGTGCTCATCCTTTTACAGTTTATACCCCAAATAAAATAACAAATATTCATTAGTACCCCTGCAGGTCTGAAGTCAAAATTTCTTACTAACAGCATCCCAGTTAAGGCATATGTTGTTTTTCACAAGTTGAAACCCACAACAATTTTGCCCAATTCTATATTCTGTTAAAGAAATGGGATCTGCATGGCTGTAGTGGGGTTTCCACTGGATTGTCCAGGTGTTTCCACTCAGAGCAGAGTTCCATGCTGGACACAGCAGGGCCCAGCAGCTCCAGTGGTCCCAGCCAGGCTGGGGGTACCAGGGGGAATGTAAATTCTCCTCATCTGACTGAAATTACTGTGAAAGTAAAATCAGTGAGGGGTCAAACTAAAGAGGTAACAGATGTAAAGAGCTAACATTCCTAAAAATGGGAACACATGCTGCCATTCCATTTAAATGAAAATGATGCCCAGAACAAATCTGTGTGAAACAAAAAGCACTTGAGTGAATAACTTCACGAACTATTTAGTTTTGATATTTTCGAACACTTCTCTGGGCAGCTTGTTCCAATGCCTCACCACTCTTTTGGTGAAGAAATTTGTCCCAACATGCAATTTAGACCTCCTCTGGAGCAACATGAGCCTGTTTGCTCATGTCCTGGGAGAAAAGACCAACCCTCATCTGGCTACAACCTCCTTTTAAGTAGTTGTAGAGACTGATAAACACTCCATAACCTAAAAGCTGATAATCAGTTCAACCTTTTATGAATTTTTTCATTTGTGTTCTGTAAGAGGTAAGTGTGATAATGGAAATAAAAATATAAAGTGTAACATTTCCATACTGGTCTAAAGGGACCTGTCTATCAAAATATTTATGAAAAATAAAACAAACCGAATGGAAAAATGCCAAATACTGTCCACATCTTAAATATTACCAAGTGCTCTCCCCAAATTAAGAGGGACTGGATCATTACTGGATAGCATGACAGGTATCACAAAAACAGGCCCTGTTAGTAATCAAGAAGGACAGTTTATGAGGACACTTGCAATAAATGTAAATTTACAACAAAGAGGGGATGGGAAACCTCAAAAAGGGGATAAAACATCTGTGGGATCAAGAATTGCTTCATGATTTGTTTCTGATGTGTCTTACACAATCAAAGCTCACTGTGGGAGGGATCTGGGAATGCAGATCATGATGGGGACAGATCTCCCATAAAATGTTTAATGTATATGTTGAATATTGCTATGAACTTCAAAGAAAGGAACCTGAGACAAAAGAAACTCAGAATTTATTTTAACTAGAGGGGTTCTCTTCAAGCATGCATAAAGAAGAGTATTCCCGAAGTGCTACCTGATGTTCCTGTTCAATCACTGCTCATTTGCTCCATGTTAAAATTCTGTGTTATAAGAACAGCACACAAATAAACACTCTGCATTGAATGCACTGATTTATCCTGCATTCACACCTAACAGCAAATCTCAGTGCAAGGCACTGCCCCTCAGAGAGCTCAGTGAGCCTACAAGATGCAACAGCTGCTGATAAGGAAGGTCAGAACAAGACAGGAATTAGGAAGAAAAACTGCAAATGAACAAGTAAATTTTGATGGCCACCATCACCAGTGTGGAAGTGGCAAGAACCCAACAAAGTTCACATGTGCCCCCAAAGGAAAGGCAGAGACAGAGTCACTGTCCATTAATTCAGGAAAGAGATCATGTGCAAAGACATGAAAAAGTTTTAGAAGACCAACTGTGGCTAAAACAGCTGAGGCTGGAAAACAGCCAATCCAGTGGCATTAGAAGGAAAGTTCTGGGAGTGAATAATAAGGATTATAAGAAACCCCTAACCATGATTTTTCAGAAAACGAGAGACACAAAAGGCCTATACTCACAGGCACAGACTAGTCTAGGAACATGAAGATCTTGAATTGTGATGCCTGTTTCATTTTTAGAACAATAAACTATTATTATCACTGATAGCTAGTTCATCCTTTCAGTGTCAGATTTTGGGGCCAATGGTCCACCATCACTGAGTTGTGCAACAGGTTGGCTTGGACAGCTAAGTTTGTGTTGAGGGAAGATTTTCATTTGTGTGGAGGTTAAGGCTACACAACTAACACAGGTTTTAACAGAGCTGCTTGTGCTGGAGCTAAAGGTCACTCACACACACTAAGGGTCAGAAATACCAAAAACCATACAAATTTAAGAATAATTTGAACAATTACCATTTGCTGTCAAGACATCTAACACCCTAAGATCACATTTCTTTCTTACTGAATGACCAAGTGTAAGTTTGGGAATTTTTTGAGCCATGCACAGGCAGGATGTTATAGATGGACCGGGAGAAGACCTGAATTATGTTAACATCATGACCCCAGGGAAAACCTGTGGCAGAAAAAAGCAAGAATGTGGCTAAAAGAGACTCAGTTTCACATTGAAGAGATGCTAGGATAGTTTATGTTCTTTCTTGTATTACAAAAAGGCAAGAAGGAAATAGTTTGTTGTTTTAGAAAGCAGGAAGGTTGGATGAATTTCCACGAGTAAAAAGGAGAACAACAAAGAAGAAGAAAATTTCATTCTTAAACAGTTTTGAAAATTTTTCATTAATTACAGCTGTCTGAAAATTCTAATGAAATTTAATTCAATTCTCTCTAAAACCAGGTGTACCTGGAAGCTCATCTTCTAGCTGGTAAGTTGCTACAAAAACAACTGACATATAAAATGTATCTCTGCTTTACTTCTACTTTATGAGAGAAACTCATGAGACTCCTCAGGATTTTTTATTTTTTAATGGAGATGTTTTGAGTATTTAGGAAAAGGCAGAAACTAAATAATTATCACCAGTCAGAACCTTATCCAAATGCATCCTAAACCAACCTCTCCAAATTTCCACTTGTATATTAGGGAATCACTTTATGAGGTAACACACCCTTGTTAGGAGTGCCTTTAATTATTACAATTTACTTTTTAATTTAAGTTTGGAATTAGTGCAAAGCAGTGATTACTGAAACCAGTCTTAATGATCAACCACTAAGCAATTTTTGAAGGAGTGACAATTTACTATCAGTGTTTCTCAGGCTCCTCCCAGAAAGCAAAGAGCCTCCAAGTGAGGGTTTTGCTGCTACCTCTTGTCCTGTTCTCAAATGCAAAATAACCTCTGAGTGGCTGTGAGGATGAAGCTCTCCTTACCTTTCTGAGGCCTGATGATGAAGGACTGCGTGGCTCCGTTCACCAGCCGGCAGTAGCCGTCGATCAGGTCAGCCATGTTCTCTGCAATGGTTAAGGATGGTGCTGTCACTGTCAGAGGCTACAGAAGGGAAAAAAACAAGGCACCAACAAAGAGGAATTATTGTAGTTGCAAACACTGAGGGGAACAGCTGTGTCATTGCATCAGAACCTTACACACGCCTGCAAACCATAAACAGAAGAATGTGGGTGAGCAGGGAACCATCAGAGAGATTCTTGCTTTGCATGAAAATTTCAAACAGGAGGTTCAGAAAGCACAGCTGGTAAAACCCTCCACCTAATTGTAGTGTTAATTTGGGCTTATGAAGTGTAAACCACTGGTGAATACAACTGCTATGGCTTTTAGGCTTACAATTAAGACAACTCTGAAGAAGCTGTTTTTTCCTTAAAGTTCTTACAGGTGGTATCTTTTCTCCCCACCCTCTGCAACAATTTATTCTTGGCCTAAAAACAACCCTCTCCAATTTCAAAAAAGATTTTAAAAACTAAAATATTTACAGTGGAAAAAGAGATGAGAGACACACAGACAAGCTATTAATTTTAATACCACCAATATTCATCACCCTCTGCACTGATCTGCCCCCTTCCCTCAATCCTGCCCTACCACTGTTTTCTGGTGCACTGGACCAAGGTAAAGATTTGATTTCACTTCCAGCACTGCCTCCATGTAGTATGAGGGAACAAATTTTCCTTCTTTCACATCTCCCTTTTACACAAATGTGGAATTGCTGTTTCCTCTCTAGGATGCAGTACATACACACAGGCTGCTATTAAATTCCATTTAAGAGATACTGGTTTTATATTAAGCTTCTTCTGTGAATATCAAAGTCTACAAGCACCAGATGCAAAACTTAAAACATGTAATGAACTCTAAATCTGTTTTAAAACCAAACTTGGAACAGAAGTCCAATACAGAGACTATCCACATTAAGACTTATACTAAATCTCACTCCTTGCAAGCAAAACAAAGTTAGTTGCAAGTTTATCACCACTGTCAATAACATACCTCAGGTGCACCTGCTATCTTCAGTTGCAACATCCCTTTTCTGTCCTTGTCTTCACTGTTTGAATACTGAATGGTTTGCACTTGATTGAAGTCTGCTAGATGGGTTGGCTGCAGAAAGACAATGTAAAAAACAAGGAAAAAAATTACAGCAAAATAGCCTGCCTTTACCCTTAGTGTTGCAAAAGCTCAGGGAGACTTTGATCTCCAAACTGCACGTGCAGAAATCTGTTCTCTGTTTCTTTCTAGAGTTTCATTACCACTGGCTAACAACACACAGATATCCAGAGTGTCTAGAAAAGGAACCCAGCTCCACTGTGCCCACAGAGGTCACTGTTGAGTAACATCAGACATACACTGAAGTGGGAACAACCTCTTGGGATGTCAACAGAGAAAACTGAACACGTAAAAACCACACAAAACCCGTGCTGACACATTCCCAACATCCCCCCAGACTACTGGAAAAGGTATGTTCTTAGCTGTGTATTCCTGATTTCCCCATCTTTTCACTACTTTTGAATTCATTTCAATAGAAAGCTGGACATGGGCTCAGCTTAAGCTGTGGCTGTAAAGTTCCCAAACATTTCGCTGAAGGATCTGTCTGGACAGAGCTCCCTGGCACCGTGGGGGTGCACAGGAAATACTGCAATACAGTCAATATCAGGTAAGGAAAACACTGAGAAGGGTAAGAAAGTAAATAAGCAGTGCCTGTACAAATGTGCATACAAACTGCTTAAACAAGCTCTGCCTTTACACATTCCTAAGAAGGAGAATAACTCAGAATAATTCACATTTCATTGGTAAAAAGTCCCCACCAATGCTTCAAATTCTGCAAATGAGTGCTCCACTGGGTAGAAAACAACAAATTCAGTGCTAAGGCTGACACTGCCTCTGTAATTAACACCAGGGCCTTTCCTCTGATCCCAAATCACAAATTAATACCTCACTAAGAGCTCTACAAGCTGAGCTCCCAGCTCAGCTGTGTTTAACGCTGAGATCAGACTCTCACTCCCCTTTCTGTGATGTTCAGTTCACAACAAGTTATGGCTGTTAACACAGTGACTGAGAAAAAGCTCCACAAAACAGAAGCAGACTTACATTTGCACCCTTGTCTGTCAGGTAACTGATTCCTTCTTCTGGGCCAATTGCCAGTTCCACTGAAATAATCCAGCTTGACTTGAGAGTCAAAGGAGAAAGGACAAAATTTCAATAGTAAGACAAGGCCTTGCTATGGAACACTATCCTCCAAAATTATAATTACAGGTTATAATAATTAATATCTACAAGCTTTTCAATTCTTCAAACAAATTAAAATTATATTAAAATCAAGTAATTCTGTAAGTGACAAAAGCCCTCATGACTGGTTTCCTGGGGATCTCTGCTACTCAAACTACATTTCCATGTGTTTTATCTTAGGTCTACATGAGAACTATGGATTTCCTGCATTTCCTCTTCTCATGGACACTGATACTCAAGTTTTAATTTCTGCTGTAGGCTCCATTTTCACAAACCATCCAGACTTTGGGCCCTTTCTCAAAATTTGCTTGTAATAGGTAGAGATTACCAAGCATTAGAGAAAAATTTACAAACAGAAGCTGAGAAGTCTCATTTCCTTGTGGAAACAGCTGAAAAAGTGCTTGACCTTCACAAACAAAGCATCAATAAAAATATTTAATTTTACATACAATTCTTACCCAACTAATGAATGATGCTATTTTTAAGCAGTCAGTGGAGAAAGTTCTAAATGAAATTAATAAATACAATTTGTTGCTAATGAAATCCAATAATCTATATGAAAACAAGACCTAAGCAGGTAATAATTACTGTAGAACTAAGCAAAAGCAATTAGATTTCTAACTCCAGAACATATTCTGGTGACTGTCACATTCCTCTACTTACACCAAGAGCACACTTGAAGCATTCCTTGTCAAATCTGTACACTGGAGAGAGGATCTCAAAGAACTTCAAAATACTTTCTTCTCTATTGAGGTTGGCAAATTGTCGAAATGTTTGTTGGATTAATTTCCGTAGTGTTTTGGCCTGTGTATTGAAACATTCAGAGAACAATTATTTTAAATCTCATCACTGAGGGGCATTTTAAGAGTTTTGGTCACTTAGTAGCACTAACAGTGCCTTTATCAATGAGATACAAACAATTCTCAAGGAAAAAAAAGAGCTTAAAAACGTAAGGAGCAATTCTGCCTTTTATCTTGTACTTAAGATCAAAATTATTTCTGCTATATTACAGAGAGGATATCTAACTAATAATGTTTTGAGTAAGTTATAATAAAAGACCACATGTTAACCCTTCCAGGAATATTCCTTCCACGAATATTTGCTCTAGGTTGCTCATTTCTCCCACCTTCTGAACTGTGTCCCAATACAACAGCAATTTATACCTTCATATGAGGTTTTAAACCTAAATTACCATTCTCTTAGTTGGTAATAACAAGCCAGCCAGTATCTGTATCTTAATTTCTGCACACAGTAACTTAGACTATCCATAATAAAGTGGATTCTTTCAGTCTAATAATATGAAAAAAAGCTTCAATATAAAAAGATGAAATTTAAATAGTAGACTGGATGTAAAAAGTAAACTTAACATTCAAATTAAACTCTATTAACTCTGTTGTCTATCATTTTATTAACTGTTTTCAGGGTAGAAATAACCATTTAGAGCAGCACAAAGAAGAGCTAAACTAATACTTGAAAAAGTGAACTATCTGCCTGTATATAATGTATAATCCCTGGAAAGGCAACCACTCATATGAAAATAAAAACAGGATCTGAGAAGCAGTATCTCGAAGATGCTCCCCCACTGAACAAGCCAACAAGAATTATGAATAAAAACATCAGCATAATGTGACTGAATGGGCTTAAAAAACCCATTTCTAATGCATCTTCCAACTAACAATAATGACAGAAAGCAAAACCACGCTTTTCTTTGCAATATGTCAAGGTTAAGACAGGAATTACCACTGCTCCTCCATCCAAACATATCTGAATGTCCCATTTTAACAGCAGTAAAACTCTTTATTCTCCCACACTGCCTGTTAACAGCTCCAGGCACTACACAAATACCAACTTCCTTTTGTCGTTAGCACTTTCAGCCAGATTAGACACTCATTTTTAGCAAGCCTTTAGAGAATGCTCAGAAGTCACAACAGCCACAAATGTTTATATGGAGTGTTCAGGAGGAGTTACTCCAGTAGCAGTGATCCAAGGGTGTTACATATGCACAAAATGATCAGTTTTGACACGATGCACATTTATATAGGTTGAAAAAAAAAACCTCTAGCACACACTATGTTATCAAATTAACAAAGAAATCTGTGACTTTGGTGTAATTTCGAATTATTGTGTCAATTTAGCAGAACCAATTATCAGGTGGATCATTAAGGTGGCTGCAGAACTGGACAGGGTAAGAAAGCCCCTGGCAGTCAGGAAACTTCCCTCGAGCATCCAGAGCTGCCTCAGGCTTTGTTAGGACTCAAACACCCTCCACTGGACCTCTCTGTTATCTTTGTTTTTACAGAGAAAACCAACTTCAAGGCAACTGCAACTCTCAGCCTTAGCTTATCACTGGCAAATACCAGGAGCAAGACACAACAAAATAAAAAAGAATTTGCCAGCTCAAGGTGTCCCAAGTATTTCAGCCACTCACACTTGGTTCTGCCCATGGCTTGTTTTCCTGACCAATTCCAGCACTGCTTTTACTGCCAGGAATACTGGCAAATGTTATCTGGCTCTTTTCAGTCCACCAAGAACTGGTCACTTTAAATTTTAACATCATGAGCAAGGTGTAAAGACACAAAGTCCATTGGAGTCACAGGCTGCTTTGGGTTGGAAGGGACCTTAAAGACCATCTTGTTCCACTCTGCTGCCATGGGCAGAGACACCTTTCACTACCCCAGGCTGCTCCAAGCCCCATCCAGCCTGGCCTTGAACACTTCCAGGGATGGGGCAACCACATCTTTCCTGGGCAACCTTTGCCAAGGCCTCACCACCATCACAGGGAAGAACTTCCTCCCAATATCCAATCTAACCCCACCCTCTGTCAGTGTGATGCCACTCCCTGTGTCCTGTCACTCCATCCCTTGTCCCAAGTCCCTCTCCAGCTCTTTTAGCTCCTTTAGGCACTGGAAGGAGCTCTCAGGTCTCCCCAGAGCCTCTTCTCCAGGCTGAACAGTCCCCAAAACACACTTCTTCCATAACAGAAGCATCTATGACAAATGTCTGCAAATGGCAGCTTCAAGCAAAATGCACTGAAAACTTGCTCTTGAAAGCATGTCTAAGAACCATTGTTCCCTCTCAGTGTTTGTTCAAGGCAGAGAGAATTGAGAGAAATAATTATTTTTGTATTTCATGGCTATCAGGAACCCTCCTCTCCTTAACAGTTCAAATTCCCTGGTCTTCATAAAGTAGAAGAGTTTTTTAAGAATTTGGACCAATCCTGTATTATTTTGAATAGGGATTTAATTTTCATTAAAAAGCAGACACACTTTTCCTTCCCTTGTTTTTCTTCTTCATATGTCCAACAATTTTTTTCATGTCTTTACAAGGTTCCACTCAGCTTTACCTTCTGGCAATTCTTGCTACTTCTTTTCTCCCCAGTTCAGGATTTCCAAAGTGCAGTTTTTCTTGGTCAGTCAGTTTTCTGGCTCCATAATATTATTTTTGAGACAGTTATTCATACTTTTATGTCTGGAGCCTTTTACAACAATTTTCCCGTTAGCAGAAAATACAGTTTCAGATAATTGCTTAAATTAAAATGCAGAGGGGATTACTTAAATCCACTTGACTTTATTAGCTTCTGATTTTCAAAAGTCTTTTGAAACAAAACCCTGTCATGACAGATCTTTTGTGTTTACCCATTTAAATCACAATGAAGATTCTTTCCAAATCTGAAGTTGAATTCTATTCTTTCTATAAAGCACTGCTTACCAAAACCAGCTCCAAAAGAGCAATTTGTGATTTAGACTTTCATGTATGAATTGTAAGAGATATTTCACCAGGACATTCATATCGAGGCAGCTATAAATGTAAAATACTTGGTGACCATTCTTAATCCCCCTTTTCAACACATGTTGAGAAAAATTTGCATTTTTTACTCTGAGAACATATGGACTTCAATGGGAGCGAGATCAAGTAATGTTTATAGTCTTAGCTAAGATTAACATAAGCAGAAATTACTGGAAATCTTCCTTGAATAGGTTGGACACAGTCTTGAGCAAGGAAGGAAGGACATGGTTTATCAAGTTCCCATAAAATATTCTTTTTTCTTACAAGTCCCCTTCCTCTTTCTCCAAAAATCTCATTTTTCTTTTAGGGAAGGAAAAAAAAAACAAAAAAAAAGTTATTTGATACAGAGGCTCCAAGGACTTGCTCTGCACTTTTACCCCCAAGGTCTGAGAGGCAGAGCTGTGCCCCTCTCACAGCAGCTCAGCAAGGCCATGTGAATCACTGTATCCTTGTCTTGCCAGCTGCATTACTGGGATTTAGAACCCACCAATCTGACAGACAGCTTGGATGTTTTTTCACAAAGCAAAACTGCACAGCAATTCCCTTAGGACTGTACAGTGAAAACTATAATGCAATTTTCAGATTTCTGCACTTTTTTCTTTACAGCAGTATAGGATTGACTGGAGCTGTAATTACCTTCACTGAATCTAGTAAACTCTTCGGGAAAAACCGTCTCAAACCAACATCCTTCCTGAAAGAAAAAATACACACAGCATAAATATCAAAACCATTGTGCAATATTATATTTCTCTTTTCAGGCTGGTGTTTTGGGTCTGTTTTTTGTTTTGTTTTTTAACCAGCATATACAATTACTAAACAATCTTCATAGCAAGGTCCTTGACAATCTCAGAGTAACAAACACAATACCATTAAAACTTTAACTGCAGCCACTCCACATCAAATGTGCGACAGCAGCATCTTCTAGTTTAAAATCCTGAAGGATTTTGCATTTAAACAGGTACCTGTGTGGAAAGTCTGTTATTTTAAATGTTGGCTTGGGCACAAGGAGTTTTGAGAATAAAAACTGTTCTTTGTGTATGTTTTAATAATTTAAAGAATACAGAACAAATATTCTTAGAGCTTGTAATCAGGTGAGAAGGGAAAAACATTACAGTGGAAAACCTGGATAAACCTCTATTAGAATGAAGTAGGAGAAGCAACAGAGAATGGTTTGGGTTGGAAGGAACCATAATGAACATCCACTTGCCATGGGCAGGGACACCTCCCACTTGACCAGGCTGCTCAGAGCCCCAACTTGGCCTAAGGAATCCAGGAATCCATGGAGCAATACTCATCATATCACCTCACTAAGCATGCTGAGTGCAATTCCACTACTGTTTTACCCTTTGAAGCATTATAATTAAGAAGTTATTTAAATGTCTACTATTTCTTTTTCCCTCAAATTGAGCAAATTAAAATTACCAGCATTTTCTTGCAAATAATCTCACTTTTTGTAAATGAGGTGACTGTGAGCTCAGATTTTGCAAAGTGAATTTGTCAAGCTCACATTCACTTATAAATTGGATTGTACCCCTGGTTTGAAAACCAGAGCCACTAAAAATGGCTCTGATGTGCTGCACATAGCTTATGTCTGACGTGTTTGTGTCTCTACAAGTGAACATCAGCTTCAAAACAAGGGGCTTGAGAAGTTGCCAGTGGTATGTTAGTGCAGAAGATACCACTGTACAACCAAGGGCAAAAAACTTGCATGTAAAAAAGGAAAAACTAAGAGAAAAGTATAAACAGGAAAAAGATTTATAGTTCACAGGTGTTACTGACTTTTTTCCTTTAAATTTAGGACATTACCATTTCTTTCAAACATTCTTATCTGCCTCTGGAACAAGTATGAAAGCGAGCTTTCCATGACTGCATGCTCTGAACATACACAGAAGAACATCTGGAATTCTTACATTTGGCAAAGAAAGGAAAAGACTTTAACAAGCAGAGATATTCAGGATTTATTTACTGCTACCTAATGGCACAAGAACAAAGCCAACAGTAAAGTCAATATAAAAAGCTCACTCGGAAGAATAAACCAGGGTATTTTTAAAGCTCTCTGCAGATGAGTAGCATACAATTTCATACTAAAAACATCCTCAACCAGGAGGAGCAGAATGTTCATGTGCAGCACTGGCATCTGTGCAATGACAGTAAGCTGCAGGATTATAAAACTTTCATAAATGTTAATTCCTTCCATGCATTTCTTCTCAAATGCAAATGATACTTGGTTTATCATCCCCCACAGTTAAATGAATCTAACACACTATTACCATCTAAATAATATGCAAAGACATTTTGACAGGGATGTATTAGTTTAACATTAAGCATCTGAGAGAGAGAGATGGTGCTTCTGAAATGAAGAACGTTCCATCACCCCGGTATCCCTCATCTTAACAGTCCTGCAGCACACAGCTGCCACACCTCATTTGATTCATTACTACAAGTTGTAGAGCAGCCTTTAGTACAGATCTGGGTGCAACAAACTGAGAAGAAATTCTTATGCAGAGTACAACAGACCAAAACTCTTAACAAAACTTTCTAATAATGCATCTCCTGTGTTTAGCTGAGACAGCAAATTTATTTGCTTGAGGAGAATTCAGCAAAAGAATCACAAAGATTTAATGCCCCAGCCAACAACAACCTAAGGGTACCTATAAATAAGAGAATAAGCACTGGAAATTGGAACATACAAACAGTTTCACACACACAACCCTACAAACTCCTTCCCAGCTGTGCTGTGTGGGGGTGGAATGGCCAACAAGGGAGACCCCAACTCAGGGCCCTGATGAAGAACTCAGACATGTGGTTTCAGATTGCCAACAAGAGATAACGAGCACTGAGAGCCTGGTTCATACAGTTCTACTACAGCTTTGTATTTAACCTCATCTAATCCAGCCTACTTGTGAGCTTAAATCAAATTCCATTTTTTAAATGGACAAACTTCAATATGATTAATAAAATACCAACTACACATAGGTGATACTGCTTCTCTTACAATGATAGGCAGCTTTAGGCAGCATATATCATGTATTTTTCAACTCAATTCAAGTTACAACAAAAAAATTAATGTTAGATTAACATAATAGACTTTAACATGCTTTTTACCAAATTGTGGCTGCACCTGTTCCTTCCTACTTCTGTAATTGTAATTATCCCTGTTCTCTACTAACAGGCTTCACATTTATTATGAAAAAACTCTTCTTTCGCTCCATGAAGGCGCAACTATTAAAGGCTACTTAACAGTTTGATCCTATCCCCCATTTCCCATCCAGATCTGTTCTTGTAATGACAATCTGATCAAAAGACAAATATACATCAAATAGACATCTAACAAAGGCAGGCAAGGAGCAATCACACCCAATGCAAAAAAGGGCCATTTAAAAATTGCCCTCAGCTGGTTAAGTGCCTCATGATGTACTAAAACTAGCAACGCCCCCCACAAAAAACCCAAAAGGCCTCACTTGAGCAATAAATATTACTTGTGCAGTTAAACATTTATGGGTTATTAAGGTGGTAAAATCAAATTAATGCATTTTGAGGATCACTGGCACTTTCTGCAGACCCCTTCCAGTTTGTAATTATCTTTACTATAGTCACTTTATGGTGGTTTTATCCTTCATCTTTCCCAGCTAAATCCCACACAAATCACATATTGCTTCTCAAAAAAAAATCAAAACTCTTGAAATGCAAAATCTCCATCTCCAATTCTGCATGGCGTTAAGCTGTTACATTTTGCATATCAGGGTTTTGCTTCACTTTGTCTTTCCCAGCAGCAAGGCAGTTATTTCCTACCAAAGCAGTCACTGTTTAACAAACACAGAGACTGAAGGAAAGAAATCACTGTAAAACTGGAAGCAGCACCACAATGAGTCCTCCTGGAACTCTCACCTGTTACAATTATTAATTTATACCTTGTGTGTGACCTGTTATGACCCAGCTTTCTTTTGTCTTATTGTTTCCAAAGTCATTAACCTAATTACTAATGCTTGTAGCTTTTGACTTGCCAAAAAACTGATTTAAAAATAGTTTGCTCAAGTTCTTACTGGAACATATAAATGTAAACTGCACCAACTATAATTCACATACTTTCAAATCTTTTTTATATCCCCTTTTAGTCTTGTCTGCTTGTCTGTATTGTCTGCTCATCCCCTTTAATTTTATTAGTCCTTTCTCATTTTGTGATGTGTTTCCTCAACCAGGATATTTCTACTAGTGGCTGTAGGCAAAAGGCTGAAGTCCTTAAAAAAATTAATTAAAAAAAATCCCTAATTCAAACAAACTCAAAGCTTTTAAAAAATCTGCATAAACAGGAGCAATACAGAAATATCAAATACTCTACAAATAAGTGGGCTATTCCTCAAAGTTATCTTTACCTATTGAAATCAGAGATTCTTTACAAATCCTTGTAAACTTATTCACTTTGGTACAAAATCTTAACTTCCTCCTCCAAATGCTCTAATTTCACACTTCTAAAAGTTAGCACATGTGTTATTCAAAACAAGATTTAAAAAACAGAGACTTCACTGTTTCACCAACCTTTTATCCCAATTTTGTGTTAAACTGTACAGCATCTTTTCACAAGAGCAATTAGTAGTGATGAGCGTATCATTGGTGCATGTATGTCTGAAACTTTATCCATTATATAAATACAAATAAAACCAGTTTTCAAAGTCTAAAGGACTTTGGCTTGTTTGAACTGAAGTCATCTCCTGTCCAACATGAATAAGCAAACAAAGTATTTCAGTACAAGGATGCTCCTTGGTCTCCTTAAAATTTGTGATACACAGATAAACAAATAACCTTGTTAACTGCAAGGTCACAACACAGAAAAGCCCACATGGAGCAAACAGAAGGAAAAACAATACCACAAACATTTTCAAGTAACTCAAACTTTACCACAGATGAGTCACAACTGAAGAATGCAACTGGGCACACAAGAACATTTAGGAACCGGCTACAGAAAAATCACTGATGAATAAAATCACCTTACAACCAGAGCTGGCAACCCCACAAACATTAGCAAAATTGCTGAAAATCATAATAAGCCACCTGATCAAGTTTAAACAACTCTAAACCTGTTTCACTGGACCAGAGTTAAAGGCACTTTTCCTACTTCTACATCTCAGTGGGTTTCATCATCCTTTTCTTATATTAAAGCATTTTAAACTTGATGGAATTGAAAAATTACAACAGAAATGTTCTGTTATTGAACTGAATTTATTCTTTCTGATTCAGAGAAGGCACAGTTCAAACCTCAAGCTAGAACACAATACTTACTCTAACACTTCATAGTTGGACTTCTTTTCTAATGCATTGCCTCTCATCTCTCCGTAGGATCTCCTGAAGTCAGGAAAAATATTTGAAATCAACAGTTATTGGATAATTCAGCCTAAAACTAAAACACCAATATAATCAAAACTTCCACTCAGCATCAGAAAACATTGGCAGAATTAATTTAAAGGTAAGTATTAAGTACATTATTCTACCTCAACAGATCAGATTTTTATTTTACAAATTAATTCCATTTTCAGAACAACTTTAAATCAGTGCTGCTACAAAAAGAAGTGACCTAAGCTGCCCTTCAGCAGCTCCTATCTACCTCACTTCCTTGCACTACCTGCACTTCTTTGTGAGAGCCCTCTGTGCATGGAACAGGGAGAACTAGGGGAAGCAGGCAGAGATGAAAACTGCTCCAATCCAAACACATTCACATTAAAAAATAAATTAATAAGTAAGAAAGCTTTGTTAGGAGAGGGCTGAGATTATCATTTTCAGGGAGAAATGAGTAATGCTCATTTTAAGAGTCTCAGTAGCTCATTTACAACAAGTATCTCATCCAAATGCTCTGAAGAGCCAAGCTTGAGAACCAAGGAAGGCAGGACTTGGCTGACAACATAATCATGGATTATTATATTCATTACATGTTTTGAAATAGGGCACAATGATTTTGTAAGTGCATAAGGAGTTTGCAGTTACACAAAGAATTTTTGTTTTCTCTGGGGCTACCAGCAAAACTTATAACAAAGGCATCAGGTTCTCTTGTGATACCTGGAAAATTTCCTAAGCCTAAATTTTGTTTTAATTTGGAAAGTACTGTTCAAAGGACACTTTTATTCTCTCCAAACAAGTTTACATTTGTCATTAATTTCTTATCAATTTTACTTCTTTCCTAATCTCCCTGTGCGAGACATCAGCATAACTAAAGCAAATGTTTCAGGCTGGAAATTCTCCATAAATTAGCAAAACCCAACACATGCATTTCAAAGCTGGGAACTCTCTCAAGGATCTCTTAATCTGATATATTTATCTTTATTTTCCAGCTGTCTATACAGTTGACAAGAACACCAAAAACACCCAAAAGGATCCTTAAGATTTAATCATTTCAAAACAGCACATTAAAAACTGAGTAAATACAGAGAGGAAAGGTAGCAGCATTTATCTATAATTACATTCTTTAGCTGTAGGATTTATATATGCAGAATCACAAGACTATTTGCTAAATAACACCACAGATGCATTTTTTTTTAAACATACTTCAATGTACTCTACAGGCCTTTGAATTATTCAGAGGAAGAATTCACCCGAAAGGCAGTATCAAGAGGTAATTAATTAAAATTTTAAAATAATGTTAATTTAAAAATCACTAGAAATGAGTTACAATACAATCTATTCAGTGTTTCTTCAAACTGTTTTGTAGATGCTTATGATGTTTTATTCAACTCTACTGGTCAGAAATTGATGAACTTTAAGCAGTTTCAAAATTACTGTATATATTAAGTCAGAAAGATGTTGAATAATAAATTAAATTATCGGCTTACCGGATTTCAAGGCAACCTAGTTTCAAAGCAATTTCCTGGTCCACTTGATCTGCTATTTCTAACATATAGTCATTTTTCACCTACAGCAAAAGAAGCAGGTAGGCATCACAGAAAGATCAGGTCAGTGCCAACACAGACTAAAATACACCCCAAATGACTTTCAAATGAATACATCTTAATTTTCTGGAATGACAATTCACAGTCCAGGAAGAGAAAAAAGCATTTGTGTTCATATTCTCAATAAATGAGCTGCACTTTGGGGAAGAAACACTGCAATGAACTTGACAGAAAAATTCCTTATCTATGCCAATACTGGCTATGTTTTATTGAATATAATCAAAATTCACAGAGGACTGAGCAGATGGTTGTACCTGCACTCCAGCTAGGAGAAGGCAGGCTGTGTTCTTGAATCAACCTGGTCAATAGTATTTAATTGTGTAGGTGGATTTAATCATGCAAATAAAACTGATAAATGCCTGAGGATTACAGTGAAAATAAAAACAGAAGTAAATAAGAGTAGTATGTGCAAACTGTACTGCACACTGGCATAAAATAATGCTGAACTAGCAAAAAGAACCAAGAGTGAAACTGGATGATGACCATCTACAGTAAGAAACACTTCAAATCTTCATCACATGTCATGGACTTGTTTTATTTACCAACATGGATGTGGGAAGAATCCTGTTTTTTAGGCAATACTTTCACCACGTCAGAGTAAGCAATTTATGCAGTAACTAACAACAACAAAAAGACCCAGGCAGTAAGAGAGAACAGAACCAGTGCCCAAGAACCTCACTCTGCAAATGCTGCACCAGTAACAAATCTCGACAGCTTTTCCTTAACAGCTCTTGTTATCCTCTTATGAAAACATCAAGTTGCTACTGAGATCCTGAAGTTGCAGGAAGGCTTGAAATACCACAAAATCCATGTGACAGATCAAAGAGGAGATGATGCACTATGAAAGCAACACACTTCACCAAGTGGGTTTGTAGAGTGATGACAAGTTTTAAGAACAACTATTTCAAACTACTACTGCTAAGAAATACATAATTTAAAAGATAAGGAATTACAGCAATGGATCCAACACCTGGAGGGGTTCTCCACTCAGCATTCTCCTTGGAACGTGTGAGCATCCACCACAGCATTCCCATAGCACCATGGAGGCAGCTGGGTCCTGCTCCAAACTACAAAGTAACAAATCCCTAAAACTTCCTGGATCCAAATTGCATGGAAAGTTTTAATTTGTTATTAAAAGACATGAAAGAAGAAATATGATAAACTGTGCAAGAGTGAGAAAATGAATTATTACAATAGCTGAAACATGAGAAAAAAGCTTCTTGCATTTGAATTCATACAGGCCGTCAACATGACAAAATAATGAGCTTTTAACTCGTCTCAATTCAATTCCTACAAATACTAATGAGACAGGAGAATAATTGCCCTTCAGCATCATGTAGTGTGCTATTTGTACACACATATGGAAATAATAATTCTGTATTCCCATTGTAATAATACACACAATATGAATTAATAATTCTCCTCTTCATTATGCTCACAATTTTAAACACTTGGATTTAGATTGGATATTAGGATGATTTCTCCACTGAAAGGGTGGTCAGGGATTGGAAACAGACTGTCCAGGGAAGTGGTGGAATCACCACCTCTGGGAGCATTCAAAGTATGGATGGAGCCCTTGGGGACATAGCTCAGTTGTGGATGTGGCAGCACTGGATTAACGGTTGATATTCCATGTCTTTTCCAGCCTAAATGGTTCTGTGATCCTATAAACAGCAAAATGTAATAAATTGCAGCAAGATCTCTGTTCATGAGAAAGGACATCAAACTGGGCCTGCATAAAACTGTCAGACACAAGCTGAGGGCAGGTAAATCAGGAATGGAGTTTCAGGCTCCATGAACTGCCATAAATGACCTCTGCAAACACAGGTGGGTGGTGAACAACAGCACAGCCCTCCTCATCCTCAGCTCTGCATGGGGATACTTCAAAAGTAGAGGAAGTGTTGAACATGAGTTCAGATTCTATATGGATATCCAAATTCCAGAAATGCTCAGGTCCTTTTTCTGAGAATTCACCTTCCTGTACAGACAAGGTTACTTCACCAAACAAGTAAAACTGTTCACAAAATCCCTTGGCCAACCTGCCATACACCAACCCAAATCAAATACCCACTGACTGATCCCTTGTATTTCAACAAACTTTTTCTTTTTTTGAACCATTTCAACAATTTTGGATCACCAGGAAATTTCAGAGCTGTTATCCATCTCTTCCTTGAGGTATTCCCACATCAAGAAGAACTGGCTGTAGCAAAGTAGTCTTTCAGTCCTGACACACAAAACTTCCACTTGCAGGAACAATGCTAATTTAAGACCCAGTGTACCATGATCAAATGTGTATTCATTTATCTTCACAACTCATTGCCTTGTGGATCCCAGTATTCAATCTGTTAAACTAAATAGCTTAAGAGCATCTCCAGTTTCATGCAAACATGATTTTAAAACACTGCTAGCCTACTAGTCCTAAGTAAATAAGCAACATTCCCTAAGTATTTAAGATTTGGGGTTTATCTCCTCTTGCCCTGTAGCTTGTGAGCTTTCCAGTCATGTTCCCAGTGTGACTCTGAAACTACAAGTATCAGATACTGACTAAGAAAATGTAAAAGACCATCCCCCATTCCAACAAAATGGAAAGGGAAAAAGAACTCTTTTACATTATATACACCTACTCACTTTAGTGTTTAAATTTTTTGAGTTATAAAAAGAGATTGTAAGGTTCAGGAAACCTGTGGCCAGAATCCAGTGGTCTGGATTTCATAGTGCCCTACTACTGACAGTCAAAGGTGCTTGTTTTTTCTCTTTTCTTCATAAACCTGCCTGCCCATATTCTTCTTTCAATTTCAACAAGGAAAAAAAAAATAGGCAGATTCAATTTCTACTCCCAGAATACCAATGAGAACTTCTCTTATCACCTTTAATTTTGCTTGATTATTCTCTTTGAGATGGCATCAGATCAATGCATGAACTAATGCTTGTGAAGAGATTAGATAAGAATTTCACAGGAGGTTCAGCACAACCTCCTAAGGAAAATGCCTGAGCAAATATTAAGTGGAAGAGACATAAGAGATAATTTAATGGTAATTAAATGCACTGTCACAAGGCAATTGAATAGTTTTCCAAGAAATCTTTTGTGTTTGCTCAATTATAACTTTTATTATTATTATTATTATTGTTAATATAATTAAATGAGAGAAATGAGAATATTTTCTGGGTTAGACAAACAAAGGCCCTATCTCCAAGAACACAAAGGCTACATTCTTACAAAGGCACAAAAAATGAACTCTTAGAAATCTAACAAAATCTATCAGTTCTTTTCTGTTGACTACAAATTCAGAAGTATGTTAAGAAGGAGGATGAATCCTCCTCTGTGGGGTTTGGAGATCCTGTTATCTGTGAGCTTGTCATACTCCTTGACAATGTGTGCAGACCTTTACCTATGGCTTGGAAATTCAGTTAACAGTGTGCAATACCTGGAGAAGCTGAAGAACACATTTATTTATTTATAGATAGACAGAGAGATCTATACACATGCACACCCTTTTCAAGCAGATCAAGCACCACTGCTGCACATCTCCTCACCAGTTTAATTGTTCAGAATGGGACCTCTCCAAAGGCTAACCCAGAAAAAAAAAAAGTAGGATGCTCTTTAATACACCTTAATTTTACCTAGTTTGTTAAGACAAAAGTAATTTATATAAATTTGCCACACAAATCTGGATATGAAAAAGAAACCCAAAAACCCAAGCAGTGAAACAAGAAACCAGAACAGCAACCCATGATCCTTTCACGAGCCCAACAAAGTCTTTAAGGTGCTCCTGCTAAACCTGTGTGCCATTACTTTATTTACACCCCATACCAGAGACCAGATGCTCTGGCAATGATAAAATTACATGAAGTCTGTATTTATCTCCAATACTTTACAGTCACAATGTTATAGCAATAAAAATGCATAAATATCAACAAGGCAAACACTTGGATTTACACTAGGATTAAGAATTCAAGTATCAACACTGCTAAAATCCTATGTATTTTTTATTTGGTAACAATCAAAGCCCAAAATATGACGTCTAAAAGTGAGTCACTTTTGGTGTATGTTGCTTGTAACACATTTGCTTCCACTGACTTACTAAATTTGTATTCCCACATAATGTGCTTATCTCAACTCCCTGAGAAAAATACATTGGAAAACAGTTTAAAGGAGGATGAGACAAAAATAATTTATTGCTACAAACTGCTGTGTTGATTTCAAGAACCTTTTCCCTTGGATTTTTTTTAGTATGTTCTAACAAGTTTAAATCAGATTTACAGTCAAGCAGGTGCATGCTTTGGGGGGAAAGGATTAGTCTACTTAAGTTCCATTAAACATGGAATAATGGAAATAAAAACTGCTTCAGGCTTCCAGGCAAGTACTACTGCAGTGCCAGTGTCAGAGGAAGCAACTCTACCTAAATTTGCTCAATCACAGGGTGGCAAGTAAGAATTAAAGTGTGACCTACACTTCACATTTGGAGTTGACTTCCTGGCCACAACAGCCATTTGTCTGATACAAAAAAAAAAAAAAAGGCTGCAGCGTGGGGAAAACAGGAATGCCAAGCATAAAAGCACCTCAGAAGCAGGAAAAAGAAATCTTGTACATGTTCTGATAAAAAAAAATGGAACAAAATTGTCGTTGCCCCCACACACAGAATACACATCACCATCAATAAATAAATGCTTAAAAGGGGCAGTAATACATGGAGGGCTGCACTCCCTTGGAGGAGAGGCCTGAGGGTAAGACGACTTTCCCCAGAGATAAGCAACCTTCCCCCGGGTCATGGTGACAAAGTGACCCACCCCCAGCATGCCTTGTTTCTATACAGTAATAGCCTGTCCCCAGTTGGCCGATCGGTTCCTACCCCAGCCCCTGCCTTTCCCAGAAAAAGCCCCGGTTTCTGCCCCTCAGGAGGGAGCCTTTGTCCCTGGCCTTCCCTTCCCAGGGGCTGCTGGACAGTAAAAGCTCCCTCTGTGGAACCGCCAGACGAGGCTCCCGTCCCTCTGTCCCCGATTTCCCACCGAGCTGGAATCCCTCGGAGCAGAGAAATCGCCCCCTGAGCCGCAGTCCCTCGGTGCCGGGGAGGCCCTGCCCCGGCCCGGCTGAGCTGGGGGTGCCGGGCGCTCTCTCTGGGAAGGCCGCGCACAGCGGCGCTCTCCGGCACCGGACCCCCCGCGAAAGTAACCCCAAAGCCAAAAAGGATTTTCAAATCCAACACAATCCTACACCGTATTTTCTGATTTATTACTGTCCTACAACAATTCACTTTATTTAAAATGCTTTCTAGTTTTAATAATATTTTTAAAATAGTTTTTATCATTCTTCATATTTTCGCCAGAACAGAAATCTCTCTTCCATCTCCAGTTTTTTGGGCATTAAAAGTTTACAGATACTCCTAAATCATAACAAAAGAAAGAAGGTGAAGACAACGTGAACTAAAAAGCTTTTCCCACATGGAAGATGGGCACATAAAACAAGCCCCGTTTCACTTCTGATGTCAAGACTTATAAAATATTTGTTCTTTTACTTGAATGGGGAAATTACTAATGGTGTCACTTCTAACTTCTCCAAATTTACTAGGAAATAATGGGCAGTTTCCCAGCTACAGAAACGGGTAGCAAATTCCAGATGGAACAATTTAAAATAAAAATTGGAAACAGAGGAAAGCCCATGTTTGTGAAGATGGAGAAATTAGAGAGCAGCCCTGTGCTATGATTTAAGAAGAAATCTAGCACTGGCCTCGTATTTTATATACCAGCTGCTACTTTCAAAAGCCATCTGCTTCATTTTCCTACACACGAGTTTTTTATGCAGCTGCAGTATTTCAGAAGAAGGTTCACCCAGGCTGACAAGCAGTTCATAAAAACACCATGCTCAATTTAGATTTCTTTATTAAGAACAACAGTAAAATAATTCTGAACTTGGCAAATGCTTTCCAGTTTAGGGATTTAAAAAAAAAAAAAAAACAAAACATTAGATACTGCATCTTAAAAGGATATTTTAGGTTTAAACTTGTTGATAGCCTTATAATTATTAAATAAAATGATCAAACTTGACATTGAGTTTTCAAGCATAAATACTGTGGAAATTCTTAGCAACAGTACTATCAAATGGTGTTTCAAAAAGGGCAAATAATTAGCCACTACTGGCTTTCCCAGCCTAATGTTACCAAGAAATTTCCCACAGGATAAACTCCAATTTTTCAGGAGGACAGTTTAAAAATAAGCAATCTATTTCTCTTGCTTTTCTTTCAATGTCTATGACCTACTTACACAACTTAGTCCTTTGTTATTTCTAATTTTTTTCCCAAATTTGCACTGCTTTGAAGACTGCATTTAAACAACCCTTCAGTGATTAAGTTCCCACTGAGGAGTTAAGACCATACCCAAAAAGAATCATCACAACGTACGAGATATTTAGATAAGCAAGAAAACAAAGAAAATGTCTTCTGTACTCCTTTCAGTACATAGCACACAAATAGTAATTAACGTCATTTAATGAACATGGAAACAAGATTTACATTATATAATTTTCTCCTTATCCATTTGTTATATACAAATATTTCTAGCTGGTGCTTTTGTAATTGTGAAATACTGAACTTCTGCTTAGCTGATGTAATTTATATTAAAAAATATATGACCTTCCTCGTAATTGTCCTGTATATGCAGTAATTTGCTTATTCTCAGTAATTTCTCTGAATTTATTTTCAACAGGTCAGGTGTGTTATGGCACCTGCTTTTAAACACTCAAGTTTCTAACTCTGGAGGTAATTTGGTGTTAGATTTTATATGTTACAGTTCACCCTCAGCCACTACAGAGTTCAAACAGGATCTTTGTTTTACACTAACACACAACACTTCTGGTGACACCCATCCTACCAAAATCTAGAGAAATTATTCCTGCTATTTACCAGTTCCAGCTTCTCTAATGAAAGACCAGAATATCTCAATATATCCATAGGAAAAATGGATCTTCATCAACTACTTTTGTGACCAAGACAAAAACCCAAGCATACAGCACATTTGTTTTCCCCACAATTTCCCATTCAAACTGAAGGATGTTGCTCTGCTCTGCACCTGCAGCAGGTACCACACACAATTCCACCCCAATCCATGACACAGCTCCTTCCTTGGTATCCCACCAAAGAGAATTATCTCAGATACTCTCTGGTTTCAGCTGTAATGCTCCTTGTAGTATTAAACACACCACAGAATCACTGCAGGACAGACACTGATTGGGTTAATGTGGAACAGTCACCCAGTATAAATCCTGCTATCTGTAAGGAACAAACTGCTCCTCCATCCTTGTTTTCCAACAGCAGGCTCTTGTGGGACACCAAATTTTCATCACTACAAAAATCAGCTTGAAAGAACACGGTCCCAACCCTCACTACTACAGCTTCGGAAATCTGATGCAGCATTAACCCTAAAAGATTTGTGCCTCATCTGCTCTGAATGAAGCCCCATATGCACAAAAGCCCAATGCCTGCTTCTAATGTCATCAGTATTTTTAGGAGCCACCTTAATGATCATAATGGTAGTTTTTAAAATACACACAGGAGGGAAACACATATGTGTTCCCACCCCTATTTACCCATCTGATAGTATTACATTTGCTATAGGAGATAAGTCAATAGTAGGGAAAATTAGGGCTTTGGCCTCATCTAGGGGACTTAAAAGCCCAGATCCAGTATCAGGGTAACATTCATCTGCCATCTGCCCTCAGCTGCTCCTCCTCTTCGTGCCCCAAGGTCACAGTCTCTGTATTATCTCAGGGTGATCTCTGACATCTCTAACTAATTTTGGAAGCCCCTCTGTTAATAATAAGAGCATTAGAGATGGGCTGGGGGGGAAACCAACTTCTGACAAGGCATTGTTAGGGGCAGAGCAGCTAAAAATGCTGCCGTCTGTCCGAGTGGGCTGAGCTCCAGATGTCACTGCAAGAGACACTGCTGCCTTGCAGACCTTCCACAAAGTAGGACGGGACTCTTGGGAGCCATATAGAACTCAACCTCCTAAACAGGACTTGCTCTCAGCTAATTTTATACTTCTCCCTTCCAACAAAGAATTTGAATTTCCAGATCAAGCGAGTCCAAGCATCAACATAAATCAACTTTTGTCTGTGGGTTTTTTCTTGTTATACACAACTTAATACACTAATTGTAGTAACATTTTGTTCCAGGCTACTAATGAAGACACAGCCACACATGGAAAACTGGTCCCAAGCATTTTCAATTTATCATGCTGAATTATAAGCAATTCAAGAAAAGCCCACAAAGTTGATTTTCACCACTCTGGCTGACAGGTGGAAATTTTAAATCAAAGAAACCCTTTCCTTTTGGCCTGAGCTTGGCTGGCCGTTTAGGAGGTGTTAAGGAACACAAGGAAGTTTCACATTCCTACCATACAGCACTAAGGAAAAGCAGACACTGGGCACACAACATTTGTAACCAGAGTAGCTCCACAACTATACAAACAGCAAAGCCTAAAACAAGAATGCCAGCATAGTTTTGAGGGTGTAAATCAACTTTTACAGGAAAAAATTACTACTTTATAGGGTTCTGTGAATTTCAGCAACTTCAGAAACCTACCCCTGTCAAGGAAATCTCAGTTATAATTGTCTTTTCAAGCTGTAAAGAGCAGACGGGAGAGGTTCGGTTTGATTTCTATTTTTACCAAAAAAAAAAATTTTTAGTATCTTAATAATCAGCTGCAATTCTCAGATTGCCACCTCCCTGTAGGGCACAGTTTATGTCTCAGCCATTAACTCTTCATGAAAGATCTGCTGGGTTTTGGGTGGTTTGTTTTTTTTTCTTGTTGGGGGCTTTTTGTTTTAAATAGGCTGCCAACATCAGGAACAGTGCCAGCTTTTCTCCCAATGTCCTTCATTTCCTTCAAAGCTTTTCCTGTCAAAGTCATTTGTTTTAGGTCTCCTATTTTTATTAGGGTGGAAGAGATGTTGTTATTTAATTAGGTTAAAGAGTCTAATTCCCAGCCTGCATTTCAAATTACATCTCATGCACCTAAGCCTTATAAAACTTTAATCATTAAATTATTACAGTAATTGCCTGGACTTAAAATTTCCTATGTGTCAGGGACAGAGTTATAAAAACAATTTAATTTGCATGACGTATTTATCTGCCACAACATAAAGAGATATTTCATTTACATTTTGAGTGTGAACATAATCTTTACAGACACTACAGGGACAGAGATAAAAAAGTGCCAATTGTCCACAATAAACTTTTTCTCCTCTTTTTTAGAGGATGTATTTCCCTTACTTTTTCTTTTGTAATCACAGAAAGTATCATTTTTTTCTCTTGTCTTTCTGAAAGGGGTTTTCTTATGAAAATGAACCTGCAGCGTACTTGCCTGATGAGACACAGAGCCCTCGTGGCACAGAATTCAGCTCAGTTTTTTCAGGGCATCATTGACCTGCCCTAACTTCGAGATCATCCCCTGCTTGCAATTCCTTATCCTGTGCATTACACAAACTTTGCCTCATTTTAAAAAGCAAATTCAAAACACAGTTCAGTCCTATGGTCTCCTTTATTATATATATGAACATCTCCAGGGTCCCTCCACACTGCAGGCTAAGACAAGGCAGCAGAGAAAAATTCTACACTGATAAAAACAACCTTTCCTTGTTTACTGGGATCTAAAAAAACCCCCAAAAAGTTACTTTAAAAGTCTTCTGTTTGAAGCACAAGGACAGCAACAATGGAACAGCTGATGCCCAAGAGCTGCCCCCACCCCCTGTACAGATGCTTACTCCCTTTTCATCAAGGGATAAACCATCTCCAATTACTGCAGGCTAACATGTTATTCAAGGATAAATGTGTGCAGGCTCTTGTCCCACAATAAAAGGAAAGCAATTCAAGTAGCTTTCGTCTGATTCTCATTGCATGAATGTTTTTAAAAGCTGTATTCTATCTTGATTTGAGATATGGCTTTTGTTCCTCACTCAGCTACTAAGGCAAATTAGAGAAACCTGTCCCCTTTATTTCCACTTCCCAACAGCCATGTCACTGGAACAGAGGGAAAAGAAGACACTATGAATTTCATCAACTCTTACTTAAAGCAACTGAAAATGCTCTCAAAAAGGACAGGAAAACGGTGAAATCCTATTTCTCAAAATCTGCAATTTTAAATTTTGTACCTTTATGCATGTTTTCTCTGAAAAACATTAAAAGAATCATACAAAAAGCGAGGTATCTTCATTAGATATTTACAAAACAGTCAACAGAACACACACATGCAAAAAAAGGATGCTACTTCTTGATAAAACTTAACTTACAGTATTTTTATTCACTGTACTTCACATTTAAGGTTTTGTGGTGGAATTGGAGCTCACTTTGGTTCAGATTTGGGTATTCAATACCACAGGACACAACTGAAGGCTGGCACACAAAACCTGTGCAGTGAGCATCTGCCAACTGTGCAGACAACCATAAATCTGGCTTTTCCTGATTTTTGAATACTTCAGCCTCACAATTCCAACAGCACTGGGTGGGATCCAATTTGCCTAATTTGGCTGAAACTGTAAGCAGTTAGTCCCAAGGGAGTAATGCAGTTGATGCAGAATCACCACCTAAATGCTCCACAGACTGAAAAAAGAGAAGACACCCCTGAAGTCCTGTCACCCACTACCTCTGACACCTGCCAAAGAGAGCAGTAACAAAACAAAAAGACACAGTTCCAGCATTAGTTTGTTGATCAGAGCTCTCAAATGGGATGTGAAATGACATTACTTGAACACACAGCTCCTCCAGTGAAGGGGAATGACCTAAAGATCAGCCTCTCCCCATCTCTGGCCTCAAAGCTGAGGCACAGCCTGAGCACAAGAGGCACTGCATGGCATCGTTAGTGGGACTGATTCTGATGCTATTAACGAGTTGTGTGGCTTCCCCCTGCTCCCACACACCAATTTTAATCCCTTGCTGTACAGATTGCAGAATGAAAGGTCTCATTAAGTGCCCTGCTTTACACTTCCAATTAAGAGCAGCTCACGCCCACCGCAGATGGCAGAACGACCGCCACGATCACAGCAGGTCAAGCCACAAACAGTTCTGGGCAGAGGTTCTTGATTTGTTAGAGACTCTTGAAGATAAGGAGTATTCTAAAACAAAGAGAGGTCACAGCATCCTTAAAACTGTCAAAAACCAAGGAGAAAATAGTGATTTCACATATCAAGCCCAAGCTGAGAACCCTGAAATGCACTGATCTGCACAGGGCAGTGCACTCGCTGAAGTGAATGGGAGTAGTCATGCATGTGAAGGCACAAACGTGTGCCAGCTTTGGGTTTAACAGCCTGATAATTGTGGTTTGGGTGAGCTGGATGAATAAACCCTGTCTCTTGACAGGGATTAAGGTAACATTTTGTTATCTTTACAAAATGTTCTGTGCAAGATGAAGATCACTCGAGGATTTGAACTTTCTTTTTCAACAATGCTAGGGCTGTGCAACTCAGATTCAACAAAACCATTACAATTCCAAAATCCATGGGTGACAGAGGTAACCATGTTTCTTCTCCTTCTCCATGAACTTTTAAATTCGATGCTATACATTTTTACTAAGACAAAAAACATGCGTTAGGATGTTACCAAGTTAGCAATAAGGTTCCCAGTCTCATCCTGACAAGAAAGTCACAGGCATCTGGTCCTCACAAAAATCCTTCTTTACTCATTTATAACACTCAAGACAGCAATGTCTTTGATTTTTACACTGACAAAAGCCAATCTAACTACAGAAGTGGTGTGTCTGTTGGATTTTTAACATTTTGTAACTGGGTTCTACGCTTCTTATCTGTGACAGTGCAGAAAGCTGTGCAGAAAGCTCAGGGTATCTATGTATGCACGTATGAATTCTGTTCATTCGGTTTTTCTTGCCTACACACAAAATAATGTTTCTGACTGAGAGCAGTCGTTAGCAAAAGATGTTAAAATGTTGCAGAAATGACGCTGAGATAGGAACAGAACCTGACAAATTGTCTTTCCTTGTTTTTTTAACCCCTCCTCTGTTGTAAGGTTTATGATGCAGTGTTACTGCTCAAATTCTTCTCTTGTCTTCTTTTCATACATCATTGCTGCTGCCTCAACACTTTACCAGATAAAAGTTATTGTCCTAGTTTATCCAAGAGGACAAGTGAAATTTACGGAGCAAAGCAGAATCATGGATAGAGAATGACAGCTCTGGAAAGTTCTGCACCTGATTTCCATGACAACGGAGACCCAAATACCTTACAGCACCCTGAAACAAAGAGCAGTGGCTTTTAAAGACTTGGATTCAGAAATACCTCACTATAGGGTGAAGAAGAAAGAGGAACAGAAAATAAATGGGATGGTGTGCAGAGCAAGCAGAGAAGAAGCTCTGATTTTCACTCTGTAGTAGCACTGGGATTCAGGGCATTGTCAGATAGAAGCAGTGTTAGCTTTGCCTATTGGTCCTGGTGACCTCAAAACCCTTCTATTCTGAGCCATTTGTATCTGTTTGTAATGATTTCTACAAATTTAGTAGTTAAAAGTTAACAAATATTCCTCTGGGATTGCAAACTCCTTGCTTTAAAAAACAGTTCCCTGAGGCAGAAACAAGAGGAACTGCAGGCTTGCCAGTGTTGAACAGGTAAGTGATGGAGTTCAGGAAATTATTGTGGAGCTCATCACCCACTTTTGCACCACAGGAAACACAAATCCATGTTTAAAGCCAGTATGGAGGAAGTCCCTTGCTGCTGAAGGAAAAAGGAACATGACTTTGTTGTTTGTACAAGAAGCCCTGGCAGCACTACACTAAAAACTCACCAAAACCCAGACATTTTTAGGCTGAAACCAGATTACACAAATCACTTAAACTAGAATGCCAAGTCCAGAGAAGCACTGCAAGAGAATTGTCTTTTCACAAATCAACTTCATCCTATCAACATCATATCAATACAAAAGCTGCACCACACACTAAAAACAATTATACGTCATTTACTTAAGAATGTGTGTGCACAATTGTGCTTGCTGAATTTAGGGGACAAGGTAACCATTTTAGTTCTGACTCCCCTAAAAAATATCCCCAGAAAGTTCTACTGTGAGCTTGTCAGTCTAAAAGCAGGTTAAAATAATTTAACTGAATAAAATTAGAATTTCGTGCCTAATTTATAGAAACTTTGACTGTTATGCTGTTTTAGTAATCCCGAAGAGATTTTAAACCCAAGAAAATAACCTAAAAAAGTGAGTGGAAAAAACTTTTGATGGTTTGTAGTGCAATTGTCAGTTACACCTGCAAAAATAAAGAAATTCAGCAGTTTAATCAAGTGTGAATTAACTGTAAGAAGCCAGTGGGACAACAGTCAATTTTATCTGAGTTAGGGCAATTATTACCTGCAGAATTACCTTGGTTTTGGAACATATTCCTCACAACTTCTCAAGGAGAAGGATGTCATGGGCTTTGTGGCCTTTCTGCTTTACATATATGCAACCTTAATTTTTTTCCATTTTTCTATTTCTGCAGTAATAGCCTACCCACATAAACAAATCCAGAGCTTTGTATATTCAGCAAAATCAGCAAAAGTCAAAGCAGTAGAACTGAACATACCTGCTGATAAAAAAAATTTAGAGTTGGTTTGTCCTCAGTGAACTGGTTTAGAAATCCTTTTGGCAAATACCGAATTCTCAATTCATACCTGAAAAGCAAGAAGAAGAGACTGTTGAGCAGAATTAATATTAAGATTTCCTCACAGCATTCTTAAAATACGAACAAATTCAAAACAAACTTAGAAAACTAATGAAAAATTTCCTTTTTGATTACTCAAGAGAACTAAAATGGCATTTATCTGTACCTGACATTTCATAGAGATGCTTACCAAGGACCTTTGTACCAGAAGCAAACTCAAGAGCCCTGCTGCCTTCTCAGAGCTTCAGACAGGACCAAAGCACAAGGACTTGGAGCAGATAAGCTCCAGATCCATGGGAAGGAAGGCCCCAGTTAGGTGACAACAGATGAGCTGCCAGAACCACTGACATGACCTCTGGCAAGAGCTTTTATCTCTGGTTCTCACAAGCAGGTACTTAAAAGACTGATCCTGCTGCTCCAGGAGTGACAAACAGTGTCACTCACCAGGGAGCCACGTCCTACAGGAGAACAAGGAACAGGACTCTGAGCCTTCTCTGATCAAAGCTCTAATATTCACCTCTGGATTTTCCATAGGTTTTGGAGGGATTTCTCTGTAAAAATGTTTCCTGCTCCCCTATTCAGCAGACACATCCAAAAGCCAAACAGTTTTGAACCTGACAGTCATATTTTTCAAGTTAATTGTATACCAGAAGTGAGGGAAACTCAGAATGAGCCTTGACCCACAACCTTACACCCAATCTGTATCCCTTATCAAACCTAAACTTCTGCTTTCAACCCCTAAATTTAGTATTATTTCTTGTCCTGAACTTCTGCTTTCAATCCTTAAATTTAGTGTAATTGCTTGTCCTGTGGTAACAGCCCACGATGTCTGACACAGACTGTTTGCTTCCTCCTCTGACACATTCCTTCTATGAAAGTCAGATAATAAATGTCTCCATCCCTTGGGCTGTGCCAACACACCATATCCTAACACTCTTAGCAGTACTTCCCATTGTATGTATATTTAACAATCTGCTTGTGATAAGAGCAAATATTACAACATTTTAATCTGTTGCTTTGAGCAGGACAAGAACTTCTTTTCAGCAAGTGATCTGGCTGCCTGTAATCAAGATTTACATGGGAATTTGGTAAAACTTTCCTAGAGGTAAGTGTTGCCTAGGATTCCACTGCAAGCAGAAGTTGCAATATCTAATAAAGAAATATAAAAATATTATTCGCTTTGAAATCATTGAAAATACACTGTCCTGTTAGAAGCCGTTAAAATTTGGAAACTGTAAATACACACACACACTGTATATAAATAAAAAATACTAGAATGATGTCTTCTTGTAGTATGGCAATATATTTCATAATTCCTGTGCACAGAAAACATGTTCTTAAATTAAAGAACGAAGTGCAGGAGATGCTGAGAACACCTGACAGAGAATAGATTTACACTGCACATAAGGAAAAAATGTTTACTCTGAGTGTGGTGAGACCCTGGCACAAAGGAGCTGTGGCTGCCCCATCCCTGGAAGTGTTCAAGGCCAAGCTGGATGGGGTTTGAGCAACCCAGGACAGAGGAAGGTGTCCCTGCCCATGGCAGGGGGTTGCACTAGGTGATCCTTAAAGGTCCTTTTCAATCCAAACCATTCTTTGACACTACAGAACAGACACAGATAAATAAAAAAAGACTCAAAGTCACAGTTAAGACAAACTCTCACAGATTACTCTCATTTGTGAAGGAGCACAGAATCACCTTCTATTGCTGAACAGCCTTTATATTTGATGATCCCCAGCAGATAACTAAAATTTAGGTATCAGCCAAATTGTACCTCCAGGTATTTATGTATGAGGGAGAGAAGGCAGCATGAGCACACTATACAACTGCAGAAAAGCAGAGCCTCTCCTGGTTTTTATTCTGCCATATCCACTAAAATCTCCTGCTGAACACAACTGAAGAGACTGACATGAAGAAAAAACAAGTATGTGTAAAAGACTTCCTTCCTTTTTGGGGGCTTTATAATCCAATGCATTTTAGAAAACAGAATCCTTAAGGCTGGAAAAGACCTTTAAGATCTTCAAGTCCAACCATCAACCCAGCACCACTACCATGTTCACCACTAAACAGTGTCTTCAAGTGCCATATTCACACTTGTTTTGAACCCTTTCAAGGATGGTTACTTCACTGCTTCCCTGGGCAGCCTGTTCCAGTGTTTGACAATACTTTCCATGAAGAATTTTTTCCTAATATCCAACCTAAACTTCCACAGGAGCACAAATCTGATGAGGAGCAGCTGAGGGAGAAAAGGAGGCTCAGGGAAGACCTTCTCACTCTCTACAGCTCCCTGACAGGAGAGTGTAGCTAGGTATGGGGCGGGCTCTTCTCCTAAGTGACAAGTGACAGGATGAAAGGAAACCATCTCAAGTTGCACCAGGAGAGGTTTAGACTGGATTATAGATCAGAAAATTCAATATTTGATATTAGAAAAAATCTCTTAATGGGCTGTCAAAGATTGGAACAGGCTGCTCAGGGAAGTTGTGGCATCACATCCCTGGAGGGATTTAAATGACATGTAGATGTGGCACTTGGGGACATGGTTTAGTAGTGGCCTTGGCAGAGTTGGATTGACGACAGGGCTTGATGACCTCAGAGGTCTCTTCCAGCCCAAATGATTCTGTGATTCTAGGATTCAGAATACCATTACTCTCTGGGATTAAAAAACCCCCAAAATAAACAGATGAAAATCAATCTCCTTTACAGGGATTTGTCTTCTTAACTGATCAGCCATGAAAGTGCTGGTTTTTGCAACATGATCTCATGAGAAAATCAGGTAAGGCAAAGCAGCTCAGCTGGGACAGTCACCGTGAGTGACCTTCATTACCTATTTATAACCTAATCTCTGCCTGGGCCTGTGGGAATGAAGAAGCCGACTTCCAAAGGCCAACTCAAGGATGGGCTTGATTCAATATCCTCTAAATTCACTGTCTTTGAAACACAGCCAGCTGACAAGGATGACATGTCCCTTTCTCACAAGCCAGGCCTGCTTTCAGAGCAAGTATCTCAGCTGATGATCACCCCCCTAATGTTTGCTAAGTTATACCTGGAAGATCACCACGCTGCTTTACTGCTCTGCCCCTGTTCAGAAACACTCTGCCACCCCTCACAGAGGTGGGCATCAATAGAGTTCACAAGTGGTACAGTGAAGTGACCCATCCATAGTAATGTGAATACCACCAGGCAGTTCTGGGAGCTTCCCTGTCAGCAACAAGCACTACCAGGGCAGCTGGTGGAGCCAAAAACAGAAGGATGATCCAACTCTTAAGAATTTGTGCCACTGAAAGAAATCATCTTGCCAATGCCAACCTTGTCTCCAGCAGGTTCTGATTCAGTTCACATCAACAGGAAAGGAATCAGAACAGAAGATGAGAACAAAAAGGGTGGACAAAGGAGAAGCCTTGTGTGAGAGTTTAATGAACTGAATCAGCTCTCTGAAGGATCAGAGAAGTATTAAGGCTCACAGAAGGAAAAGGACTGGATAACTGGAAGTCAGAGAAGAGAGAAGACAGAGTGCAGCGAGGAGAGGGACAGATCTGTTAGATCAACTTGCTCAACTCATTAAACGATCCCACAGGTGATCCAACCTCTCTACCTGGGCTTTTTTATCACAACTACCAAAACTCAGAGTCCAGGACTGCTGAGCACTGAGGTGTCTCCTACCCGTCAGAGCCACAGCTGGGATGTCACCAGGTTACAGGGACCTGCTTTACTAACCTGAACTACAGAGCTAGAAGGTGTCTGCCCTGTGGGGAACAGTGTTCCAACACACACAACTTGTTATGGGAACCTCTTGATATTTCTTTTGTGTGACACAAAAGACCAGCAAAAGAAACAGTGCTCTGGCACACAGCAGTTTTGGAGACATAAAGGACAGCAGCTGTGACTGCTGTTCAAGGCTCAGTATTACACAAAATGATGATGGTTGGTGTTAGCTACAATTTAATAGCCCCAGATCCCGCTAACCCTCACCCAGCTGGGTGATGGATTTTATTCTGGTAACTTCTGTGTGCAACCTACTGACAATCCATGTAACGTCTAGTACCTGGATTAGTCCAGGAGGATTCCAAGATCTTATTTCTGAACAATGTGAATACACAACCCTTTAATTCAGATGATAAAAATGAAATAACCACACATGGAGCATTTAGTGGTTTACTAACACTATCGGGAAGCTTTTAATTTAAGAACCATTCCAAGACTACCTCCCCTTCAGCAATCTAAATATTTCTACAAGTACTGTCATATGATCTTAGACACTTTGTGTTATGGCATTACAAATATGACAGCAGCATTTTGATTATGCACAGCAAATCTCTCAGGGTTTAAAAGGTATGTCAGGCTGCATGTATTCGATAACACATTAAATGACACTTGGAAAGGTATTGAATAATTTACATCTTATCATAGCTCTTTCATGAGCATTTTACACAATTCCTTTCCACAAGCTTCAAAACAATATCTAACTTTGTTTTAAAAACCAATTAAATGTGTTCTGCAATGTGTACCATGCAAGTTGTACTGCCTAATAAAAATGGAACTGACACTGGTACACTAGGTAACAAATCTCCACACCATAAATTATTCACATCTCATCTACCATGTGATAGCACCACTATCAAGGGAAGGATTCAGGAATGTCCTCCTTTCTAAGCTGTGATTTCACAGTATTAGCATTGGAAAATTTCTTGTGAGGGAAAATATCCATGTAGATCACAGAAACAATGCATGGAAGAGAATATGCAACATTCCTGAAACCCAGGTATTAAACATTCCTCATTTCTTTGAATTTGTGGAAATTGTTTAAATTTCCTAAAGAGAATTTATAAACTGAAGCTTGCCAACTGTGATGTCTGCTAAAATATAGTAACTCCATTTATGAGAAATTAAGTATAGAATATTTACAATAATTTTGCAGAAGGTATGTATGTGCAGTCTTTAAAATAGCCAGCAACTTGTGCACAAATTGTAGTTATGAACATAAAACCACAGAAATAGATGCACAACACCCCTGCAATGAACCAGCAACCACAGTAATCTGTTCTTTGGTTTAATCTCTATTTGGTTTATTGGTATTTTACAACTCTGAGCTCCCCATCTTCTCTAGTAGACTACTGTGTGTTTCTGCAAATAAATTTTAGTTTCCTCTTGTCCTTCTACCAGGAAAGTGAACCGATTTCCTTCCTCTCCTGAGCGTACACCACCAGCTTGCTCTCTGAAGAAGCTGAAGAAACAAAGGTCATGACACTTCTTTTAACCAACTAACCAGCATCACAAAAAACCTCAGCGAATGTGCCCAGGCTACAAAAAAACCCCCAAAATTCTGCAGCAATCTTTCTACTGTTCATTGCTCCTGGTATAACTCGAGAAGATCACACTCAAAGGAAGGCAGAGGTCACTTATTGCTCTGGGCCACAATATAAGTCAGTTTAGCAACCGAGAAGTTTTTCAACAGCAGAGGGATAAAACTATTTTTGACTGCATTTCACTCTTTTCAAATCACATTTCTCCTACTCAGTCTATAGATAAGTACAACCAGTACTTAACAATATCCTCTTGGCTTTATTTAAATAACAAGATTTATCCTTTTAAAATTGCAGCTGTGTGCTTATACCACAACTAGGAATAGCATTTCTGTCCTAAAACTTTTAAGTATGACAAAACTTGCAGATTTCAGCACAAATGACTAGGAGATTTCTGTTTCTATTTTATGCTTCCTCTAAATCCCAGGTTTCTCCTCAGTTTGCAGGAAACTCCTTACAACAACAAAAACCTCTTAAAGCAAATAAAGCATTGCTCACAGCTCTTAGTGAAAAGTTTGGTGGGTTTGTTTTCCCCCATTCCATCAGGTCTATTCCAGTACAAAAGCATCTTTCTTAGTAAAACAAATTACAGAATATTTTTTACAACAAGGCAGAAAGACTTTTATGAGTGACATTGAACAGATTTATACTCTTACTTCCATTCTTCTGGAGGGTGGGCTAATTCAAATTTCTCTCTCACATTGGACACCCCCATGTCCAGGTGTAGCCAGTGAACTTCCTCAGACTGCAGGTGACTGAGCCGCAACCCATAGCAGGCCACATTTTTCACTTTGTGACTGTCCACAATCTTCTGAATTATGCCCTAAAAGAGAAAACACACACTCCTTACAAGCTGTAAAATACAATATATATAAATTTTTAAATTTAAATATTACCAGGTAATACCCTACACAAAATACTAAGCAGCACATAGATAGCAAGTTTATTAAAAATACTAAACCTATTTTATTGTCGGCTACTCTTTCACACAACTAGGTACAATTGTGAGAAATTTTCCTAGCACGGCTTCAGAATACATCAGTAAATATGTTCCATGCATCTTAGCAGATTTAGGCCAGTATTTCCTCTATGCAAAACAGAATAACATAAAAGCCAAAATATCAAAAGCAGGTTTGTGGATGAAAGCAAGATTTATTAGTTCCAAAAAACCCACCAGCGGCCTTTAAAAGTCGCTCTCCATCAAGAACCAGAAAATTATCTTAGACTTTCATCCTTTTTAGTGGCCCAACAGCCAGGATTTCATAGGTCACACCACAGCCCCTTGGTTTCCTTTCCCCTCCTCCCCCAACTCATTTGAAATTCAGCAGATTCCTTGTTTTATATAAAACGAGGCAAGAGACAATTATTTGGAAACATTCTCAAACACAACAAAGGTTGTTTGCCCTGAGGTAAATTTCAGAGTTTGAGGATCTCTTGCCCAAGAAAGGAACCTTTTACATAAATCCATAGCAGACCGCCGTGTCAGACAGCAGAAAGGTCTGACATGCAGTAACTAAAAATCAAATGTGTTAGTGGAGCAGGGATGAGGAAGCGTTCAGGTGCGGTGTGCCGGGCTGTCCTGCCCTTATCCCGATTAGGGAGCCAGCAGGAGCTCCGAGCTGCTGCCTCACAACGTCAAAGGGAAGCCGTGTCTCCCTGCAAGGCAGCAGAGCCCCACCGGCAGGAGCTCAGCAGGAGCAGGGGCTATCGCTGCTCCCAGACACTTCTTTCAGGAATTCACAGGCCTTTGCTTCTGTGCCTGTAATGGTCTGAAAATTTCCTACTGAAAATGCTTGTCTAGGTACACACACACAGATGCACGCAGAGATGCACAAGTTGCTGCTTCTTGCTCAGAATTCCACATAAACATCACCACATAACCAGTGGAAGTTCTACAGTAGAAAGAGGAGCCTTCTGCAGTGTTAGAGAGGGTTTTCTACAGGATGACACTGGGGGTCTGGGGCACAGGTCTGGTGAGGAGCAGCTGAGGGAGGCTCAGCCGGGAGAAAAGGAGGCTGGGGGGCATCACTGACAGGAGGGTGTAGCCTGGGGGGGTCAGACTCTTCTCCCAGGTAACCAGGGACAGGATGAGAGGAAATGGCCTCAAGCTGCACCAAGGGAGGTTTACATTGGGTATTAGCAATAATTTCTTCACTGAAAGGGTAAAAGCCTTGGAACTGGCTGGCCTGGGGAAGTAGTGGAGTCACCAACCCTTGAGGATTGGTGACATGAGGATTGGTGACATGAGGATGCGGCACTTGAGGACATTGTTCAGTGGTGAACTTGGTCGTGGTGCTGGGTTCATAGCTGGATCTGATTACTTAAGCAGTCTTTCCCAACATAAATGACTCTGTGATTGCTTCCCAAAATTTGCTTTATACTCCAGAGAAATTGTTTAAAACCCTGATTCTGCAAATTAGGCAAGCAGAAAACTAACTGCAAAAAGAGAATTAAGGAAGCACTAAATCTGAATAGAGAGGGAAATGACACGTGTAGGAGTGGAATCATGCTGTTGGTGAGGTGATATCAAGCTGTTAAATCAGCTCACACATCTCCTCAAACTGCAGCCTTTAAATAATCTTTCAGAAGCAACACAGTGCACAGAGAAAAGTAAAACACAATTCTTTCAAGCCTACAGGAAGGAAAGACAAACCATGTTTAGTAAATTCATGAAGACTGAGTTAGAAGAGGTTCCATCAAGCCCAACAGGACCCTGTGTCTGAGAGCAGCAGTGTGAGCATCCTCAGAAGCATCAGTTTGCTTCAGAACCCACAGTGGCCCCCAACTTCCCTTGTCTCCCATGCCCTGGAGCTGGACATCCAGTGCTAAGTGGATGGCGAGCCCAGACCCGAGGGAAGATGGGACGGCAGCAGCAAAGCAAGCAGGAGGCTTGCAGATGATGGTATTGTGTGAGAGGGCAACTTCACAACACTCTGGCAAATCCAAGCTTTCAAGCAGCTGGCAGCAACACAGACTCACCAGCCACAGCCTGTCTGGACAGCCAGAAGGTGCCCGAGCTGACAGAACAAAGGTCTGATGCAAACAGGAACTCCCTGCAGGCACCTCGGTAAAGCAACTCCAGGAGGAACCGGAGTGGCCACAGATGGGTGCCAGGGGATGAGGCAACACTAGGCAAGCACACAGGAACACTTCCCCCAAGTGCTCTCCTAACCTCAGACTATTTTTATCCCACTGGATTTCCCAAGCCAAGCGTTGTTTCTGTCATTCATCAGCCTGCAATGAAACTCTTCCAATTACTCATTCTGTCTCCTCTTAAAGCAGTTCACTTTTTGCAACCTTCCCCAGTAATCCAAAGGTCTATTATCAGGTCAGTGAGCTGTTTTAAATCTGAATTAAATGTAAATTGTTTAAGTGTGTTTCTTGCCTGCATTTGAGGCTCTTTGTATCACAAACTACAAAGGAGAACAGTTGCCTGTGTCCCTGGAAACACCACCACCAAGTACTCTCAAAAGCAACAGAGGCAGATTTAACCTCTTCTTCACCCAAAGGACAATCTCTGCTTAGTTAGTAAAGCCTAACATTTTGGCAGGCGAGCTCTCATCCAAAGGGAACAGTGCCAGCTTTTCTACATGCAGACAGAAGAGATTCATTCATTTTCATCTCTTCCTGCACCCTGCACAGAGCGTGGAACATACAGCATTACATTCTGGAAATTCATCCCTCCCCCCAACTCTGACACTGTCAGTTCATAATGAAAGTGGAGGTACATGTTCTTAGATGATAGTTATGCCTGCTGTGATAAGAAATGGCTTTGGAAAGGAAAAAATTATGGTAAAATTATCTATGATCATGAACCACTAAGACTACTGATGCATAAGTCTCAGCTGAAACCATTAGTGTTTACTCAGGAAAGAATCAAGATGGACATCTCATACCCTCTCTAGTATTCAGGCTGGGATTTCAAAAAGACTGAAGAAGTCAGGTGTCCTAATTCCTGCCAAAATCGAGTGTGATTTTGAGCTTCTGTCCTTTTCGTATCATCGAGTCTAAACCTATCACAGAATCAAAAATAAAAATAGACATTTTCTGAATTATGTAAGAAGGGTGAGGTATGTGGTGAGGTAGCTGCTGTCACCCAAAGAAAATAATTAGCAACAATTAGTACATACTGCAACTCAAGAAAAAGTCAGCAAAACCACTAAGGAGACAGCAGAATGGGTGCAAAGGAGGTCAAGTGCAAGTGTTGGAAAATGTATTCCAAAAAGCCATGTACTGGTCAGGAGGGAAGAAGTCACGCTTTATGTGAAATAAACACATTAAGTGCTTCCCTTCTCTGCTGTTCAGGAAAGCTGCAGAGCTCATTTGAGGTGCTGTCAGCCCCCAGTGACAATCAAAAACTGGAGAAATTAGGAAACGTGGTGATTAAGATGCTCAAAATGGCTGGTTTGTAAGGGAGACCTCTCTAGTAAAACATCTATTTGCTTATATACCTTTTTATTAATAAACCAGAGAATTTGAATTTTTAAACATTTAGAGCCACACATCCAATCAGGAGAACACAGCAGCAGAACAGGGCAGCTCATCCAGCCCCAGGGACTCACACAGTCCTCGCTGCTCTTTCCAAACAGTCCGAGATTAATCCCCAAGACTTGCACTGGCACTGCAGCCAGCATCAGTGCATTTAACTCCCATCAGTAGCAAATAACATATTGTGTCTCCTCAGCTCCTGGGCAACCTCCACAGACCCAGTGGAGACACCTGGAGTGTCCAACAAAGCCACTGCCATCACTCCAGGATGGGTGACAGCATCTGTGCCCTCCACGGTGGTTCTGTGAGGAGCCCTGCCAAAGCAGCCCCATGTTCTCCGTGGCAGTGATGAGAATGTTTAATCAGAAGTTTCCAGACTAACAATTTAACTGCTTAACCACTGCACAGTAGCAGCTACAGCATCCTGCTGAGACATGTCACCACAATCTTTTAACTGGAAGCACGGCCAAAGAAATCTGAAATCTCTCCAGACTCTACTGCAACCAGCCTTGCAGCTCAGGAAGCTCCTCAGATGGATTACTGAGTGGAAAAAACCAGGTAAGGACCAGCAGTTTGAACACGGACTACAAACTTCTGACCTCAAATTAATCACAGCTAGAAGTACTTGTTGGAGAGCTTGATTCCAGCAGAAACCTAATCCAGAATGAGATTTCACTTTGGGTACAGGGGAGCCCTACATGAATATAAATTCCCATGAGGAGTTTTCATGTGTCTGTTGGCAGCTCCCTACAACTGCAAGGCAGTCACACAATCATCTGCCACTTGACTGCGGTTTACCGTAATCACATTGATTTTAATTAGGTTTCTGAAGCTGACATTTACATCCTGAACATAAAACAGACTAGTACAGCTGAGCAAGAGACAGTGGGAAGCCATCAGAGGAATTTCCTACCAATAACAGGCAAGGGATAGGTGACCTTTCCTTCACTTTACCCCAGAGAGAAGAAAATCCTTCTATAGGCAGAAAACTGGATTGCACTCACTTTTACTTATTTGTCTAAAGAACCCACAGATACATATCACAGCTAATTTAAAAAGTAGATTAATATTTGGCCTAAATTAGGAGGATGTGCCCAAAAATAGAATTTATAGTACATTATATTTAGGAGAATGTCAAAAATGACAGCCCAGAGAAAGGCTGAAAGGCCTTGGCTCTCCCAATATTTATCAAAAATACTTCATGCTTCTGTAAATGAGTCAAAATGAATTGCTTGCTTGTAAATTAACAGGACTCATGTGCTACTATGAATAAACTGAAGACAGAATAATATACTCCCAGTGTGACTACAAACCTAATTTCCTTATTTAGTAGGAAGGAGAAAGTTTCTTGCACCAGAAAGAGTCTTTAAGTAGCAACTCTGACATAGACACAGCGTGCTAATGTTTGTGCAGCACTTCAAATATGTCAAACACTATTTATATATCAAGTATTGTAACTCCTGATGACAGATTTTATATGGGGGGCTTAAATGAAAGGCTCAACAAAAGTAAATGGCAAAGGTCTGATGAAAATTAATTTATCATTTCCATAAAGGAGAACTCTAGAACATGCTCACTACACCAAAATCTGGGCTGTCCTCTGATAACACTATGTCTGACAGTCAAAGCAAGAAGCCCACATTCCTCTTTTTCTCATTACTGTGCTTATCTAGCAAACACATTTGTGTATCACATGATAAACAAGATTGGGAAACTGATGAGGTGGAACAAGAACTTTGCCCCTGAAGCCCAGCAAGTTCATAACAAAACTACAGCCTGAACATAGGCTGTCCTGGTGGCCAGGATCCTGTCACCATTCCAGCACAGAGACACCTCAGCTCAAGTAATACATCCACCCAAGGGCCTTGCAGCTTTTCATATTCAAGCCACAGTCGTATCTGTCATCCAAATACCCCTCCACACCCACACAGAATTCCACAAGGAACCTTCCATGCTGACAGTACTGACAGAGCAGAGCTGGTACAGCCCTGCTTTCCAGTCCTCTTGGATTAATCAGCACTTTTCTGATCTTACTGCACACTTCCCAAATAAATGCAATGCTGCTTTAAAAAGCTGGCAAGAAATTTAGTTTTCCAGAAGCTTAAAATCCAAAGCAGTGTGGGCAGCAGGGTGAGGGAGGGGATCCTGGCCCTCTGCTCCCTCTGGTGAGGCCCCACCTACAGAGCTGCATCCAACTTTGGGGGCCCAGCACAGGAAGGACATGGAGCTGTTGGAGCAAATCCAGATGAGGCCACCAGGATGATCAGAGGGATGGAGCACTTCTCCCATGGAGCCAGGCTGAGAGAGTTGGGGCTGTTAAACCTGGAGAAGAGAAGCTCCAGGGAGAACTTGGAGCCTCTTCCAGTGCTCCAAGAAAGCTTGGAAAGTGACTTCTTCAAGGGTATGAAGTGATAGGACACAGGCAAATGGCTTTGAATTCAAAGAGAGTAGGTTTAGACAAGATATTATGAAGGTTTTTTTACAATGAGTGTGGTAAAACACTGAACCAGGTTGCCCAGAGGTGGTGCATGCCCCATCCCTGGAAACATTCAAAGCCAGGTTAGTTTGGGCTCTGAGCAACCTCATCTAGTTGATAATGTTGCAGCAGGGCTGGAATAGATAACCTTTAAATGTCCTTTCTAACCCAGATTTTTATGTGATTCTGTATTTCACTACTCCCTATCCTCAGATGCACTTGCAAAGTCTAAGATCCCCCTTGAATCCAGTTTTTGTACACTTAAACATTTATGCAGGACATTGACTTGAAGCCATCTACAGATCTAGATTTCTTCAGAAAAATGTCAAAGGGCTATTAGATTTGGTTTAAAATGTTATTTTGCATGTGTGTCTCATCTAAGGGTATCGTGAGTATTTTGCACAAGTAAAACAGGCATTCTAAAGCCCAAGGGTACTTCGGTGTTGTAATAAACATACTGATTATCATGGTACCATACCTCTTTTTGTTTACATCTCAAGATACGTTATTATGAATTCTTGTTACCTTTTTTAGGTTCTCAGAAGGGAGGCACCTACAAAATACCAATACAACTATGCCTTGTTATCTGGTACAATTCATGCAGGCACACAGCAGAGAAAAGGAAGGAAAAAAAGGTAAATGGTACCAATTTTCTAGCTCTTATACTAGAACCAGGAATGATTTTATACATTTTTACACACATCCATTTGATGATTGAATCACTGCACTTCAATCTGCTTCTATACAGCAGATAGCTCTACTGCCTCAAAGCACATGTATCACTGTACACATGTAGAAATGAGACTTGAATACACAACCAGTGCTGTAAAGAGCTGACTTTATAAAAAATACTAACCCAGCTTTGACTCCTGACAGTGCTCACAGCCTCTATCCACAGAACTTTGTGTGACCAACTTGCTACCCCTGTTACTAAATCTAGTAAGAATCCATTTTAAAAGAGAAACACAGTAGATAAAAACTTAACCAATTAATACATTTGCCTCTCCTTTACAGACTGCAGTAAATACACCAGAGCAACTCTATCTACCCCATGCCCATTCTCCCACAACTCTTCAAGTTTCTGGCTTGGGAAGAACTGAGAAGCAATAAGCACATCTGGCTATTCCACAGTTGGGTAGCCGTGAGTTCAACCTCTGGCTACCTGTCAGTCAGTCAGAATCAGTATTGTGTAGCCCAGCTCTGCTCCAGACTAGCCACAGTAGAGGTCTGGCACCTTTTTGTCCAGATATTGGCTCTAAATAACATGAGTTTGAAAAAGGGGGAGAAACTTGGAGGAAAAAGATGAAGGTGAACGAGTGGAATCACATCTGGAACTGAGGACAGACTCACAAGCCTCCTGCCCTTTTCCAGAACAGACAATATCCTTCTTGGGAAATGCTGGAAACCAGGAATGCTGCTGTGGATGAGAAGGGATGTTCATCAATAAGGCTTTAATACTCTATTCACTCGTGGTGCCAGCATAAGCAGGCATTTCCTTTCTCCCCCCAGCCCTCTCAGCTGTGTTAGTCTGCAAGACAATGCAGCTAACAAGATTACAGAACTGATCTGGATTTAAAACATCAGCAAAACAATAATTCATTTTAACTTGGGCTGAGCTTGCCAAAACAGCCACACCACCTATGCCAGCACAACTGCAGTGGTAGCATGAGAAAACAAACAGCAAGAAGGAAGCTGGCACAGCTGCCAGACGAAACACGTGTTTTAACCAGGATAGCATTTGAATTGCAGACCTTTGCACTACAGGATCTTTCCATTGCTCCACCACAAACTGGATCTCCAATCAAATACTCTGCTCTCCTGCACCAATAGGTGAAAGCACAGCATGCACTGAATGGCAGAGGCAAACACATAGGAACACAGTATCACAGGTGAATAAACTGCTTTAATGAAGGCCCAGCTGCATGTGCTTCAGCCCTTCCCCTAAAAAGCTCAGCTTAGGGAGCAGACTGGAATACACAAACTTCCAACATGCAACCGTGCCTTCTACCCCACAGAAGTAAGATTTTGCAGGTGGGTAGGGAAGCTGATGAATTTGCTTTGGTCTTTCTCCAGATGGATGGGATGAGGCCAAAGCATGCTCCTTGCATTCAATTTTTTTAAGGTTAGATATATCCTTCTCCTTAGCTAAGGATGTTCTTTTTTAATTCAGCTTTTTGAGTTCTTATTCTGTCAACATTAAGGAAGCTGACATTTCAAGGTGGTACAGCACAGAAAAGGAAGAAAGAAACCTTTGAATTATGAACAGGTTAAGACAACCCTGAACACTCTATTTGTTCAAGAGCTCTAACCATGTTTCTCTTCAACTATAAAAATAAGGACAAAGCTGACAGGTTAAAAGTTTTAATGCTATCTCTATCCAGCTTAGGTTTCAGACTGTAACAGAATTGGAAGAAAACAAAACTTTCTGAGACTCAAGGTACAACACATGTCTGGCAATAATCTGGTTTGCGATTTGTGGTTGTTATTCCCACATAAATAATGTCTTTACTTCTCACAACTACTAGTGAAGAATCAGGGACAAGCTTTAAAGGCTACAAGTTTGAAAAAAAGGAGGTGTAATGGATGCAAGCTGGCCACCTCTGAGGTGGAAAAGGAGACTGCGCAGAAGATCTGCACTTCACCAAAAGCCACCTGTAAGGACTCACACAAGGTTTCCTAATGCCTGTTTTCTAAAAACCCCAACTCTTCCCTACCCCCTCAATCTGCTAAATGCATTGCATTCTTCCTTTTTTATTTTTAAAAATACAGTTCCAACTCTTCTTCAACCACATCTGAAAACAGAGGTCATTTTCTCCCAAGTGCTGATCAAGACCTGGTGGCAGTGTTTACTTTAAGGGTGCACTTGAGACCAAAAAATTCCATCTCAGCAACACTCACCTCCTCACATGCCACACCTGAGGCCGGGAGCAGGGCAGAGCATGCCCTGCATTCTCTCCAAGCCCGAAGCCTGGAAATCCCTCTTTGTGCCTAAGCACCTAGACACCACATCCAAACAAGCCATACCAACATAAACATTGAAGATAAACCACCTTTCTTCCCCTGGCAAATGCATGGCTGTGTCTACATACATTCACAGGAGGAGATCACTGTTTGCACATTCATAAAAGCCTTTTCTTTCTTTTGGAAATGAAGCATGCCTTTAGCATAACACCAAAGAAAAGGAGGGTAAAGAGAGCATGCCAGTTCTTTGAAATCCAAGAAAGCACTTCCCACAATTGAGAAGCTGCTCTTGCATCCACTGCAGAACACCCTCTGAGGAAACAGCTGTCTTTGAGGGACTAAATGTGTACAGAATAAGCAGAGGTCCACAGCCCAAAGTTCTCCTCAAAGCAAAGCCTTCATGTAGCCACACAGTTGTTTTGGTGAAAGATATTCTAAGACAAACAGCAAGGAAATGACAGTTTAGCCTTTTAAGGGACTCCTAGAGAAAGCTGAGTTCTGTTCATATGAGCTTAACCACCTGAGTTTTAATGAAAAGTGGCCTTCTTCTGTCTAGAAGGCATCCAGCTAAATCACTGTTTCTACTCTGCTCTTAGGATATCGCATCTTTTCTTTCTCCCCTTTTTTTTTTTTTTTTTGAGAGGAAAATGCCCTTTCCTCACTGCTTTGACTGTCAAACACATCCTTTTCATTCACAAAGGCAAACTGGATTTCGATAGAAAACAGAAGATGTTAGGAATCACAAGTTAAGAAAGAAAACTTCAACTTTACTTTCTCTGGGTACATTCTATAAAGTCTTCTGGTTTTAGCAGCAGAAACAACCTTTAATTGGTTCATCTGGAGATTTCAGACCAAGTGTGACTTTGAACACTGGGAATGTACCCCAATACTGGAAATGTTCCCCAGCTATCATCTCAGCAGCTGTGCTGACCAGGGAGTAGTCTCAAAAGACCTTTTTTCTTTTCCTTTTAATTGCAGAGCTGTCTCAAAGACATTCACCTTTGAATATTCCTTCAGAGCTCCTTGGAAACAAACCCAGCTCCAGACTCCTCCCTCAGGTTGTAATTCAGAAGAACTGGAAGCTCTATGGCAGACTGTCTCCTCCACAAAAGGAGGCATAAAAACCTTACAGGCTATTTTCATCTTAAATTATTCAGCTTGGTCTAAGAGCAGTCATTCCAATGGAATGTAGGCTTGTACTCCAACAAGGGTTTACTGTTTCTAAAATAAATGTCATGGTAATACATCAGTGCTAGACCTTTACTACCTGCACATTCACATTCAACAGTCACTGCCCCAGTTTAACAAAATAACAAAAGAAGGACATTTGTTAAAAGAAGGAAGTTTAACAGCTACCCATCACATTCTTTATCAGGACAGAACAACAGAAAAATCCCACTCCTTTTGGAAACATCCATCTAATTAAAAGTACATGTAAAAATTAAAAATTAAAGCAAGCCTCAAGTAACTGCTACTTGCCTGTTCTTTTGATCCTGCTTTTATAAAAAATGGCATATTCCTGCTTTAAACAATGATGTATAACAGTGAACTGAACCCAGCACTGAATTTCTTACAGCAATTCTAAGTTTTGTATCCTTGAAGTTCATAACCACAGGTATTTCTGAGCTGGAAAAAAACACATTTAATCTCTGCTTTTGTTTTCGAGGGTTTTACATAGTTCTCTGGAAAGACAGCCTCTATTTCAAGTACCTGGACATTCATCCACAGGAGAGGTCTGCAAGGTTAAAAACATACTGAGACATAGTTTTTCTCCTCTTGTATCAAGTAATGCACTTTACTTAACAAATGAATCAGATTAGAGATAGCAAACCATTGTACTTAAGCCAGGGAGCAAAAACATTTCAAGTGGCACCCAAAAAACCTTATTCCACATAAAATAAAAGTATATGATTGATGATAATGCTTCCAGTTGTTGTTTCCTCTGATCTGTCCACTCACCAAATTATCCCTGAACACAGATAGGAGCTTACTGAATTGACAAGAGACAGATTTTCTGATCATCACCAATGAAAATCCCTGGATTTCACAGGTCTGTGATCAAGATCACAAGACCTACTCCACTGAGGAATGCTCAGCCATGATAGGAAATAAACAGTGGGAAAGGGACATAAACACTCAAAACTCTTTAGGTTTTTTTATTTCTTTTTTTTTGCACTAGGGAAAATTTAATAGAGGGCAAATGGAGAAAACAAGTCTACTTAACTCTGTGACAACTCTCTACCTCCAGCAGAATCACATCTTTGTAGTGGAATTTGAAGTACTGTTGGAAGGAAGGAGCAGATGGAAACCTGCTTCTACAGCAAGAACCTCACAGCAGAAAACAACCCCACACACCACCTACCACCCTGCAAGAGTCTGCTCTTGGAGGATAATTAAGAAACAAGCAAACCACAAAAGCATTTGACACATTAAACTGGGCTTTGTTACAGTTTAGATAAAATGATACCTCAAAAATTGAAAGAATAAATGCAGAAAAGGTAAAATCTCAGAATTAGAAAGGATCTAAGTTCACAATAAAATGTTTTCAATGCATATATAACACTTCCACAGAACTCAAACATTACAGTTACTTATTCTTAAAAAAGTCACAACCTTTGGGTTTTTTCCATAGATGAACTGAAGGACAATACTATAAAAATACAAGCAGCAGGTGACCACCAGGTGGAAGAGAATGGACAAATGAACTTTATGAGGGGAAAAAAGGGACTCTTCAGAGCTCTGTTTTCCCATACTATGGGGGAAAAAGTTTCCTAACAGTATTTTTTTCCCTAAGTGATGTACACATATATATTTAAACATTTTAAACATGTAAACACACACATCTTACAATAAAACTCATTCATTTCTTACTATTTTTTTTTAAAACATGCAGAATGTTATTTAATGCCACTTTCATCCCAACTGTCATTCCTGCCTTGAGGTGTCACATAGGTTGGTACCACTTAAAGCTTCTGAATTTTCTCATAATAAACCACAAAACTTCTAGTTTATTTGCCTCCAGATTTTTACCTCTCGTTTTCTAAGTTAACACTTACCCTAAAAATGGCACAAGAATGCTAAAAACAGACTTACTCGGACATCTGTAGCATCTCCATGCCGGATAATGCTGGCCCACGTGGTCGGTTCACTGCTGTTTTCAAAGTAGTGGAAAACCTTTAGGACTCGTTCCATGGCCCCCGGGGAACGCTCCATCCCAGTACTGAGGTGAGTCTTTGCACCTGAACTCGGGGTGTGATTCAAGTTTGGGTCAAGGTAAGCTGCTGCCATGGTTTTGCTAGATGCTAGGTATCTGTCATATTCTAGGGAAAGGGAAACAAGAAAGAAATTAATCATAGTTATAGGCGAATCTTATGCTTCTTCATATGAGGCACTTACTGGAAAACCATGAAGATTCACTTCCTTTTTGGAGGGCAACTGAAACAGTTTTTTATCTACAAAAATAAAAACCTACCCAGCTGACTACCAGAGAAACTGCAAGCCTCCTGGAACAAGTGACCTGAACTTGAACAGCACCATCATTTACAGAATGGTATCCTTCGCAAAATCTCTTCCATTTGTTTCTTAGTGACTTAACCCAGGGTCCCAGAGAAAACATTCAAGACCAAATTCCAGCTTTCAGTTTGAACAGGAGTTACCATCCCTAAAATCAGCCACATCTGGTCTTTCAACTCTGAAGAAGCATAAGGAAACCCTAGCACTGAACTGGAAGTTCTCCACTAAAAAGCCACACACCAACACCAAGGTCTCCTGTTCCAAGGCTAAAACACTGAAAACTTCACTCATGCTAATTTGGGAACCAGTGGGACACAAAACCATCCAGATCTAAGTTCATTATTCAGTAAGGAACCATTAAGAACACAGCTATCCCTCCTCTCAACAGTTCCTGAACAAGTGACCAAGTTTTATCTTCCACCAGCCTGATTTCAAAGTCTGGTGGCAAAAGGCACAGATCATGGTATGAGTCTGCATGTGGAAGGAGAGAGAAGAAAATTGCCTCTTGGCTACTGCTCCTAATTAGTCAGCCACAAGCAGATGGTGTCTGCGAAATCAATGCAGTCCAAGAGAAAAAGAGCAAAGAGTACCTCCTCCCTGTCTGCCAGTCTAGAGCATCATTCCAGTCTGCTGGCTGGAGAGAGCAAAGGACTGCAGGGCTTTGCTCCAGGGCTTGGACAAGTGCACAGAGCTTTCAGTACCTCCGCCTCAGAACAAGCAGCCAGCGGGGAGGCAGTTTTGAAAATGTGGGGAAGTTAAAAATAAACTAAACTTGATCTTTTTGGCATAGTGCTCTCAACGCCTTCCTGGTAGTAAACTGAACGTCTGAGCCCTGGTTTACTTCACTGAGAGGCACAAGAGAGATCTTTGCTTCCAGCTGAGCTCCTGTAATGCCTGGCTGCCCCTCAGAGCTTCAGCCACCGCCTTGCCACCCGCCACAGTGCTCTGCTGATGTCCCCAAAAACTGGCTAAGGAAACTACTAGGGGGGGAAAAACCCAAAACATAAACCCAGGTGATTTGATCTTCGGGGCTGGCTTAGTTTCATGCCATGGCTGCGAAACAGGAAGAGAAGAAGCAGCAGCCTGCGGTCAGCCGGTCATCACACCAGGCACGTCAAAACACACCATGAGCTCAGCGAACAAGAATTAGCACCAGCAATATCAAGGCTTGAAATCTTCAGACTGTAGGTAACATTTGCAAGGCTAAAACCCGACTGGAAGTCTTAAGCATCTAATTCAGACCCAGCAGATAAAGAAGAAACAACAGCCCATCTGGGCAGGATGTCCTCACCTCTTGAATAAATGGTTGGATTGCATTTAACCAACAGAACTGTAAGAACTTAACAATGGACAACAAAAGGCCTCTAAGGTCCTGCCCTCAGGGAAGATGGTAAGAGAAGCCAAGGAGGCACTTTTCCCAAACTCCCCCAGTGTCTGACCCTTGAGAGACTTCCCCCACCTGCCAGAGTTTCAGGTCTGTGTGAAAACCCAAGGAACCACTACCAGTCTTTATTGTTCCTCTTCTCTGGCCATCAGTACAAATGTATTAAGCCAACTTTTCGCCCACATTAAAGCCTCTCCTCCTCTTCACCTCTCACAAACAGATGCAGATCTGAATGCTGGGAGCCCCTCAGCAACTCTTTGACTTCTCACCAAAGGAGCCTGCGAGCTGTTTTCACACAAACATTGACTTTAAAGCTGAAACAGGCACAAAAATCTCCCCTCTGGCAAACTAACACCACGACAAGACTGTGCAAGCTCCAAACTGCAGGGCTCCTTTCCTGTGAGGTTAAAATAGCCATTGCTAAACCCCAAAGATGCACAGGGTGGGGAGTTCCACCAGGACACATTAAGGCAGACAGAGCCCTTCAACAGTCCAACTGCTCGGAGTGAAATTGCAGTTTTCAGGCTCAGATAAGGCCACTGACTTTGTTCAGGATGTTGTGCCTCCTTCAGAACAACCCACACTACCACCTCAAGGTCACTGAGCTTTTTTAAAGTTTACATAAGCCAACAGCAGGGAAAAGTGAAGCAAAATGAGTAATCTTTTCATAGAGGACAACCAAAAGCATGTCTGCTTTTGTATTAATTCACCACACTCCATCCACTTAATACATACATTCATCAGGTTTTATGTGGCTGAAAAATAGGGAGAAAAGCTACAGGGAAACACCAAACCAAGCATTTAGATGTCTGGCCATAGGCTGTCCCTTGGAAGCAGCAAACAGAAAAGCAATTCAAGACTCCAGACCTACACACTGAAGTGCTCTTACAAGGTGTCATTTCAATGGGAAGGCAGAACACTATTATAACTTTTCTATATTCATCAAAATATGGAATTAGACATCAGACTGACAATACCGGGTATGGGGTCACTTTTCACAGAGGTTGTATTTCACAGAGATTTTTAAAACCTCTATTTTTAAGGTTAAACAACCCCCTCCACAAATACAGAATAGCAGTTTTCCTTCAGAATTTGATCATCGCTGGGTTCCTTGTAACTTCTTTTAAAAAGCCCAATGCTTAGTTTATGAAGCACCAAAATAGCAATAAATCTGATAGCTCCAGGTACAGAAGCACATGCCATATCTCTGGTTATGGACCTATTAACATCCCCATTAAAACCAGCCTCTGGGTTTCAGCTTGTAATGTGACTGTAAAATTCTGCCCCAGGCCAAAACTTTGTAAAATACAGCTGCTGTTAAACAACTATTTTACAAGAGCTGCCTGGTTGTTTTACGATACAAAGCAAGCTCAGATACCAACACCACGGTGCTTATTCGGGCTGCTCTAAATTCAAACCAGATTGGTGTGTAATGCTGCCATTACACATCTCAGTGTAAATGAGCAGCTTTAGTACTCTTGGTATTAGATAGACAAGCAGGGTGTGCTGCCACGGGTCAGAAACAAGCGACAGTCAGCTAAAAGAAGGCAGATTTGGATTAGACATAAATCAGAACTTGTGGACAGGACAACCAGGTCTAGTGGAAGAAGTCCTTGCTCATGGCAAGGATCATCTTCAAGGTCTCTCCCAACTCAAAGCATTCCATGATTCTATGACTTAATTCTACTCTATTTTATTGGATACTGTGGTATAAAAGGCTAAGGGTCTAAAGTCAGGCATGGTCAAACACCTTTGTATGCAAGGCTCTGTGCCAGCATCCCTTTGAGCTTCCAAGAGGAAAGACTATTGTTCTCCCAGTGTTGCACTTCAGAGAAATCACGCAGGATTTCTCAGTAATTTCAAGGATTATTCCAAGTTTGGGGGAGGAGCGAAGCAAAGCAGCCCTGGCCTGGTGATATGGGAGTGAGTCTGCTGAGATGCTTCAGGGGTTACCAGACTACAGCACAAGATGTATTATTTTCCAGGTGGATTTTCTGTACTGTGGTGGGAGATTTAGGCAAGTTGAATCATTCTAGAAGTCATTCCCTCTCAATGTGACTCCTCCTGACACATTCCCATATTTGGTGAAGTCAGTGTTATGACTTCCAGTAGCACAATCAAAGTTCGAAGTCACGTTTCACTACCAGCTTTGAGTACTCAGAAATTAAATCATTTCCACTAACGAGACAGTCAAAAGTCATTAAAAAATATTTAAATCAATTAACTGCAAATTGTTAATAAAGTCATAGTAGAGTCATCTCATAAGGGAAATGGTTTCAATGCAAATAATGTCTTCAACACCAGCAGTTTGATAATACAATTAAAATAATTTAAAAAATAAACAACACTTTCTCTTATTTGTGTTGGCTGATGGCCAACAACGCAGTGCTAACAAGTTCATGTTACAAGGAACCAAGCTGTAATTATTCACACTGTGACTTCATGTTGTCCTTTGTAGGCATCACGAAATCTTATTGCTTAACCTCCATATTCTGATCCCCATCTTGGGCTTGAAGGCATTGACATCTATGACCTAAAGCACCTTCCAGGAGCCATTTCTGTAAAAGAACTTGGTCCATCTCTATTCAAACCTATACAAATCTGCAAGAATCTATAAAATCTATTAGAAAAGTTAAGAAGCTATAAAAGTACAATAAAAATTCAGAGTTCATTTCGTTCTCTGGTCCTGGTTTAATAATCCTTCTGCAAGACTTAAAATACTTTCAAATATTCCAATCATCAAAATAAATAAAAGTATTTAGTTAACTTGTACCTACAAGTAAAACAACGCTGCTTTTACTGGACAGACTGACTGCAAAGCAGCTTTCCAGAAAACCTGGAGGTCTTGGTGGACAACAAGCCAACCATGAGCCAGCAATGTGTCCAGCAACCACCAGGCTTCTGTGCTTTGTTACCATCAGGCTGAGGTGATTCCTTCCTTTATTCAGCACTGGTGGGACTGATGTACCCAGTGCTGGGCTCCACAGCACCAGGGAGACAAGGACATAAAGGACTAAGGCCAAAGAAGGACTACAAAGACAATTCAGGAATTTGAGCATCTCTCACACAAGGAGAGGCTCAGAGAGCTGGGATGGTTTGGCCTGGAGAAGAAAAGCGCAGGAGGATCTTCCCCATGCGTATAAATACCAGTAAATACAGAGCCAGAGTGTTCCCAGTGATGCCCAGTGAGGAGATGAAGCAATGGCCATGAATGGACAAACAGGAATTCCCATTTTAAAAATTAAGAGAAAGTTTTTGCACTACACAGGTGGCTGAACACTGGAACAGGTTGCCCAGAGGTTGTGGAATCTCCACTATGGATATTCAAATCACACCTGGACACAGTCCCGAGCAATCTGCTGTAGCTGACCCTGGTCCGAGCAGAGGCGTTGGACAGACCTCCACAGGTGCCTTGCAACCTCTGAAATTTTGTTATTTGGTGATAAAAACTAAATTAAGAATTTATTTCACACTCTAAAATCATAAATTATCCATAATACATCTCACATCAGAGAGTAAACATGTCGTGCATTTCAAGCACAATCCATTTTCACAGCTTGTATTAAATCCTGCTGTAACTCACCTTGCCAATATTAACCTGACTATCTCAACCTCACAGACAGGAAAAGTGTTAAGTACAATTTTAAAAAGGTCCCTGTGACAAACCTTGTATTTTTGGGGCCTGTGTTGAAAGTCAGCACATTGCTAACTTTTGGTACTCCATTGCCTGTTGCAAACACAACCATGCCACAGGAAAGAAGCAGCAAATTCACCAGGTGTGCAACAAGTTCTTCGAGCATTTCCTTGATGTCAACATCTTGTTACACATTTAAGGAGTAAAGTCTGAGAATAACATTAGGTTTGTGATTTCAAATTAGGGACAAATGGGGAAAGAAAGGAGAGAGGCTATTTTTTTTCCTCTTATCATCACTTTAGCCTTCAAAGACATTCAGTAATTTCAGCTATTTCCATAAGTCACGTTGGAATGTCCCTGTTTGTTCCCTGCTGAGTTTATTTTTCCTGTACTTTTTCCTTCAGCTAACGCTGATGTTCAAAAGCAGAAGGAAAAAGGAGCAATCCTTTGTTCCACTTTACCCCGCCTTTCAGCTGCGTTCACTGTATTTGGTAATATTTGCTATGACTACATCCAAGAATGCATTTATTTATTTATTTGTTTGTTTATTTATCTTGCTGACTCTTTTTAATCCCCTCCTGGTCACTGCTTTCTGCCCACTCCTCCAGATATACGCATTTTTAAGTATAACAGTTGAAGCCAAAAGCATTTATCAAGGCTCTCAGGTCAAAGTATAAAGCCAGACACATTACAACAATTTTAAAATCAAGTTCTTAGTACCTACTTTAGCCTAAATCATCTCACTAAGTACTTCACTATATCAGTATGAAATGGAAATACAGTACTGGCAATTCCATTTTTTTTCCCCCTCAGGGAATATTACTGAACAGTTACTAAATCTATGTCTCAATACAGTTCAAAGATAATACAGACCAAAGTCAAAACAAGTTTAGCAATACAAATTGCCAATATGAGAACATTTATTTCAATTATAACAATGTTTTAGTAGATTAAATGTTCAGGGGACCATGAAGGAGGAATTCAGAGACAGGCTGAACTACCAGACCCACATGAAGTAAAGCAATATGGCAGTCCTGGGCTTGTAAATGTAAGATGAATGTAACTCACTAAAAATCAATAACTAATAAAAATATAAATAAATAAATGTATCACCTAAATTAAATGAAACAAGGGCATATTCCCTGTACATCTGCTATGGACAAAGGCTGCTTAAGAACTTGAAGAGGATTTTGCTGAATGCCAGAGAAGCAGTAGCTGTTACTGGGGTAGCTGCACCTTGGGATGAAGGGACTGAGAAAGTTTCAGGGGACTGAAATAGTTTAACCAATGGTTAAACTACTGTCCTGTCCAGTGGCAATTTTTCAAATGTCCCAAGATGTCTTGTACTTGTCCGCCCTGCAATCAAAACACCACACATCCTTCTAACTAAAAATCCATAGGATTAAGTCCTAAGGTACCTTTAAACACCCAGTTTAACCCAATTTTATTGTAACGTTACATAATCTGTGCTATCAGCAATTCCCTTTGGAGTTGGCACCATTTTCTATTTTTAATATTAAAAAATTAAATAGTGAGGAAACATCAGTCATGTTGGGAATACAAGAAAATCAGTGTCTGTACAAGCTTTAATTAGAACACAATATCCAGTTAGGTAGTTGCCTAATTTCTCAACAGCACTCTGAACCTTCACTGTGGTCCCTTGGCACCACTGAAATTCAAATAAACACTAATCTCCCCTTGCATTTTCTATTGCTTGCTTATAGCAAGCTCTAGAGAATTAGAGGTGTGCAGTTTTCTTCCAAAAGTCACCACAGAAATAAGCAAGTGACAATTGTGCAATTTTAAAATAAAGATTAAAATTAATTTCTATGTATTTTGAAGGTGCACTGCTTATTGGCAGCAGCCCTTCCTATGAACATTGAAATGAGACTGAAGTAAGCTGTATGAATTGAAATAATCTTTCCTAACACTCCTGACTGAAATACTGCTACAAGGAGGTCCCACATAGCCCAAGCTCTTCTTCTAAACAGCTTTAGAAGCAAATACAAGCAGGAAGGTTTGCATTTCTAAAATATTAAAAACTAATGAGCAGTGGTGATGATGCAAGTGTGCTTCTCTGAAATGCAAAACTGGAAGTGCCTGAAGCTGCCAGGGAGAGCAGTGAGGTACCCTGGCTATGCACTGCCAAGGCTTGACACACTTGGCTTTGGCCACCTTTGATTTCACCTTGGCTTTCCCAGTTTTGTATTACTGAATGACACCATCCCAGTCCATAATTCAAAATGTTCCAACCATCTTTTAATTTTTAACCCTCTTTAATAATTTTAACCATCAGATAAAAGGCAGTTAAGTGCTCAAGAGGGACAGCATGACAACAGCCTATTACAAAATTCAATGACCTGTAAGAAGTTTTCCTTAGGCCTATGCTGTGCTCTGGTGTTTTCCACAGTCAGTAACTATAGCCTCTGGTACAAAGGTAGAAATGAAGAATAAAGTGATTCTCTACTCTGTACTGTGGCTAAGTCAAGCTAGAAGAAGATAAACATACACTGTATGGACAGTTTCGAGATTTTTATTAAGAATAATAACAAAAATCAACAAAACATAATAAAGCCTTAAAAAACCAATTTAAAATGCTTCATCCACTCCAAACAGATCATCAGGGCCCTCCTCATACCTCTGGACTCAGCACCAATGATTCCACACTGCTTTGTATCAGAACAGGATTCATGGATTCCCTAGCAGTGCACTCATGTCCGGTGGATGCTCCTGACATGCTGTGTAGGGCTGAATCCAACCCCAGGACTCACCACCTCACTGCAGCTGGAATTCTCCCTTGGGCACGGTCCCTTGTCCCCACAAAAATAGGGACTTCTGTACTGTGCACTGCACATCTAACGGGAAGGGCATTCACTGGTCTTGCTCTTTTTAATCCTCATGAAGTTGTGAGGTGTCTTGTGGGGTTTTCCAGTGAATGCTTCATTAAGTCTCTGAATAGAACCATTAACACTGAAAAGCTCTGAAAATTGGCATCATCCAAGAAAACACCCTTGGCCTCCACCCAAAGCATTTTTCAGTCTTTTACCTTCAATCTACTAACACAGGGCTACTGAAGCTTGCTTGAGTTTAGAATAATTAAAGCGTGTTTGATATACTACAGGTCCTGAAGTTCAACATTTACACTGCACTGAGAAATAAGGAATTCACAATTTTAAGGAAAAGCTCTCACTTAAATAAGTTGATTACAATATAAAGTGGGTTCATTGTGTGTTTTGGGGGTTTCCTCAACATGCAGTAAACAGAGACAGGAGTCAGACAACAGCTTACCAAAGAACTGATGTTAGAAAAACTATTTTCCTTTTTTTTTTTTCCACAGAACAATCTGCAACATGTATGTTGCATCAGCTAAAAATTTTGCTTTGCATGAGACACAAACCATCAGAAAGGTTAAAACTTCTAAGCTGAATAAGGTAACAGCTCCAAATTCTGCTTCCAACTGAGTCACTACTTCCTGAAGTTTTTAAACAAGGGGAAGAAAGCCATTCCAACTTGTATTAACCAGTCAAAACATATTTATTTTAGGGCTTCCTTCAAGAAAGTTCTCCGAAAGTGAAATTTAATATTGAAAAGGATAAAATATTGATCTGTGGTAAAAAAATTAATTGCAGCCTGGAAGAAGTGGGTTCAATCCCTACAGCAAGTTTCAGTACAATTAAGTTTCATCAGTTTTGCCACTTCCAATTGTGGAAGGAACCATGCAGGAACAACACAAGAATAATCAATCCCAGTACATGTGGCACTATTTTCATCTTTTCTCCAACCTCCTCTGACAGGAGACAGCCTGGGTCAAAACCTCATCATGCTTTGCAACACACAAGCCATAAATACAACCCAGCCTGTGCCAAAACCAGCCTCTTCCATTAAAACAACTTGTTTGGGTTGTTCCATCTCGTCCATCTCATCCCACCTGAGATAACCCAGATATTTATTCATTACTGTCAGTTATATAATTTCAAACAACAGGAAATGGGGTCAGAAATATTCAATTCAACTGCTACAGCTTTCAAAAACAGGAGTAAAATCGAGTCTTGGAGGGTTCTGTGACAGCCCATCTGTGGTGAATCAGCAAAGACACCAGCACAGACCTACCAGTACTCAGGTCCCAAACCACCAGAGCGTGCAGCATGTACCCTCATCATGGGAGAGTATCACAGGGGGTGACTGGTTGAACATCTTCATGGATGAAAATTCAAGCAAACCTTAAGACATCAAGTCAGCAGGTTTCACTACCCCCACGAGAATTTACTGCACCTTTTTAGAATATATTTGATCATGGACAGGCATTAAGAAGCTCATAAAGATGCAACTTACTTTATAGTGCATTTTTCTTCTATTCAATTATTTCCCTGGAAACAATAAATCAATTCCCACCATCACAATGATGAAATATGCAATTTCTGTGCGACAATCTCACCATTTGCAGAAACAGCAGGTGGCAATCAATTAAGTTGGTGTTACACAAACAAGACACCTCTGTAAGACAACACAGAGCTATCAATCCATCTTCCTTCAAGTCTCTATTAGAACATACAGGAATATTAGTTGGAGGGGGGGATGCACTTAAACACATGCAGTTTTTAAAATGCTGAATTGACTTGGCCTGAGAATACAATTCAAAAGGATCTGGCAATTAAAACACCTTTGCACATGAGCTTCAGGAAGCAGTTATTACACATTTGCAATCTGTGCTCTTAATGTGCTTGAATTTATTTTAAGATAAATACTCCATAGTAGCTAGAGACAAAAAAGAACAATATCTTTCAGAAAGGACTATGCATGCTTTAATATGTATGAAAATATTTCTGCACAGAACCTGGATGTTGAGGCAATACTCCTTCCACACTACAAACCTGCAGCAAGTATTTCATAGGTCAGAGGGACCTAGAATCACTCAAATCCCTACATAAACAACAGTAGCTAGCATTCAGAAAAACAGCACAAACAGATAAAACTACTAAGTATTCCAACCAAAGAATACAGGATTTCATCACATTACTCATTTTAGCCTGAAATTGGATCTTTGGGATATTTGTGACTTGGAAAAGGTTCTGTCAGTGCTTACTAAAGGCAAGGGGTGGGTGTTGAGTACCTTCAGCATCACACAACCCCTTGCCAGCAGACAATTATGGATTAAGTTTTTTTCTATTTCAGCCCCAAGATGCAACAGAAAAGTCAACAGAATTTCCAGAACATCTTCTGCACTGTCCAAAAGTCCAGAGAAGCACAACTAAAACAATGAAGGGGCAGAGCAGGAGCCTTGTGAAGGGAACCTAAAAAAGGCAGGACTCCAGACGAGAGCTTGATCAGTATTTACAAAATCCTCAGGGATGGATAAACCAATATTAAAAGATTCTCTAAAAGTCTCTAATGCAGTGGATACTGAAGAAACTAAGGACAGACTGCACTCTTGCTCACACAGTCTCCTGAGAGAGTCACAAGTAGGAGATGCTGTCCAAGAGACTGGATCACTAATGGGATAAATTTTTTTACATTAAGAACATCTATAAAAGCTAAACGTTTTGTTTCTGTTGTTGAAGCTGAAATACAGAATTCTGGAATGGTTTGGGTTGGAAGGGACCTTCAAGATTATCCAGTTCCACCCCCCTTCCATGGAACCTTCCACTATCCCAGGCTGCACCAAGCCCCATCCAATCTGCCCTTGAACACTTCCAGGGATGGGACATTCATAACCTCTCTGGTGGTGCCAGGGCCTCACCACCCTCACAGGAAAGAATTTCTGCCTAATATCTAATCTGAAGCACCTGCCCTTCATCTTAAGGTGATTCTCCCTTGTTCAGTCACTCCAGGCTCTTGTCCCAAGTCCCTCTCCAGCTCTCTTGGAGTCCCTTTAGGCACTGGAAGGGGCTCCATGATCTCCTTGGAACCTTTTCTTCTCCAGACTGGACATCCCCAACTCTCCCAGCCTGTCTCCATAGCCAAAGTGCTCCAGCCCCATGATCAACTTAGTGGCCTCCGCTGGACTTGTTCCAAAGGTCAAATATAACCCTTAGGGCATCCAAAAAGTTCAGATGAAAATACAGATACACCAGCTTTTGCAGCTTTCTCATAGACTACATTTATCAAGTCAATAGCTGCTAGTGCAAGATGATGATTTCCAGGCTTGGAAAAGCCTGAAAACTAAAAGTCAGAAAACTAAAAGAAGTCAACCAACATTTTTATTATAGAACAAATCAGAAAAATAAACAAGCCTATAAAAAAAGCCCATCTGTGAACACATGCAAAAAGTCTACTCTGTATATTCTAATCTTTAAAAGGATTCATATAAGTATGCTAAAAAAAAACTCTAAGAAAATTAAAGATGTCCCATCACTCATACAATATTTCTTATAGTTTTTAAAAAAATTCAAATATTTTCTTGCATGCAGTTTAAGTTCTCATGTATAGTTTGATGTCCAAATGCCAATAAAGGAATTTGTCTGGTTTCTCAAACATGCCTCAGTAAGATGCTACAAAACTGACATATGATTATTTCTGAAGAATGTATTTGTACAGAGGTTTGACTTAAGTTTTTAAAGGCTGTCACCACAGGCTGCTTCATCAACTTAATAATTTGTCCTTGCTGCTGCCAAAGCAGCTACTTACTTTTCCTCCCTGCCAAGGGTTTCCTCAGCCATTCTTCCCAACCATGGAGCCCTTGCTTCCCTCTGAGTCCTCCTGCTGAAGCTTGACTGATTTTTGAGTTGCTTTTACACATTAAGACAGAATAAATCAGTCAGGGCTTCTTTTTTTCTCGTTTTGGTGGGGGTTTGGTTTTGCTTGGTGTTCACAGCCCAAAACTGATGCACCTGAGCCTCAAACATTAAACTATTAAAAAACATTTACTGATTATCAATACCTGCTCAAAAGGGAGGTAAAGAGGAGAGACAAAGGGGGGGTCAGGGAACAGGTATGATGAAGAGGAAACTATTCCATTGCAATGATTAAAGAAGGCAAAAATAATGTGGTGAAAATACCAGCATTAAAATTTTCAACTTCAACCTTCTTTTTATTCCTCTGTATTTAAAGCCATTTATCAACTATTAGCTGGTACCCAGACAAGTTTGACCAACTAAATGAACAGATGTGAATAAAAAAACCAAGAATCTTTAACACAGGCAGAAGTTGATGGACTTCTCCAGGAACAGGACAGACTAGTAAGGCTTGTTTGCATCTGATACAAGGAACCTGATGAACACCTGCAATGTGCACCAAAATGAACAAAACAGATGATCATTGACTATCATGGCACCATCTACAGGTGCCAGGCACTGGAATTTAAACAGGTGACAGTAACTTTTAACAGGCAATGTGGTGTTTCTTTTTGGCCAGAGACCATTAGAACACATGATGGAACAAGTAACTACAGTGAAGTGTAAAAGAAAAGGTTAATTTGAGCTATGCCTGGAGCAGTCAACTGCAGCATAAGCACTACTAACCTCCAATTATTTCCCATTATTTTGCAAATATCAAAGTATGGTCTTTAAAGATGCTCAGCATTTGTCAGAAACATGATTTCATTACATTTTAATCAGCTGCAGAATATTTCACCGAGCAAGTGAGTTTCATGGCTGACAGGAGTTCCACGAGAAAAGCTCACTTAAAACACAGTTATGTTCTTCTGTCAAAGACAACACCACTCAGAGGAAAATCTGAGGCATTAAGAGTTAATATGATTTGCTCTGGAGAAATGAGCCACAAATGATTTTCACACTCCAGAAGGAAATTAGTTTTCCCACTTTGAGAGGTGAACAGAAGAATCCTTTGCTAATACAAAGAAGGGTACAGAGCAGCATACTTGATGAGACTGCATGATTTACTCTACCCCTTTGGGCAAAATAAATACATATATTTTTTAATTTAAATAAAGATCAAGCCTCTAAACAAACACCCCCAAGCCACTACATTCCACTTGCTGCAATGCTACGCATTTAAAAAGTTTTATGAAAGAGCAAATTCTGATTCATTAATGGGCAGCACTAATTCCTCATTTAAGATGTCAGTTAACAAGAGACTGAAAACATCCTTTCTTAGTGGAAAATCTACTTTTCACAGCAAGAACTTGAGCTGCACAGACTGTGACACAGAGCAGAAGTGAGATAGGCACAGAAAGGGGGATGCTGTAAGAAAAAACCCCTCCAGGAACAGATCCAGACAGTTCCTCCACTGAGGAAGCAGCAGCACAGCCCACCCCCATTTCCCCACTCATTTTAATGATCCTCTACCACACTCAAGGTCAGAAAGCTCCATTTCTTTCAAGAATTCTTCCTTAGATTTGAGATTTCTGTGCTCAGCTCAAACTGTGGAAGATTTTTCTCAACACCAATCTATGCTCAATTTTTTTTTTTTAAACTAGACAACTCAAGATTCTTCATTGTTTTAATTAATCAAAAGAAACTCAAAGCATGAAGATTTTGGGACTTAGACAACTCATACCAAACCTAAATGGTTCAGTTTCTATTTCCTTCACTTTTATGATACACAAATTAATTTATGAAAAACATCTCTTATCCAACTTCCCTTGTCTATTGCAATTCACTCATAGTAACAGCATTTAAAAGGACACGACCTGAAAAAAATTAATCTATTTCACTAGTGTGTCTGACTTCATTGTTAAGTTTTGTCACCTGCAAAATCTGATATTCAAAAAAAACAACCTAAAATCAGAGTTGATGCTTTTATAAACTGCATAAATGTCCAGAAAAGGCTAAATACTTTTTTTGTCATTTTCCCAACGTAAGACATAAATTTAAAACTGGATTTGTTCTTTCATAGTCTAATTTTAAAAAGACAATATATTGCTGTACAGTATATATTAAACTTACAGATTGATCATGATGTTTTAAAAGGCACTTAGCAAAGGTGTATTCCAATATAAGGTATTTACAGAGAAATTATTTTGGATGGAATTTGTCAATTCTTATAGGACATCTTGCAGGAGAAGCTTAAATTCCTTGTTTGTTTGTTTCAATGCAACAAAATTAAGATTAAAGAGAGATAACAAATTACGCTGGGACTATGCCTATGAACATGTTGTTTTGACAGAAAGCTCTGAACTTATAAATCAAGTTATTATAACATTTATATAATCTTCTCTTACATGCTAAACATAACAGCTCACATTCATAAAACAAACAGCACCTCTGTGGCCTGAAAGGAAAAAGAAAAAGCACCCACAAAGAAGTAATAATTAAAGCAAAAAATAATAGTCCATCTAAAAATTCAGTGCCAAATTATACTGTACCACCAATGTCAAAGAAAACACAGGCCATAATTAACAAATCAACAACATAAATGTTCAAGATCCACCTTTCTTCTTCCAAAGGGCCTTAATTCTGCAAAGCAATGCCCATCCTTATGGATTTCCAGCAGGCTGGAATACACAAGTGTGTTAATGGATGGGTGCTGAGTGCTGAATACCTGAGAGCACAGGGAGGAGGAAGGAGGAAGCATTCAGCACTGAAAGGACCCGGCCCTATAAAAACTGCCCAGTCAGTCACAAAGGACACATTTAATGAGCAACTTTATTGCAGTGCAGGAGGCTGTCCTTGTGAGAAGGGCACAGCTCACGTCCGGCCTACTGCCTGAGCAGAAATACTTTTCCAAGTGGAGAAAAGAAGTCGACCAGCACATTTTTATTTCCATTTACAACGAAACTGGAGCAACGTTAATAATGTGAGTTCAGACTGGCCATGCAGAGCAAGGACATTCCTATTAAGAGAAGGAAAAATATTCACGAATTTTATGGTAATAACCTACAAAAACTTATAGATTAACTACTACTTTGCATGATTATTCTAGGGCTGAAGCATCATAAGTACTACAGACAGAAACAAAACTGAAATTCATGATAATTCCCACATTAGGGAAAGAGAATGGTTCCTACTTCCCAATATGTAGCATTATTCCAAAAAATCGCAACCTCTTGTTTATGCTGTTACCACTGAACAGGAAAATACTGATGGGATTGAGGCATCAGTGACTGATTCATAAAATAAAATTATTATTCTTGGCAGAAACAAAAAACCATTTCAAGTTGAGGTTTGGTGTTCTCCCTTGTTTTTATGTCTCCAAATACTGAGCTCATAACTACACTTTCCTGAATTTCCCAATACCATGCTAAGGAAAGGCAGAAGATTTGTGACTGCAAGTTTCAAAGCTGCCTTCATTTCTCATTCTCCTGAAGCATACAAGACATTGCAGCCACAGAAATAACCACAGACATCTGAATGTAAAAATCTTTCTGCCAGTAATTTTGACCTCTGTGTACTCATAAATACAGACCAAAGTATGAGCCCATCTTACAGACAGTTTCAAATATGAGAGATTTTATCCCATTCTGATGATTTTTTTCTTGTTCCTGAGATATTTACCGCCAAAACCTTCCACCTTGGTTTATTTCACATTGGCTTGACATTAAAAAATGAAACTGGAGATAAATCTGGATTAAACAGAAGTGGTTGCTTTTGCTTTTCCTAACATTAGATATGTCTTAACTTGCCTGGTTTTTCCTACAGGATGAAACAGGAATTGTGAACATGACCTTGCTGTGTATCCAGGGTGTGCTTGTTCCTGATTTCAGGTAATTCTCAATTCCAGCCCCTTCCTATTCCCATCTCCAACAGTGAGATCTCCACTGCTCCCTCCCAGAACAGACCAGAAAAAGCACAACTATTTTCCTTTCAAACTTTAGGGAGGAGCAATTTCAGAGTCGAGACTAATTTCAGCATGAGCAATAAAGACTTGGATAATTCTGAGTAGAAGATGACTTGAAGGAGGGTTTATCACAGAAATTATTTGACCACCACAGCAAGTGCTCCTGTTCCTACTGCAACACCTTTTCATCAGTGTGGGACACTGAACTTAAACTGCACAAATGTATCCCAGCCAGAGCTGGGAAGAGAAGTGAGATGTGGCAGATAAGAGCCTAATTCCAAATGCATTTTTACTGCACCTCCAGATTGACAAAAGATATTTAAATTATATTTAGATGTGCAAATTTGGTGCTTCAAATTTGAAGTCCAACACTACTGGTCAATGCAAGTCACATAGCTTGTTCCAGGAAACCAAAATCAGCAAAAAGTTTGTTCAGTATCACATAAAACCAGAACCTATAACCACCAAAATTACTCTGGAAAGAAGAAAAGTAATGGATATTTTTCCTACTGAAGAACTGATGAATCCTTGCATCCATATATTCAGTTTATATATCCTATGTCTATAAAACAGTATCTATAGCATATAATATACTTTATATTTTATATTATATATTCTATGAAATGCTATGTGTATCTATTTAAAAAATATAAAAGTAAAAGCAAAGGATTGAAGGGGCAAATCTTTCATTTCAAGGACAGAACAGGAACAAGGAAGAAATTCTCTACTGTGAGGATGATGAGACTCCAGCACAGGCTGTCCAGAGAAGTCGAGGATGCCCCATCCCTGGAAGTGTTCAAGGTCAGGTTGGATGGGACTTGAAACAACCTGGGATAGTGGGAGGTGTCCCTGGCCACAGCTGAGGGGGTTGGAATGAAATGATCTTGGAGATTCCAACCCAAACCATTCTGGGATGCTATGACATCCTCCCAAATTTGTGTAAGAACACCCCAGACATTAAGTCCTCACAATTATAAGCACAACAAAATCCTCTTAATTTTAGGTTCAGAACACATGCAGAAAAGCCCACCTTCTGCTAAATCTGCTAACATGATGGAACAATAACTTACTGACCTGACAGCACCACTACGTGCCCATCCCACCTCCCAGAGGACACCAATTGAACAGTTCAGGGGGCAAATCCTAATTTCTCTGCAGCTCGTGTGATAAACATGACACAGAAATGAGCCCTGTACTGGGAACAGACACACAGCTCCCTGTCACCTGAGCAGTGCCTTTTCCCTCTGGGAAGGGGCTGGGATGGATATCTGCACCACACACATGCTCCTATTTGACAGGTACAGCTATATACAACCATAAATCTGGTTTTAATTCTGCCAGGATGAGTCAAGACTGCTGCAATCACACACCTGAATGGACAAAACACTGCTTCTCAAGTCCCTGGCAAAGCAATTTGTTGCATGGGAATAATTTGTTAGGATCAAATTCAAAAGGTTGCTCTGCTCTAAAGTATCTTTGTTGCAATTCTTCAGATTATCTTGACCAACCATCGTGACACAAACAAGACAAAACCTCCTTTGAGCTGAACACACTGAGATTTCAGGAACATGATTCCTACTATCTCACCACACTAGCAAGAACAGATCATTGCTGACTTGCAAACATTTAGTAGAAAGCCTATGAGAAGAGTTTAAATCATTTTGCCCCCTTATCTTCCAAAATCAGCTTAAGAAACTGCAGGAACACACCCAGTTCCTCCCCACTCTCCTTCCCAGAAATAAAGATTTCACAGGACCACAGACCATTACTCACCCTGTGATCACTTATGATGAAAACCTTCCTTGCTTCCATGACCTTTATATGAATGTTAAAGGAGAAAATTCAACCAGTATGGGAATCCATTACCAAATACTAACAATTAAGTAATTAATTTAGCTTCATCAAGAGGTATTGTTCAAATGAGGAAAGTCTGGTTTTGCTTTTAGTTCTAAAACTAAAGTAAACTGAAGTAAAAAGTTCACCTTTCAGTCTCAAAATGCCACATTTCAGTCCTTACACCCATCCCCTGTTGATGTCTCCCTGTCCAGAACATCACAGGGGCTCAGCTGCTGTGAGCAGCTGTCCCACATCACAGCAGAACTGAAGGTCACACTCCTGCTTTTACTCCTGTACTTATTCAAGATGAGGAGACTTAGGCCAAGGAAAAAGCTGTATCTCCTTAGATATTTCCTCAGTAAAACAAGGGACAATACTTCATTTGCAGATTCCAATTTAAATGAAAAGACAGCACAAACCCTCAGAGCTCACTGCTATGGATCTGCAGCCGTTGGCAGGAGAAACACTACTTCAGAATTGGGAAAGGATTAAACAATCTCCCTTCTGGCAAAGTAACAAACCTTGGTTATCAAACAAATAAATGAAAAAAAGGAGTTTGTTTACAGGCTATTTTCAATGAAATGACTCAGCAGGATTGCATACACACAGAAATGCTTTTCTTATTATTTATGCTAACCTACATTAAATATCAGAAGAGGAAAATCCAACCCTCTTTCCATATGCCAATAAATACAGCATCACCCAGTGCTGGGCAACCCTCAGTTACCTCCATAGCTCAGCAACCCCTCAATTACCTCCATAGCTCAGCAACCCCTGTCTTTGACAACCTGTCAGGAAAAACTGGCACTGGTAGTTCTCAACAAGGATTCAACAAGAAATATTGCAGTGATCTCATTGCTTTTGCATGACAATGAAATCTTCATTAATGCTACAATATTTTTCTAACCCCTATAATCAAATACATTTATGATGTCCTGTATTTAAGCTTCTTTTAATGTAACATTTATAAAGATATTTCCTTGTGTCTGGATTTTGTTTGTTGTGCCAGGTTATAGAATGCAGCATCTTGTACAGGCTTGCCTACTGTATTGTTATAGTGTATATTAATCTATAACGTCTCAAGTTTTTAATAATTACATGAAGAAATCCATACCAGGTCATGAATTCAGGAATACTAGTGAGGGGTTTTCTTCCAGGTAATTGATGAAAAGTATGTAGTCTTTGCTGGCACATCAAAATTTTTACAAGATGTCAATTTGCAACTATTCTGTTTCAGCAACACTACAGCACGTGAGGGATTGAGACAAGCTAATATCTTTCTTACAAATATAACACCAATCACAAAAGCTAATTTCAGTACCATAATTCTTCCAATAAAAGCTCTGCTGGAAGAGGCATTGCCCAATGAACTTCATTTGCTAAAAACACCAAAACAGGTAAGAGATCATCTTTGGTATCTAAGGATGCTAATTTTGAAATACTGCAACTGTTGCCAAGCTAACTGGGCAAGGAAAATTATGCACATGTCTGTAGATGTATTTTACATCCAGAAAAGAAATATATACACACACAATGGGACTTGTGATAAAAAAATTTCAAATTCAAACTAAGTAAGAAAGCTATAAATTCCTGGTTAACCTTTCTGCTTAATGCATCATTTCCAGCAATTAAACATTCACGAGTGCCAACTTCCACACTTTGCTCTTAGGGCCTTTTTTTCTAATTCTTCTTAAAAAGGACATTTAAAACATTTTGTTTTCCTTACTTAAGTTTTAGATTTTTACCAAGCAGCTCAGAATTTCATTCCAAGCTGGTTCACTGGCTCATTACCAGGTGCAACAATTGATAAGATCACACATCTCCATTACCCAGGGAACGCCAAATGCTCCCCTAGTCCTTAAAACAATCACTTTCCTTTCTTGTAGAAATATCTCAAGCTCCATCTTCCATTCCAGTCATCTTTGAATATGGAACAAATCACCCCAGTGGGAATGCAGCAGATTCCCGCAGCTGCATAATTCCTGTATTTTTAAGAATATTGAGCTACCACATGCTGTGCTGTAACACTGAAGGGGAGAACCCCCCCTTGCTTTTCCAGTTCATTTTCCACATTTAAATATACACAGGCATATCAGGAATATGAGACTCTAAGCCATCCAGTCTAGTGGAAGGGGTCTCTGCCCATGGCAGGGAAGTTGGAACCACACAGATGATCTTTAAGGTACCTTCCAGCCCAAACCTTTCTGTGATTCTATGAACTTTTTTCAATCACCTTTGAAAATTAATGGTTTGATGAGATTAACGGTAATTTTCTTCTTTCTACAAAAACCTCCAAAAAACCCCAGGATCTGAAGAGATGCTTTTTATGGTTTGCAAGTCTCATAGCCCACAAAGCTACAAAGTTAATATTAACAGAAGTTTAGGCAAGTTTTCTATTTAGAAGGAAATGGATGGTGTAGCCCATGTAGTCAGTCAACAACACTGTCAAATGACAAACCAGACTTTTGCTAGTTGTAATGCCCCCAGACACCAAGGAAAAAGCACCTTATGTCACTCCTAAACTGTACCTATAGATACACAGAAAGTGCAAGAGCAGGTGCTTCCCTCCAGTCACTTCAACTGAAGCTCACTGAGAAGATGCAGCAGAACCCTCTCACAAACAGAATGGCATTTCACCTTTCCCAGTACACAAATGCAATTATGTTTCTAAGGTACATATACAGTGTTTGTGTCAAAGAAGCAGGAATCTGCCTTTAGAGATTATTTACTTGCCTACAACCTTCTGATTGAAACCTACAAGGTATCAGTAACTTCCCATATTCTGTTTTCTACCACAGTGTCCCTCTTAGTGATCACCTATCGCCTAAAAACCTAAGGGCCTGTTGGACTGAAAGTTATCACCCTGTTAGCAAAACAGCAGAGATTTGTGACACAGAGATGAAGAAGAAACAGCTCTGAACTTTTCTCTTATGTATCCAACTGTCTTGCTTATATTCAACACATCTCAAGCAGGTCCCATCTGAACACACCCCCTGAATCAGCAGGGCTCACCAGAAAATAAACCTACAACATTTAACTTGGAACTGCTTCTCTCTTTAAAAAAAGACTGCAACATCTGCAATAGACAAGGAAAAACTCTTTTCCAGTAGATTAGATACATTTCACAACACAGGTAAAAATTTTTAATATTTATTTTAATCAATACAAGGTTTTTGACTGAATTTGGCTAAATTCTATTAAGCCAGTACAGACTTTCCATGTTAGTTTGAAGGGCTGAGTTCAAGGACTGTGGTCACCCTCCAACAACAATTCACATGCCACACATAGAACTACATCAATTAATTGTTCATAAATGACTAAACAGAGCTCTTCAGATGGAAGGTATTCAAGAAACTTCCCCCTCCTCGGAGCGGATAATTCACTGACCTACAGCAGAGCTGTCCAACCACGCTTGGCTGTCATGTTTACACTGCTTTCACCCAGTTATAGTGTAAAGTTAAAATGGCAGGAATTCACAGGAAACACAAGAAAAAAGTTGACCAGCAAAAGTATCCAAGTCAAAGTGCAATACATTATGCTATTAATGATCTTAAAGTTCAGAGATGGTAGAGAAAAGTCTTTAATGATCCATGACTACTTTCCAGTCTGCTGTGACAGGCAGAAAGGAAACGTCCCTGTATGATCCCAGCACAAAGCTACAGCATTTAGATGAGAAAGGAGTGACTGCTCAGGGATCAAGACATCCACTTCAGCATCCCCCGAAGTTGAAACTGAGCTTCAGGATGATTGTTCCACAAGACCTAAGATTTTAAGTTTCAAATTACTTAATGGGAGGGGGAAGCAGCCAAAAATGTCTTATTCCCTTCCTTACTAAAGTAATACAGACTTACTGAGAAGAAATACACCAGCAACAAAATACACACTCCCCCTTCATTCACCCATCAGAACATCCTCAAATCTGGAGTGTGCAGATCCAGACTAAATTATTCAATTCAGTAACACTATTTAGATTTAGATGTGAAGAAGAGGCAAAAAACCCAACAACACAGATATACAGAAATACTTTCTAAAGCAAGTAAATATCTTATTCTCTGGTGCAGTCCGACAGACAGAGCCACAGAACTGGCTGCAATTAGGTCATCCCACGCTATCGCTAAGAAGATTTGACAATTTCAGATTTAAGAACGCTAAAAAAAAGTGGAAGCTCCATATGAACACAGACTCACTGAAATATTTCAAAGAATTTTCAAAGAACAAACATTTGCTGAGATCCCACCTGGTACAATGAAAGCTTAATCTGTCCCATTTGAAAGAGAACAGAGCACTTAGAAAGAAGTTATGGATAATAAAACATACACATCAAGATAACACTTTTAAGACATTATAAAAGTTTTATCAGTTTTTGCTACAGGTAACCTGAAGCTTTAGCAGGAAAACCAAAGAACCGGAATAAAGACATCAGAACTAAATGGTTCTCTCATTAATATATTACCTTTCTTGGACTGCAGATATCTCACAGCCCTTATCAAAGTAGGCCAGATCCGTCTCATTTCCCTAAGGTTAAGCCGGTGAACAGTACACAGAGTAATCATCGACTAAGGCATGGCCACCATTCAATGACAAATATAGCTCAAGCTATTTCTCATCTGTCCTATTTTTTTGGAAGGCTGCGATGTAGCTTTTTCTAGAAATCATCACAACTGGCAGCTGTGAAGATCCTGGTGCCTTTGTCCTCTTATGCAACTCCTGGTGTCCCCCGACTCCCCACAACATGAAAAACAAGAGATTACAGGGCTGCTCTCTGTATTTTGGGGCAGAGGAGATGGATAAGCAATCTTCCCCGAAGAAGTTATATTCCGAGACCACAGGCGACCAGAGGAAGAGAGGTGGGATCATTTTTCACTCATTTTAGTTGTTGGAATGGGTAGGGGGGGAATCAATACCTTTTATCGGGGCCCAGTGCAGCCATCCCCAGCCCTGCTGGGGGCATCCTCTGGGACTGGAGTAGGGGGGAGAAAACTGATACCTCAATACCAACCAGCCTCAACAGCAGATGGCAAAAACTTGCTTTTGCTTTCAGAAGATTTTTCTTCCCGAGTTTTAAAAGTTACTTTCTGGGAGGTACCTTCATCCAGACCCTCACAATAGTCCAAGCAGGTGAATCCCAATTTCATCCAATACTTTTGTTATCCAATTTATGATACACAGATCTGGCATTGTTGTTAACCCTTCACAGTAAACAAGTTTTACTAAAAGCAAAGCACTGTGTTTAGATTTGTTTCCAGCTACCATTACTCATTGTTTACTAACTATTATTCCCCAGTGAGCTGACAGGTTCTGCACTTCATGAGACCAGGGTGTGGTGTTTCAAGTTCTCCCATTTCTAAGTGACTTGTACTCTATGTGCTACTATGTCAACGTGTGGCAAAGACTAATTTAGCCTGAACATTTCTGCAAGGTGCAGAAAATAGGCAAGACAAAGACAGTGTTAAATGCTTCTTCGTGTGTCCTCCTAATCATGAGACAATAAAAATTGTAAATACATTTAATGTTATTTTTCCCAAGACAACTAATCATCAGCTATGCCTATCAAATCCTGAGTTCAGATACGTTTGCCCTGGACTTCTGAAGCAACTGGCTGTCCGTGATCCAAGATTATGGTGACGCAATACTTCACTGCCAGTTTCTCTTCCAAAAAAGAAAGTACATTGAAATGAAAGCAAGCACGAGGCAAGTTATGCTTACAACCAGCAACACTCAACCTTTTACAGTTGTTTTCCATCTAAGGAAGATTTGATTATATGGCTACTAACAGAATTTTGACCTTAATCCCTGTACATGCACACTCACAACTCCAATATACAAATACCGTCCAGATGATAATACGGTAAATATTAATGTCTTGGGGTGCAAATTAAGATTATCACGTGAGTGACTTTTCCATGTCCATCTAACTATTGTTAAGCCACAATTTCAAGTCCAACCCTCTCACTGAAATAAATTCATGCTCTGTGGCTACTTATTGTCTTGGATTGGGGGTGGATAAGAGGGGTAGCAAATTCGGAGACATCAAGTAAAAAGATGTGAGTCTTCCACTGTTAACGCTCCCTACGATCAAGATCAGACACTTAACTACTTCTTCTAAAAGGTGAGTGAAAGCAGAGTCATCTTCGCAGTAGCTTTAAACATACCAAGATCACAAACAAAGCCGTCAGATCCTCACATCAGTCCAAGTACAAACCAAACAGCTCAAGCGCTCTTTTCACTTCAAATCATTCTTAAAGGCAGAGAGAGGAAAAAATAAAAAAACCCCCGAAGCATCCCAGCTGTCAGGTGAAGCAGCTCCTGCGGAGGGGCAGCTCTGCACTGCAAGCGCATGACCAGAATATTTTATTTTCCAGCTTGGCTTTGATAGGAAAAAAACCCATAGAACCACAGGTGGTAAAACGTTAAATTAAAAAGGGAGAGGGAAATACATACATCTATATATACACACACACTTATATAAAAATAAAAGGTCGGTGTACCTTTAGCCCAGCACATGGGGAATGGGCTGCAGCCGCTTTTCTCCATGCAGCCCGCACCTGCCCGCCTCGGGGGCTGCTGCCCGGCCACCTCCAGCAGCCACATACACAGAGCGTGCTCGATGCCGGCCAGCTCCGGCACACAATGTCCCGATTCAGCGCTCCGGGCTCCTGCGGGGGGAGGCTGGAGCCGCCTGGACGTGCCGGATCCCGGGGAGAGGAGGGAGCCCCGGCCCTCCCCGGGGCGGTGCGGCTTCACCTGGCTGCGGGGGGAGCGCGGTCCCCCGGCCCGCCCAGGGCTCCAGCGCGCTCCGCAGCGGGGAAGCCGCGCCGCTGCCTCATCTCCCCCCGCCCCGGAGCATCATCCACCACCACCTCCTCGTCCTCCTCCTCCTCCCCGGGAGCGGTGCCGAGGCGGAGTGAGCCCTGCGGAGGAGGGCGGGCAGGGGCGGGAGGCGATTACCCGGCTGCCATTAATATGCTAATCCCCGTCTGCTGCCCGCGCCCGGCAGCCTCCGGTTCACCCTCTGCGCAGACGGAGCGCTGGAAATGCCGCCCAGCCCGGCTGCGGACCGGCCTCACTTTGACGCCGCTGATGTTCCTGTTCCCGGCTGCCCCGCACCGCCCCCTCCCCTCCCGCACCCGCGTTCTGCCATCGCTTTTATACGTTTGCTGTGTGCGCTTACCGACACAAGCACCAGGCATCCTATAAGCGCAAAACTTCCCTATAAGCACACGAGAACGTCCCTATAAACCCTGGAGAACTTCCCCAAACTTCAGCAGGAATTGGGGTCGCATCCTCCATCAGCACTTGCCTCACTCCACGACATTATGGATGGAGGAACCCTGGCAGTGCTGCTTTGCCTTAATGAATATCGCAGCCCACGCCAGTCCTTACTCAGTGGCCCCATCCAGCCCCCTCTAAACCCGGGGCTTCTTTATTCACTTCTCATCAGAAGGCAAAGGTCACCTCAAACACTCCCCCCAGATGGTGAACGTCCTTTGTTTCTTAACTTTGCAGCACCTAATATCAAAACTGCTCACAAACAGTTTTCTTCTAAAATGATGAGTATAAACACTGCGAAAGCCTATGTTTATAATAAACACACATCCAGGCAGAAAGTGTATGTAGAAATAAAGCAAATACCCGTTTTACTCACAGCAAAGTATTTCACAAAAATTATACATATCTGATTCATCTAAACTACATATTAAAATCAACAGGAAGAAACTCACACTTATCATTAAAGCTGTTTATATATTCCATGGTAATCTCTTCTCACTCCCAGCCCTCAGCAGTAAGGCATAAGGCTTATCCAAGACTAGAACCAAAAGGGAATTAATCTAAAGCCGGCAGCCTTCAGCTTAACCTATCTGCCTACTTGTAGCAGCATGCACTCGTCTACAGCATATGTTTAATTACCATTCTTTACTGCCATCTCATTTCTCAATATACTGGCCGGCATTGCAGAATTAGTAGTGTATGTCAAAATTATTGATAAAAAAAAAAGAAGAAGAAAAGAAGTAGCAACTGCATTTAAGTATTGTCTGCTTTTCTATTTAAACGAGAAAAAATATTCACTGGAAAAAAAAAAAAAAAAAAAAAACAAAAACAGAGAGAGAGATTAGGCCACAACCAGGCCCATCAGATGTTCTGCATCACTGCTCAGGCACAAAGCTCTTTCTGGGGCTAAAGAAAGCCAAAGGGAACTGAAGACATGCCTGGGTGCCTTCCTCCCCCCACCACGAAGCTTTCCAAGCCCCTCAATGCTACACACACAGACAAACACTTCTAGCGACAAGGTCGATGATATTTACCTCCAAAAATAAAGCAAAACACGCTAGGGTAATATTTAAACCCCCAACTGCTGTAGTTGTGTGGGTACAGGAAGGCTGGTTCACACTGCAGCTGGCAGGGCAGGAAAGCTGCTTTTACACACCCAGCTCTGCCATGGGCTTCCTTGGATACCTTGAGCAAGTCGTGTTTCCTTAGAAAAAGGAAAGCTGCAGATACTTCTTCAGTTCTCCTTAAGTTGGTTTGATCTGTACTCTGGGGTGTAAAATATATATATATATTAAAAAGTGTTTCTTCCATATAAAGAAAATGTTTTCCAGAAAAACAGATTAAAAAATCAAGAGGTAAAAAGGGGAAGGTCTAAATTAAATTCTATTCATGAAAACAAAACCCTTTAAATATCAACTGCTAAGTGCATTGCCAAGGAGAGTTTTAATAAACAGAATGTGTGGACTCTGTATTCTTTACACTTTTAACAGATGAGGCTAATACAGATTATCAATCCAAGTGTCAAGAGATACTGCCCGCTCATATAATACCGGTATTATTTCCATTCTTCTCAAGGACATACCTTCTTGTTTTTGTCTTAGACTACAAAATGAAGGTGAAAACTAAGTACTTCATAGCATGACATTTTTTTTATTCCATTTTAGAAGCTATCCAGAATTTTACACTCTCAAGATGTATTTTTTTCACATAAACCAAGTGCTTCCTTGATGCTAAGGTTTTAAAGAGATACTTAATATCTATTTGTTACTGGAGGAAGTACACAGTAGACATATGCTCATTCTCTTCTTTCAAATAACATGATAATCTTTTTCTGCACAAAAAAAAAAAGGGTCAAAAGTATAAAATTTATATTCTGGAGATATTCAGAAACCCCAAAATTCCAAGTTGCAGGGAGGAAGGCAGGGAGTGATGGAGCAACAGACAAGGCACAAAGTAAAAAACAAACTTGAAAAGTTAAATACATCTCCAGTACACTTAATATCAAGTACTTACAACATTTTATAAATACTGCTCATTAGGTACGTATCTGAGTAGCATTTATGTAAAGTAATCTGTTTTAAGTAATGCCAATCAGATTATACCATTTACTGAGGTAAGAAACATCTGTCAGAAATTAGGACTGTGGAACAGGAACGTTGGTTCTTGTTGTGCAAGATGCATTTGCTGACACACACTGATAGTATCTGCGTAGTAGTCTCTATGTAAGCGATGATGATATCAGCCATCAAAGAAAATCCTAAAAATATACTTACTATAGAGAAAGAATGCTTAAGTTTTTACTAAGAACATGTAGAAGCATTGGCCATTTTCCTGAAGCACACATTCTAACCAGAAAAAAAGCTCAGACTACCCCAATAACAACAGACAGGCCAAGGTCAGCTAAGAAAGGGCATTTTGCCCCAAGGAAATTCAAGTTTAGACTTTTCTGCTGTGACTATGATTTTTGGTTGCTCTATTTCAGCATGCTTTTAAAGACTACTGACTATCAGCTTCAGCTTTTGGAAAGTAAGGGGAGGAAAAAAGTCAGAAGCATTTTTGAATGGTATCCAGGTATTTACTTTTTATTTTAATTTTCCTTGCAGTGATGAGCCTGTCTCCTATTGATGCCACCTTCAAAAATCACAAAGCTTTGGGGAACAAAGGGTTAAACAGTTTTGGTTTGAAGTTTTTTTGTTGTTGTTTTGGGAGCTTTTGGGTTTTTATATGATTGGGAGACACATAAAAGGTTGTCTAATTTCTTCCACTCAAGCTTATCCAGACAAAAATAAAGATCTAAAACATCCATCAGACAAACTGGCAAACCTTGGCTTGCTCCACAGTTATGTCCTTGGAGTGTCCCAGAGGTCTCATCAGCACAGAACTGACCATGGTTTCTCCCTCAGTAAATGGCATCATTAGGAACTCTTTGCTATTCAACTGATTATTTTCACATCAGTTAATATCTCTGTTCATCAAATCTTGATCAAACTGGCTGGCAAGTTGGAGCAGTGTTGGGAAGGGGACCAGGACAAAACCAACAAAGAATACTTGTCCAAATTCCACTGCCCTGAGAAACAAAACTTAGCTCAGGATTTGGAAACTGAAGAAAACAGACAGATTGTTACCAGAGCAGTGTTGGACAGCAGAACAAAAAGTGGCTTATCTGCTCCTCTTCTTCGACACCTCAGCCACCAGATGAGCTTATCAACAACAGAGATCTCCTCCAAGAGTGAAAAGAGAAGCCCATTCTCTTGTTATAACAAAAATTAAGAGCTACAGCCCAGAGAACAGCAATGACATCAGCATTAGGGCTGGAGGCACCTCTGCCCTGGAGACAGGATGAGAGAGTGGGGACTGTTCAGCCTGAAGAAGAGAAAGCTCCAGGGAGACTTAGAGCCCCTTCCACTGCCTGGAGAAGGACTTCTGACAAGGGCACATAGTGATAGGACAAGGAGGAATGGCTTTGAACTGAAAGAATATGTGTTTAAATTAAGTATTAGGAAGATATTCTTCACTGTGAGGATGCTGATACACATCTAAAGGAATTGTGGATAGCCCCTCCATGTAAGTGTTCAAGGACAGGTTGGAGGGAGCTCTGAGCAACCTTGTCTGGTATAAGGTGACCATGTCCGTAACAGGGCAGGTGGAAGTAGATGATCTTGAATGTGCCTTCCAACCTAAACCATTCTGTGATGATGATTTTGGACTTGATAATTCATAGTCTTAGCCACTTCATGGGCGACTGTTCATCCCTCTAGTAATTACTAGAAGCTGAGGAACAAGAGCATTGTTTTGAAGAAGAGCTGAATATTCATGTAGGAGATGGAAGATGAATTCATTGCATTCATCTTTCTGATGAAGTTTTCAAACAACGTTTACCCTCAGGACAAGTGCAGGACTTTTTTGGTAAAGCCACAAATGCTTTCTATCACGACAATTTCAGCCTGTAAAGCTGAGAGTACCTGATTAATGTTCTAAAAATTAAAACATTTTTATTGATCAAGTGACACTCTTCTGCATCCAAATTAATTTGCTTTCCATGTTAGTATCCAGAATTCCCCAAACATGCTGTCCAGACAGTGTAACTGCACCATTATCTTCATTCACCTTCACTCCCTCAAGTTTGTTCTTTGTGTGTTTTTTTATAATTATTCTTTGGGTGTATGCATTATTTAGGAGTGGAAAATACTATCTACCTTAAGTTTCCCCTAGCCAAAGTCACATAAGCATGGTCTTGGTTCACAGGAACTACTGAAAAGTGGTGCACTGCCATTACAACAAATCCAAAACAACACAACCAACCTCTGCCTTACTCTAAACTCAGGTTTGCTAAGGAAATCTACCTTGGATTACCTGGTCTCTAATCTATTATCCCTGTCCACAAGCAACCCCTTTCCCCTCCTCCCCACACCTTCTCTAGCTCACTGTCCTCCTGAACACCCTTTGCCACAGAGCACAGAGGGGAACAGGGTGATGGGCTCCATGATCTCCAAGGGTCTCTGAAGACTGAGAAGCTTCGTCATCATTATCCTGCCACCAGAGATGGTTTTATTTAACTAGGGGCATTCTGACAGGCAGAACTGAAAGAAAAATTATCTTTGAGAGTCAAAATCCAAGCCCAGTTTTTCAACAGAAATGATTCAGCACAACTGAGAAGCAGCATCACCTCTGTGAATTCATTTTAGACTTTGCAATATGAGCAAACTTTAATTCCATGCTCCAGAATACATTAGGCCATTTTCCTCCTGAAGAAAAATGATAGAGAGCACTTACATAAACTCATTCTAGAATGTAAACTGCTGAGGATCTCTGCTTAAGACATTCTTCTGGCAAAAAGTCAGTCCAATACTGAATTTATTGTTATATTTCTCCATTTGGTGAGCTTAATAGTAGGATAATCTTTGGTATTCCCGAAAAGTGCAGAGTTTTAAAACAACACTCAGTGACCTTCCGGACTACGATCACCTGTTTAACCTTATGATCATTAGAGCTACATTTCCAAAGAGTGGTTGACAGAATTCACTGGTTTTATTTTCAAATCTTAACCTATTAGTAGTAGTGAGGTGGGGAGCAAAACAGATCAGGGTGGTGGGAGAGAGCAGGAGGCATACAATGTTAATGAGGTTTCCCATCCCTCCCCTTCCCAAGGGATCCTGTGATGCTGTGCAGCAGAGCAGACAGCAATGCAGCCTCCCAGCCTATGCTGTTAAAACACCAGATGTTAAAAGGACCACTAAGTTAACTTTATTTTTATTATTCCATAAATAAAGACTAGCCATTTTTTAAACCCATATGGGTTGTATTAGTTTTCAGGCATGAAAGCTGTAGCAGATTTCCTTGTGGGTGGATTAAGCCACTCATCTCCCACTTCCTTCCATTTACTTTTTGAAGGCTTTACTGTAGAGAAGGATGAAGTCAATGCCATGAAAGGTGTAAAATTACTCCCTCCTTAGGACACTAATTCAAAATCTCTGTTTCTTCTTGTTCTAGGCTATTTACAAAACAAATCGACCCAACAAAACCATTTCTATCCTCAAGACATCTTTGACAAGTTCATTCTATCTGCTTCATGGAGACTTGGAGAGAAGAGGCGAAAAAAAAAAGAGAAAAAGTGAATCCTACACATAATATTCCTTACTTTGCTGAAAATAAAATCTGATCATTCTGGTCTGTGACAGATTCACTGTGCTTATCAGTTTGGCTTCTCTGATGTGGGGTGACTGGAGAAAGAATGAGAAAAAGCAATCCAAATGGTCACCAGAACCCTTCTTGACCTTATAAAACTTCCCTTTTTTATGGTGACAACCTTCCATTTATGAGGTAAACACAGCAGAAGGTATCTGAAGGGGAAGGACCCCAGCCCTTTGATGCTGTTTAAAAGAATTGCATTCTGTGAGGATTACTTTTGTTCAGTGGAAGGGATCCATCAGTGGATCAGTTGACCTTACAAATGTTTCTTAAAATCCATCTTTATCAATTCAAGGATAGCCTAGAAATAATTAGCCACATCTTCTGAGAGAGATATAGGAAAATGAAGTTGCTTATGGGTCAGCAAATCTCTTCAGTGTCTCTTCTCAGTGTATCTGGGCTGCTTACTCTCTCATCTATCTAAGAACTAATTGCACAAAAGAAAGTAAGAAAGCTGTGCAGTCACACAGGGCACAGCTATTTACCAGAAATGGTGTCATCTGGACGTGTCTTCCTTGTCCTGCTTCTCCTCCAGATGCCAAATACAAAGTTGGAACAACAGTTCACCAAAACACTTTCAGTTGCAAACATCTTTGTAGCAAAAAGTTGTACCTGACTCCCAGTGTTACATAAACCACAGATATAACAACAGCAACTCCTCACACTCCCAAACTATTAAATGCCATTACAAACTGAATAAAACAGTATCCCATGACCTCACAATAATGCAGCATTATTCCATTTATACATGAAAATATACTGGTGGAACAGTTCATATCATATTTCTTAATGAAGGATGAGCATAGCATAAGTCCCTGATGTATAAACAAACTCTTATAGCTGAAACAAAGAGCTATTTAAGTTTAAAATTCCAGAGTCCCAGAATAAATCAACAAGCCAGTGCTGATACCCTTCAAGTCTTATAAAAACAGAAAATTAAAAATTAATTATTAATTTTTACACAACATCTTTTTAAAGTTTTATAACACAAACATTAAGGCTGCTCTTTAACCAAGCAAGTTCTGTGCCCTTCTGTGCCCGAGCTATTAAGCAAAGAAAAGTGTATTTAAAAAAAAAAAGAAAATATTGTTAAATAGGCACAAATCCCCCTTTCCCTTTGTAATTAGCAAAATTTGGATTGAAAAATTCCAAAAAAATAGTTTGATGCTTTGTTTAGGAGAACCTCTACTAGAGGCCAGGTGTAGCTGAACCTCTAAGCCACAGAAAATTAAATTCCTATTCAATGTAATCACCCCTCTTCCTATTTTGTACCAAGAAGGGACATACACTTTTCAGGAGCTTTCAGCTACATCACTGCTTCATGAGAACAGCAATAAACTTTCAAGGAGCAGCTCCTCGGGCTGTCATTTTATGCTGTTACAGGGAATCAAAGGTCATCCTCAGCTAACACAAAATCTTTTATTCAATGCAAAATCCACCACCTTAAATAGCCTCATTTGCTCCTCCAATTACACAGGACTGCACAGTTCTGCTGAACAAGTTCTGTTTACCTAGGAAAATGCCTGCAGAGTGGCATCAAAGAGCTCAGAAACACAAGAACTTGTTGCTTCGTTTTAAAAAAGGCTTCCAGGAGTTCACCACCAAATGCAACTCAACTCATTTGAGGTAACCAGCTGTGAAACAGGATGGAACAACATTCAGTGTGTCAAAGGCAGCACATATCCCCTCTCTGGATCCTTTCATAGCAGTAAACTGATGAGCAGAATGCAGCCTCTGCTCTGTAGCTCCAAACTCAGCTGAGCTTTAAGTGTAGTAAATTTTACCAACTGACTGGACAATTTCAGCACAAAAGGAAGCGCTTTGGTGAAGCTGGAAACACATGTGCAAGAATGCTGTTCTAAAAATGAAAGCAGGCAAGACCAAGATGTGCAAAACCAACTGATACAGCTGGGAAAGAGATGTTTGGGCACAGCCCTTCTTCAGATCTGAAGAAAGGATGTTAAGTAAGTATCCTATGTCTTTGGATGGTAAGCAAATCACCAAAAAACAAACTTTTCTGATGGTAGCCTCAATGACCTACTTTACCAAACATCACAGGGCCAACACTGTCAGCATGTAGCAGCATCTGACAGGGCCAAGAGCTCCCCTCTTGTGCAGTTCTGAGCTGCAAAACTCAGCTTCCAAAAAACCCCTGGTACTGCCCTTCACAACCTCATTTGATGCATTTCAACCAAGACTCAGTACTAAAGCTTTTATGTGAACATGAGACCAGGACAAAGAAAAAAAAAATTAAAAAAAAAAATCAGTGAATGCATAAACAGAGGAAGAATATAAACCCTGTCCTGCAACACAGACATGAAGAATAAGTGTCATAAACTGGGAGCAGGGAAGTTCAAGAGCCCTGAAATAAATGCATAGTAAGAATTTTTAAATTCCAGAAGATGATGTGAAACTGTCATCTTAATAGGTCAAATATCTTCAAGGAATGACTTAATTACATCTCTCTTGGGGTAGAAGAGCAGAATTCCTTCACCTCCTCAAGTTTTGAAAAACACAGGTCATTAGACAAAACCTGATCACTGTCCTTAAAATTTCTATTTAATACCCTACCTTAAGGAGTTCTGTATAAAAATCTCAATAATTATGTTACTGATTTTTCCAGAACCTCAGTGGTAGTCTACCTCTAACATCTCACTGCATCATTTGGCTCCCTCACTCTTCTCTATAGTAAAGCCTCAAATTTCAATAATACCTTTTACTCCACCTCTTGGAGGACATGTAGATGACCAGGAAACAGTCAGCAGGAATTTAAGTGCTCATCAATCAGTAATTTTTTACTGGAACTAAAAGCCTTAGTAGCATTCTAACCTTTCATTAGTATCATAAAATAGCCTGAGTTGGAAGGGACCCACAAGGATCAGAGTCCAACTCCTGGCCCTGCACAGGACAACCCAAACAATCCCACCCTGCACCTGAGAGTGTTGTCCAAACACTCCTGGAACTGTCAGGCCTGGTGCTGTGACCATTCCCTGGGGAACCTGTTCCAGTGCCCAGCCACCCTCTGGGGGAAGAATCTTTTCCTAATATCCAACCTAAACCTCCCCTGACACAGCTCTGGGCCATTCCCTCGGGTCCTGTCACTGTCAGCACAGAGATCTGAAGTAGAGATCAGGGATATTAGTTAAACTGCTCTTCAAATCCATGAAAATTTGCTCCATAAGACATCTGTATACATATGTGAATCACAATATAAAGTCTATTAATCCTGGAAATACAGTTCCAGTATTTCTCTTTATTAAGCCTTTCACAAAAAAGAGTTATCACAGATAACTCTCACAGATTGCCATGAAAAAAACCCAAAACCATGTGAAATCATTCCAGTAAGTCATCTGAATGGACAATAACGAGAAACTTTAAAGATCTTCTTAAAGGAATAATTAGTGCATGAAGATATAATCTGGAAAACATCTGTGAGCCAGTTAAATAATACAAGAAATTCTTAGGAAGTTTCACATCCATCTCAAGTGTAATTCCAGCCCACTAATGGAAGCACAGGCATTTAACAGCCCAATCCTGTTATCCTGACCTTTTGTCAGTGAAGTCCTGAGGAAAAATGTACTTGCTACAAGAACAGATTTTGTTGGTTTTAAGTTTGACCCTTCTATATGAAAACCTGAAGAACATCAGCTTTATACCTGACAAAATAATTTCTGCAGTTTTTCATATTCAAATTAGTGATCCCCAGGGAAAAGGCCTGCGAAAGACACAGCTATTGAAACATGGTGGGATATTTTCTTAGATATGTTCTTAAACTTCTGAAAATAAAAAAGGGAAGGGGGGAGCCATAGGTAACAATTTTTATCATTACTGCCTTTCTTCTACTTGAGCAAACAAAGCCAGCACAAATAAGTTATGAGCTAAGGACACAAAGAGAGCATTCAAACCATACATTAAGAGCTGTCAAGGATGCAAAAATAAACTAAAGGAAAGATCATATAATCCTTTATTTATGGTCATTTTAGGCATAACTTACAACACAATAGTTGATTAAAGTTCACCATGCAATGTTTTTCCTCTTGGTTCACTGTAGTCAGTGATGTTCCTCTTCAAACAAGCTCATGTGTATTTTGGGAGAAGATCCCAAGCCACTCCCATCCCAGGTCTTGCAGAAAGAAACACAAACATTTTGTATAAGCCAACTACACAAGAACCAGCTTGATACTCAAATTCTTTCTTTCAGTCATACTGTTATCCCCACCCTTCCTGTACTCCATAGCTGTTGCTGTGAAAATGCTGGGTAGTAACACACTCCAACACTACAGCGAGGGGTTACAGAAATTCACAGAAACTGCACTTTCTGTGGAACAGTTGTATGAAAACAGAGTGAATGCATCACAGGCATCAGCAGAACAGACTAAGGAACACATTTAGGTACCATGATTATTGGACTTTTCAGTTTGCCAAATTTCATCTTCTCCTTAAGTAATTCTGCAGCAGAACAAGACACTTTCAGTGACCACCACTGAAGGTTGTGTGCTGTAAAGGAGCAAGAGAATCTCATTCCCAATATCCTGATGCCCTGATTTATAGCTCACTGCCCTCCATGTGCGAGGCTGGCTCTGCTCTGGATTTTTCTCCTGTAAAAGAAGATAGATGAATTCTCCAATCACTCTTACCAGATACACATCCCCGAACTTGCCTATCCAAAAACTTATATGAACTGAAAAACATGCTACTATGAATGCAAAAAACAATCCTGAAATTCCTAACCACTTACCAAAACCCTTTTAAAAAGTCCTTCTAAAATTTGCAACCATACAATGTCCCATTTTTGTACTCTGAGTCCAGTGATGCCAGAAGTGGCCCCCTAAAAACAGAGACTAGACAGGAATAAGGGAATAAAGGTAGGTATTTATTTGAAAGGCCTTCAAAGGTACACCCTGGGGAGCCCAGAGGCTATTTACAAGATGAGCCCCAAGATGGACAGCAGGTCATGAGCTCTTCACACTTTTGTAAGTTTGGTTTATTTGCATATGGGTTAATTCTCCAATTAATCCTTCAGTTAATGATGTCATTTTCCCAAGCTTGCCCCCCTTTAGAGGCTTTTAGTTTATACTTTTGGGCCTAGGACAGTCTGAGTGTCCTTGGAGAGCAGGCCTGGAGAGGCTTTGTTATGTCTACCCAGCATGAGAGAGCAGAAGTGAACAGGCTACAAGAAACTTCAGACTTACAAATTAGGCAGTACAGGATTTCAAAAATATGAAAGTTAAAATCTAAGGCATCACTAGAAAAAATTTTAATTCAGATCTCCAAGTACATCATTTGAATAACCCTTACCAACACCCCTCCAGCTGTTTCTGCACAACCACCACCAGCCAGTTTGCCAGCAAGAACACACATGTGGCTGTGGGGAGTGCAATGAACCTTCCTCACTTAGGAAATGCCTCAGCTGAGTGGGAACTGCCAGGCCCTCGATATCCACCCATATCTAAAGAGCACAGAACCCACAAGGAACCATTTTTGCTCTGTATTCCTTTGACACCAAAACAGGTAAACATCTTCTCAGAGTACATAAGGCATCCTGTTCCAAGCAAAACATTACTACAAGTTATTTATTTTTTGACAGCATGTAGTACAGAGCTCTAAGTTCCACTGCAATTCCTCTGATATTGTACCAACAAAAATCTGTAGTTCAGATTCAACAGTTTCTGTCCTAGGTGTCATTTCCCCCACCAAAAAAAAATAATCCTATAAGAATTTTCAGAGTATCTTCTACTTTGTCCAAGAGTTCTGTCAAAAACCCGCCTTTTTTTTTTGAAGAATGCCAACTGCTAGGATATTTAAAATAAAGCACAAGATGATCCCCATTCCCTACACTGTTATTTACACAAGACATAAATTACCCACCTCTCAGATGAAAGACTAACAAGCCTCTTCCTGGTAAACCTGGCTGAGGAGTATCATCAGGTGCCCACATGACACTGAGGCTCAAGTTTCTTGTCCATCATCCTCAGCGAGAAAATAAATATAATCTTATTATTTCTAAAACAAACTTTCCAAACTAGGAATAAAATCACATACCCTACTTAAAAGAATGAAGCGTATGTGCAGCTGACTTAATTCAAAGCTGAGCTGCATAACTGTAATTCAGGATATTTCAGGTTATCCAGGGTGGAGCAGTCACATATTTTTTTTGGCACTTGCAGAAAGAAGTAAAACAATTTTCCCTAGGAAAAGTACCCTTATCCCTCCAAACAGCATTGCTACTAAAGACATCATTTGTAATATCAATTTCTAAAGCAGCAGATAAAAATTTCCCATTCATCCTAAACCAGAAATTAATTAAGACAAACAACAACAACAAAACCTTACATACTATACATTCAAGTGATACATTTGCATGTGATGCACCCTTGATTACTGGAATTCTTCCACTTTGAGATGACTTCCCAGGAATAAGCAAGAACAATCCTCACAGCAGTGGGTATGTCTCCAAAACCTTGGGAGCCAGAACTACAGACAGGAAATGGTAGAGGAATGTGCAGAATGGCTGATTTTTTTGTTTATTTTGAAGTGTCAGACTTTATTGATCCAGCTTGTTAACATTCATAGGGACACGGAGCAGAGGACTCAAAGGACCTCTCATGTCATCAAATCTCACTCCCTACCTCCTCATGCAATCATGTCATAGTCCCATTAAGTGACCAATATATCAAATTTCGCTTTCTTTGAGCATCAAATCAGACTAGAGCAGATACCAGGGGTGCCACATCATTCCCAATACACTTGGTTTATGTCCTGATTTTTTTTTTTATAATACTACTCTCAATTCTCTATATTGAAACTTGTTTTCTTCTACCCCCTCTCCTCCTTTTTACTCCATCCCTATATGCACTCCCAGAAAAACAATGTTTTGCAGCCAGGGCAAGTTGCTTAACTATAAATCATTTCACAGACTGCCCTGGAAAATGGGGGAGGTTCCTGACAGCTGGAAGAAAGCAAATGGAACTTGAAGAAGGGAGGGCCTGGATGACTCAGGCTGGTCACCCTTACCTCCACTCCAGACAAGGTGATGGAACAAACAACCCTGGAAGCCATTTCTAAACAAATGAGGACAATGAGGTGATCAGAAATAGTCTGCATGGATTTATGGGAGACAAAACGTGCCTGATCAACCTAATGAACTTCTTTGATTAAAATACAAGCTTGGAAGATGAAGAGTTGTCATTTCTCTTAACTTTAGCAAGACTTTCAACACTGTCTCCCATGATGACATCCTGATAGATGAACTAATGAAGTTATGGACTGAATAAATGAACAGTGAGATGGCCTGGAAACTGTCTGGACTGTCAGGCTCAAATTTCTAAAGGAAAACCACCAAAACTTAGCTAACTTAGAATTTCTTGAGGTGTTTAATACATCTCATCACCTCAACACTACTGTTTAGCTCAGCCTCACTAATAAAGACATTTTTCTTACCAAACCATGCTGTTGCTCTTGCCCTGTCTGGGCAATTAGCCATAAAATATGGACAGGAATGCAGGGAAGAGGGCAGTGTCAAAAGCACAGCCAAAATAAGCCAAGAAAGTTTCACTGGAAAAGCTGGCAAATACACAAATTTCATGTCAAGATCTTAGTGGTCATCTCCCCAAGCATTCAACACAAAAAACGAGATAATCAGCAGTGATAGCTTACAAGAGGTAAATACATTGCTTTTCCAAATATCAGAGGTCTGCAACATAGGAAAACGCATTTTATGAGGTAGAGATTATTAACCTGTTAAAACTGTTAAACAGAATTCTAAAGCAGGAAGATTTAATGCACAAATAAGAGAAACTTCTTCCAAGTGACACTGAAGCTTTGTCAGCAATAACCTCATCCAGTAGTAGCAGTTTCATGATACAGAATCTGGAAATCTAGAAATAGTGTCTGCCTCACTGGTAGTGAAAAGAAGTAAAGCTATAGGGCACATCTGTGTCAAAAGAAGAAAAGTCTTCTCACATCTCCAGAGCTGTACAGGGCATGCAGGCAGCTGTTTTAACTTGACAGCACTAATATTTCATAACCTAAGATGTCTTCAGTTCCATACTCATCACACCAATAAAATCAAAACCCAAGCCATTAAAAATCAGGTTTACTGTTGCATGAAAATCAGAATTCTTAGTAACATTCATAATAATTCCTAGAAGAAAAAAAAAAGCTTGATTTTTGAAGGGACTACTGAAAATACAGCTTTTAGAGGTAAAAGTACATTTTTCCTTGTATAGTTCCTTCAGTACGGTGCCAGGCACTCTGAAATGAGAGGAACTGTTCCATCTTAGTGCAGCTTGTATTTAATTCTTACTTAAAACTGAAGTGACAAATCAAAAAGCCACTATTTTGTACTCTTTCACTCTGCCTACACAGTTGGTTACCTTTTCTCCCCTTTTAAGCAGGGATATTATCAACAATTCTCTGCTCATGCTACTGAGTTTATTCTCAGCTGCATGAATAATCATTGCATAATTTATTACCCTCTGTAATACATGTGAACATTTATTTTAAGAATTCTGCATAACCTCAATTCTGTCAATTCTTACCTACTGCAACTATGGCTACACCTCAACCAATTTTTAATTTTCCATCTTTTAACATCATAGAAAGTACCCAACCCTTTGTGGCTTTAGAAATTCTGGTTGCTGTATTTGGGTTCATTACACAGGCAGGTGCAGATTTACAGTAAGGGAGATCTATCACACAGCACAGCATTACACACCCCATCTCCTGCCCAGTGGGTAAGAGGGAGGGGTAGCAGGAGGTTGTTCCAAGGCTGTGGAAAGTGCCAGGAGATGAATCTGATTTAATTAAGTGGATGAGGAGCAGGCCCAATATAAGCAGCAAGGCCAAACATAGCAACAGACTGAATGAGGACATGCCTTTAGTTCAGAAACAACTTTAGGTTGAGCTGAAATTGTGCAACTGTTTTTTTGTCCTAAATGAAAACTTGGAAGCAAAAATAGTTACAAAACCATTGAATATTTCAAGATAACAATGACAGTGTGCAAATGGTGCTTACCTAAACTGTACATTATAAAGCAAAAAGTGAACACAAACCCATCAGATTTAAAATGTGCTGCATATCTGAAATTAGAACCAGGCAAAGGATGCTTATTTCCTATTAATTTTTCGATACTTTATGCTAGGAGTCAGCAAGATTTTATTTGACTCACCAGCTATTATCTGGAGGAGTCATCAAAACAAACAACTGTACCTGAGGTTCAATCTTGGCATAATGTTGTATTGAATTTTTAACCAAAAATCCAGTGTATGCTAATTTCTTGTCTTTATTTTCCTCTAGTTCTTTGACACAGTTCCTTGCTTCCTTACTATTTCTTGAGTCTGGTAATGAAGACACATTTGCACTGCAGGATCAGGAACAAAAGACCAGCTCTTAGGAAAAGACACCTAATCACACAGATGCTAGAGCTGTTCTAAATTCAGAATGTGACAAAATCCAGGAGGGATTGTTTTTAATCCCAACGGTGTCAACAGAGAAAGTTTAACTGCATTTAGGAGAGGAAACCAGTCTTCCATGGCCCCAGGCATGCTGTGAACACACTTGTGTTGCAAGAGAACTGCACTTACAGACAGGAGAACTGTGTTCTTTATCCACCTTTGAAATTATAATATTTTAGCAAATTGTTCTCCAAGCCCCTCCTGGTTCACATTCCAAAAATTGTCTAAACTCATCTCCATGGCCTCAATTACAAGGCAGTAAAAACCCAAGTTACCCATGAACTTCAAAGCAGGGATACAGATTAATTCAGGATAACTCTCCTGAGTAATGATTTAACTAACGACCTCATCAACTAATGCATTCTCCAGCACAGAAACAATCCTTCTTTACAAGATTTTGCTATGAAATAGGTGTTCTGGATGACCTTGATATATCACTGACTACACAAAATTTATGTATAATGCTGCCTCAAAGAAGACACTGCAATAAAGCCACCACCTGAAGTAGTCTCCTCCTTACTGCAAGGTCTTCAAATACGGCAAAAGCCCCCACCTCCCCATATTATGATGAAAATTTAGAGCACTAAAACCAGGTGGCAAAAGTGAGAACATTTCTAGTGACATCTATTGTCCACTGCTGAAAGCAGCACCCAGTAGAAAAAAGTTCTTCAAAACTGGAAATGAGAAAATGCCATTATTTATTACAAAGATGAGTTCCGATGATTAAAACTTCCCATCTGAATGCAGAACCTCATCTTTATACACTTATATTATATCTTTTATCCAGGCTGCTTTTCCAATTTATCAAATTTCTTTTGAATTTTAATCACATCATCCAGTGTGCTTGTAACTCTTTGTGCTGGTGTTACTGGCAGATAAAGGCACATCAAGTCCATTTTCATGGTCATTGATAAAAATACTGTAACACCACAGCACAACTCAGACCTCTGTGGAACTTCATCTTCCCCTTCTGACAGTATTTTAAGCATGATTTTAAAACAAGTTTTCTTTGTTCCCTTACCGGGGGCACTGCCAGATCTCTGCTACAGGTAAGGCATGGTGTGTTATTTTTATATCCTATATAAGGGCCTCTTGCCATGCCATGGGAAAAGCTCACCCTTTGGAAATCCTGGGAAAACTTCTGCCCTCTGTCAGTACTTCCAAGACCCAGTTAAGGAGTACAATTAGGACACTCCCACACACAGACTCAAATTGAAAAGAAGAATCTCATTGTGACTCAGACTCACACCAGCCAAACTCTTCAAGTCCCAAATATAAACTCAGAAGTTGTTTCATCACACATCCTTGTCCTAGAAGCTGCAGAAAAAAACCCTACAACAATACTTACCTTCGTGTCAGCCTGGTAAACACCAAGTATTTATTTTTCCAATATTTTCCATAAGCACTTGCCTGCCTGACAACCACTCTCAGCATTCAAAATCATTTTAAAGATGTCTTCCTTAAAAGAAAACCTTCACATTTAGACTTCTCTTCACTGCTTCAAGAAAACATGATTTTTTTTGCAGAAGAGCTGCTCTAAAGTTCTTGTGGAAAAGACTACAACGTATCAGCTATCGAGCTTTTAACTGAATGTGCATTTGATTCCAAAAGGAAAGAGCAGCTACCTTCAGGGCAGGTATTAATATTCAACAAGGAGAAATGAAAGAATGGGTAAATAAGCAAAATCACCAAGGCAAAGGGCAAGGATAAAAGGCAGCAGGCCTAACACCAAATATCCAATCCCTTAATCAACTAGGAGTAAAAATGCACTTCAGTCAGGATTCCACATTACAAACAAGGAATAGATGGACAAATTCCATCTGCCATGGAACAGGAGACATCCTCACTGAACTCTGCATCACAGCTTGAGCCCACAAATAAATGTATAAATTGCAAAACTTTGTTAAAGACCAAATGTAACAAACAATAAACAAAAAACGATATTTTAAAAAATCAGGTCAGCAAGGTTGGGTTTTTTGGTGAGGTCTGTGTTTTTGGTGGGTTTTATTGTCCTTCTTTATGTTCAGGGGCTTTTTAAAATTTTTAAACACCACTGATAGAGGAGTCCAATAGAGCAGCTCGGACACAAGTCACCTGTGACCCCAGCCAAGTGAACACTGTGGAACCTTCCCCACCTGGGGAAATTCCTTACATCCACAACCCCCCATCCCCATTTCCTTGCACACTGCCCCTCTGAACCACCACTGATACTATTTGTGGCTGCTCCTAATCTGCTCCCCTGACAGCTGGATCCCACGTTGTGCTGAGTTGCTTTAAGCATTAACTATCTCACACGCATATTTAACAACTGCCTATAAATACACCTCAGTTACCTCCTCCCCTTGTCAAAATACACCATTTAAATAGAAAAAATCTCAACAGGTTTTGTTTTGACCTCAGATCCCCACATGACTAAGTACCGTGACAGCACCAGTAAGAACCGATATTCTGACTATATAAAAGCATGACTGTATGGTAAGCAAGCCCTTAAAAGCTGCCTGCTGTCACATCAAGACATAAATGAAAAAAGGAGAACTTACCTGCTGGCTAGGGAAGTCTTGAAATATCTGTAACAATAAAGAAATACATTTAGAAACAGAAGAAAAAAAAAATAGCTCTACAATTGCATTGGCCTATTAATTTTTCTGCAAGGCCATACTTGTTTAATAAAGCACATTATCTGAAGCAATTTACTGGCTGCCAGGAATGCCACATGCAAATCAAAAGCAGTTTCCTTGTCTCACCCTGTTCATTAACAGGATTATGCTTTGCTCACCTAACTGAAGGACAAAGATTATAATGAAGGCAATGAATGTAATTACTGCAGCAGAATACAGGTCACTACGCACAAATTAAGTGTTACATACAAAATTCACCATCATCACCCACAGAATTTAAGAGCTCAAAGTGTCAGGGATAGTCTTTGCAAATAAAGAGGACTCTACAGAACATTTTCTTTATTCTTAAATCTTTAGAGAAGAAGTAGCCAAGCTTTCAAGTGGAGAAGCACAAAAGAAATAATATTAAAAGAAAGGATGCTGATTTTTGTCGCCAAGGCACATTAGACACAGTTGCTGAACATTTTTATAGTAAATGCTAAGGCTGTCTTGAGCTGCAAACAATGACCACTATCTCAGAGTCTAAATGGAACATATTAAAATTATACACTGAAGAAGTATACATTATATTAAACTAAGTCATTATATTGTTCCTGCCTGCTTTTCTATTGTCATCTCAGTACACATCATCATGACTGGGACCTGAGGTGCCCATCAGAGTTCAGAAGAGAAACTGGAACCCACAAAGAACTAGAAAGAAAGAATTACTCAAGTCTGTAAGGACATGGACTGGGGACAAAGGTCAAGGGGTTAATGAAAACTGAAATAAATACAAGTGAGAGGGGATGAGAAAGAGGAACCAATAAAACAAATGAGAGAAAAACTCAACTGAACCTAAGGAAAAGGTCTGCACAGTTATTTGGTTAAAGGAAACAGCAAACTTGAGTAATAAATTGTCACACTGGGTACAAAATCCACGCGGAAACTGAACTTTAACCACAGGTGTAGCAGCTGAAACAGATGCAGAGATTATTGGGGCAGATGGTCACTGCTTTGCTACCTATTAGAGGAAATAACAAGGCTCAATAAATTTATTAGCCCTGCTCTCACAGGTCTAACAGATTGTTACAACTCATGTCTGTGGCTGGAAAACATGATGAAACTTGAATACCAAAGAGAATTACACCTGAAATTAAAGGAACTAAAAATTTCAAAAATGGACTGCACTGCTCTGAGATGATGAAACAGCAACACAAAGCTGAAACACACTTAAAGCGTGAAATCAGAGTAGCAACAGGACATCACAAAAAGCCCCCAGAGAAAATACTGAATGCCTTAGTCTGGTAGAACACAATATTTTAAAAGATTATAAGGTACATTTAAAAGATGTTCATCATGCTGTCTGCTTAGGAACAAAACCATCTTACATATAAGAAATGCCTTGAGACAGGAGAAATGCAGCCAAGGAGACAAAGGAACTGTGGAAAGCAAAAACCCAAGAGCTCCTGCACAGAATTCAAATCAGCACATACAGAATGGAGCTTTCTTCCATGAGAAGGAGATGCTGCAGTTACAATTAATTTGGAAAGTTACATGAAGTTAAATGTTGCATAATTTCTTCTGTTTGTATAAGTTTAATTGTTTCCATGCTCTCTTTTTAATGAAGTCACAAAAAAATTCCTGCTTGTCACTAGGCTACACAATACAACTGCAGTCACATGAGTAAAGCATCTAAAACTGTGCATTAGAAAATACTATTTTTGATTTTAATTTTTCTACAGTGATAGAATCTAATGTGTAAATTCCATTTATAATTAACAACTATTGAAATATTTAAGTTACTATAAACACTTAGAAGTGCATTAAAGTATTTTAATTTTTGTATATTGTTTTATCACAGCATTTATTACTTTTGAAGCAGATTATTTGGTTAAATGTGCCTACACAACAGATGTCAGGAAAATAACAGTAAACATAACCCCCAGAAAAATATGTTAGTATTGTTATTATATACACACAGGCAGAAAACAGTCATTTACATCTCAGGGTTTAAACAGGGAAAAGCTCTGCAGCCAAGACACACATACACATATTTTTAACTTTAAAAAAGACCTGATTGTATCCCAGTGTTTGCTCCTAACACCACCTGAGCCGCTGTTTCCGCTGTGATCTCTCCCTGCCAGTGTTCCTACAGATCCTGTTACTGCACCAGGACCTTCCCAAATGGGGCACTGACACCATCAGCACTGCTGCTATATTTAAGTCAAACACTTACTTACTTCCATGTTCCATTGCAAATTAGTCCCACAAGTGCATTAGCTGCAGAGCTGCTGCACCTCTGGGACAAGTCTGCTGAACAGCTTCCTGCAACTGCACTTTCTTCTATTACAATTTAGTGCAAGAGACTGTTTTCTGCCATTAATTGACATACATTAGATCTAAAAACAAGCAGGATGGAAGAAATTGAAGCCTGAAGGTTCCATCAGTATACTCAAAATTGCATATATGCACTTAGCAGGTTACTTGTATGGTATTTCTCAATTACTTCCATTAAGCACAAAGTTCTCTACAGGCTGATGTATCTTAATTTTAGGAAACAGCCACTAATGAAATGTCAATTCATAACAGCATAAATGAAATAAATACTTCACAATTCCAAATATAAAAGTAACAATTCCACTCCCTTGTGTATACAGACACCACAACAATAACTGAAATGCTCATTACCATCAGGTGTTCCTGTTAGTGTGGAGTCACTTTAGGAATTTCTTACTGTTGAGTTTACCCCACCTCCCCAGCTCACTCTCATCTTTTCTGGCTTGAAACTTCTTAGCTTTATTCTCAAATATGGTTTTTCATTTAACATCTAACACTGAAAAAGACGAGTGGATTCTGTCCACACTTTAAAAACTTTCTTCATGGAGAGATAAATTGAGAGTACATACTTAGATTGCTACTCATTTCAGGTTGCATTTACAAACTTGCTTTCTCTGCTGTGTAAAACTTCCCTATTTTTGAAGCACACTACAGCATTTCAATCTCTAGAGAGAAATTCAACCAGTGCTGAGATCTGAAGAGGAAAAACCTCAAAGTTAGTGTTTTAATCTGGTTTGTGACTAAAATGAGAGGCTTGAAAGCATTTTGGAGAGCTGTCCTGTTTGGACATCAGGGAAGCCTGGACTGATTTTTCTCCTACAACTCAGTTTCTGAATGCTTGGAGTGCTGTCACACAAACCACATTTACAGCAGCTGTACAACATGAACCAATCTTACTTTTTTATCTGCTCTAAAATAGTTCTTCGAAGTGAAATCTAAAATGAATCATATTTCAAGTGCTTCTGCTCCTACTGATCCTTTCAAGGGATCACTCGTGTTCTGCATTTATATTCTTAAGTATCTCACTGTGCTACTTGGCAGGGAGCAAATAGCCAGTTTGAACAGGCAGAAAGAAAAATTACTTTCACATCATCTTCTTTATCATAGCTAAACTTTTACATACTTTGTAAAGGCTAATCAGTTGTCAGAGGAAACTGGTTCTATCCCCATGTAGATATTGGGAGGATGGAGCAGATGGCCTCAAGAGCTCCTTTCCAAGCAAGGTTTCTGTAATATTGGACACAGACGATTATAACAGATCAGGAACTGAAATTACTTTAGAAGTGCTACAAAATAAGAAAGTTCCTCAGCTAAAGAAAACTTGCCAAGTAAACCAGTTACATACATTAATTCACTGAGGAACAAAAAGGACAGTATTTTAAAGAAAGAATACTACCATTACTTCTGAATGCACTGAGATGGTTTGGGGCACTACAGTCCTTAAACAGGCTGTGTGGATCCCAGAACCAATAGTTTTTTTCTATGATTTATGGATGTCCTGAGGACCAGATCTCTCTACCACTGCATTTGCTTTTATAAAACTCTGCATTTTACACTGCAGAGTTTCGACGAATGTTTTCTTAGAAATGGAGCCGCAACTTTAAATCTTCCTTCCAAGAGTAACATCTAATCATCAAAATGTTTTGTGAGCTTCCTATTCCTGCCTCAAGGTAAAATGAGAATATGGCTTCATGGACAACTTGAGAGACTCTGCCCCATCTGCAGCACTGATCTCCTTCCAGAGCTGTGGTAAGCAGCAGACCACAAGAAATTTAATCCTGTTCTCCTGTAGCAGGAGCTGGCTGACTCCAGCCCAACAGCATTCCCTTGAAATTAATTCAGATATTCAGTTCACAAACCAATCTCTCTTTCCAGGGAAGAGTGAAGGCTTGCAGCACACGAGGAACCACAGACCACAGTCTCCAAGAAGCCAAGCAGCACATGTCATTGGACAGCAATCCTTCCAGCTAAATGAGGAATATCACAGACTCAACATAAAATGCAATTTTCCTATTTAGACACAGTACCAAAATAATTTAGGAATACAGATGCATATTTAGTTTTTAGCCTTTTGTGGCTGGTCCTGAAGGATGTTGTCTTAGAGCCTGGATCCAACCACCTTGAAATCTCCTTTCCTATATTCTCTGCCAGGCTTAAAAGGACGTTCCTCCAGTCTTTAACGAAGTTGAGATCTCATCATCTATGTAAAAATATTCTTCTTTTTTTTACAAAGCAAATAAGTAAACAGAAAACACACGTCATCTTTCAAGAAAAATGCTTTGTAAAATTACATTTGTCGAGAAACTGAAGGATTTATCCATGACCATCTGATCTACTAAAGACCTTGGAGACACAATGAATTCATCCTGACAGCATACCCATTAAGGAAAAGCTATTAAAAAGTTTTACAGTATGATTAAAAGATTGTATAAACCACCAGTTGCATTGTTCCATATATGTATTTTTTCCCCTTCATCATTAAAAGTGCATCTCATTTGTAACCTTCATCTAACCTACTTCTAATTTAGCAATCTGCAGGTCTGAATGTTAACAACCTTTTATTATATCATTTCACATTAAGGCAATTTTTTAGGGCAATTTTCAATGCAACTCAATGAAATCTTTTCATATACTAGCTATGCAGAATGAGAAGCAGAAGTGTCTAACTGTAAAGGCCCATTTTTCCTAAACATTTTATTATCTTTACAAGTCTTTTAATGTTCCAGCTGTTTTGGCTTTCAGTAGCTGCCCCGATTTTCAAACACCAATACCTGACACATTATTCATATGTGAATCAAAACAGCACTAAAACCACCATTTGCTTACTTAGATTAGAGTTTTTCCCCCTATTGACATATTTATTGCATTTGCCTTAGGCACAGCAGCAGCTGAATATCCAGCTTAGCTGCAAATCTTCATCTGTTACCCTGGGGAGAGATGGAGTGGGACAGTTACAGGACAGACACCTCCACCCACTAAACCTGGAAGCAGTTTTTTTGTGCTTTGGCCATATCAGAAGAAATTCAGCATACAAACCCACACATCTTGTGTTTACAGCCCTACTTCACAAGAGATCCACATGAGATGCACTGGAGTTCCTTATTATCTTGGTTTAAATCTTTGCTTCAGCTGTGAGTATCAGCAGTAATGATTTAATGCTCTCATTTCTGTCTGCTGAAAAGGTTAACGAGCAAGTGGCCAACAATGAACTGCTGTGACACCTTGCAACGTGCACAGCCTGTGCTGTGCTTTTGAGAAGTTCTCTTTAACCAGTTATTAGTTCTAAGGCAAGCTGCTGCCTCTGAAACACAAAAGCAATACAGAATTTAGCACGGAAAAATGAAAGGACCAACTGAAATACTGCACAGAACATTAAGGGGTTTTCCAAATTATAACTTTCGTTGATGAAACAGGTACTAGGCACATCTATGGCTTGATGATCACCACACCTGACATACCTCAGATGGCTTTAAAAATATGCAAAAGCATTGAGAACTCACACCAGTAAAACCACATCAGCTAACTCATCCCACATGGGGGAACACCTTCAGTTCGTATCTGCTTCAATAATTTCTCATTTTGTTGTCAGTTTACTATCACATTCCTCTCACTACCCCACTCTTCTGTTTATACCTGCTTTCCTCTGCCCATTTGAAAACAAAATCAGTATTGAGTTTCCTTAATTTATAGCATCTACACAAAGAAAATAAAATCATGCAACAGTTTCAAATCTCAATTTGCCCTCTCCTACTGATACTCCTCCAAAATCACTCTGCTTATGCTTCTTAAATACTAGGTTTTGAAATTGAAAAAATCCAAACACTGATTAAGACCCTCAGAATAATCCACCTGTGTTTTCCTCCATCTCAGCTGAACTCTACCCTGAACTCTGCATGCACCTTGACACTTCAAATTCATTTTATACCACACCACTGAGCATCACCACTGAGTTATCCATGCAGCTAGCAGGAGCCAAATTTTCGATTAGGCACACTGAAAAGTAGAATATTAAATGAAAAGGTTCTGGTGGAAGTTACATTTAAGGAGATTATGAAGAGCAAGAGAAATCACTCAGTCATTACTCAGGGCAGGCGGGATCAATCTCATTACATACTGAGTTACAGAACATCCAGTATCTAAGCAACTCAGATAAAGAATTTAGTCTCAATATCTACACAAGTACGATATGCACCTTTTGCCTATGGGGAAAAGGTTTGGATAGAGAAGAAGATGGAGTAGTTCCCCAATAATTGGTTTTATTCAGCATCACAAAATGGGTAAGTGAACTGCAAGGCTGCAGGTGATATTATGCTCTTATATGTCAACAAAAGTCTATTAATGGGGGGAAAACAACAAGGATCTCACAAAATGAAGCAAGTTGCTAAGACAGCAGCTACACTTCAGCACAGACCTGTGATGTAATGCATCTGGGGAAAAAATTCTGAGCAATACCTCCTTAACCAAGTAACACTTGCACTTTCTCCAGTTCCAACTGCAGGAGGAAGGCTGAGTCACTGTTTTCTCTGAAATCATCAGCTCAAACTGGAATAGCTGGCCAAAGGCAATAAAACATTGTGTCTCATTAGGAAGGGCACTGAAAACATGGTACTTAAACACATTACTGTGCAGAACAATAAAGCATCAACTTGTTGTGTCCAGTTCTGTCTCTGCACCAGAAGGAGGAAGAGATGGCTGGAGCTGGGCAGCTGAAGCGATTGAGGGATGGAGCAGCTGCCAAGGAAGGCCAGATTACCAAATCTGGGGCCTCTCAGCAGGGAGGACATGAGGCTTGGTGTGAACATGATCACAGCAAAGCGGAGGGGGTGGAGGAGGAAGAGAGGAAAAAACAATAGAAAAAGGAATAGCAACTCGATGCAGCACCACCATTTAACTGACCCTGCCAGTCTGAGCAGCAGGGAGCATTTGAGGAAACTACTTGAGATTAGGTTCAAACCAGTAAGAGTGCCTTCTCCACAGCTGGCACTGAGCTCCCTGCAATTCCTGCAAGAGAGAAGCATGGAGAGAGTTGCCACCAGCCACTGGGCCAGGCATGCAAACTCTGTGTAAATAACATTTTCTGCTGCCATCGAGGCCCAGTGCTGGGCTGGGCAGTCACTGGTGTCATTTAGCAGCATCTCTTGTATCAGCAACACTGTGGCCAGAGTGTTGGGCACTGGGGAGGCCACACCTCGAATCCTCTCCTCAGATTTGGGCTCCTCATGACAAGACAGATATTGAGGCGCTGGAGTGTGTCTAGGGAAGGGAACAGAGCTGGGGAGGGGGCTGGAGCACAAGGCTGATGAGGAGCAGCTGAGAGAGCTGTGGGGACTCAGCCTGGAGAAAAGGAGACTCAGGGGGGAACCTTCTCTCTCTCTACAACTCCCTGACAGAAAGTTGGAGACAGATCAGGGCCAGTCTCTTTCCCAAGTAACAAACAAGGGGACAAGGGGAAATGGCCTCAAGTTGTGCCAGGGTAGTTTTAGACTGGCTGTTAGGAAAAACTTCACAGAAAGGGCAGTCAAACACCGGACGGGGCTGCCCACAGAAGTGGCAGAGCCACCAGCCCTGGAGGTGTTTAAAAGATGTATAGATGTGGCACCTGGGGACATGGTTAAGTGGTGGCCCTGGCACTGCTGGGTTAGCAGTTGGAACTAACAGTCTTAAAAGTCTTCAAACTAAAGCGATTTTATGATTCTCATGTTCTTAAACACCCTGTTGTAGCTCTGTGAAGGCACAAGCTTAAACAACACCTATAAGAACACCTACTCTCTATCAAAGTACTGTTCCAAGGGTGTCAGCCACATTACAGGAATATTCTTATCCTTTAATGGTTTATCACAAAAGGAGATGTGTTTAAACAAGCCCAGGAAACTTTAAAAGTACTTAAGATGTTTAAGGAGGGACATGTGTGTGCTGGCAGTAGTTCAGATCCATCAGGAATATCTCCAGCACTCTGATCTGTGATCAAATAATCCTGATGGAAATATTGTGACATTTTATGAACATAACAATTCATGCCCTCAGGCAGGCTTAGGGAAAGCTATAGACATGTATTCTATACGTGTGTTGCTACCCCTGCTTGTACTACAGAGTGCCTGTTCTTCCAAGTGATCACTTTAGTGGATGTTTTTCTTTCAAGAAACATTGTCTTGACATTGCTTGCTATGATGGAAGCTCCCTTGTCATTTTCCATGAAGGACTTGTGACACATAATGTGCCACCACAAGTCACCCACGCCTTCAAAAGGCGACAGGATTGTGTAGTTCCTGCACTAAAATACAAATTAGCTCTGCATGTCAGCCAAGGCTGGTTTGTGCTTTAGGTGTGACAGGAACTTAGCACAGAGTACGGAGGTGTTCCAGAATGCAAAATAAATGTGTTTCCACAGAGGGAAATGAGTGCCAAGAGCACAACCAGGAAGGGGAGAGAATGAGGAGACATTACCTCAGGCAAAATATTAGAAAGCTTAAAACAGAACTGCACATCCCAGACCACAAGATAAGAGAAAACTGCTTTCTTGGGTGTTTTTTTAGGGGGGGGGGGTGAGGTGAGGGTTTTGCTGTGGTTTTGAAACAATAACTAGTTAGAAAGATTTAGAATAATAGATTAACAATATAACAAAAAAAAAACCCTTAAAGTTTCCTTTTGGGATACTAGACCAGTATTTTGTAAGTTCTGGGTGGGTTTTTTTGTTTAAACACAAATTCTTAGAAAGCTGGGCGAGTCACTTCCTTTCATGTTTCACCACTGTAAAATTATGCTGTTTCCATGGTTCTGGCCCACACATGGATTCCATTGTTACAGCAGTTTTTCAGGAGCTAGAATTGAAGTTTTAAGTTTTTCTTATTTGAAGTTACAGATGGGTGCAAGGAGGTTGAAGATAAACAATGCAGCCAGCACAGAGCAAGGGAGAAAAAATTTAAGAGTTTTCCAGTAAAGAACATATACGAAGTAGTTTGTCAGAAGTTTTACAAAATATTATCACCTTTGCACACACATTGTTCTTACCTAAAAAAAAGGGGGGGGGCTTAACACTTCCGTCCATGAAAAAAGTGACTTACTACCTAAGAAATAACATTTTATTGCTCACAATGGGATTACTCCAAAGAGTTCACAGTGAGTTTGACAGCAGCTGCACGAGTTTTACTCTATACAGAAGCCTGCCCCAATAAATAAGATGAAATCTATTTTTAACAAGAATACCAGGGTTTTCTTAGCCCAAAAGTGACACTATGGATGGAGAAAGAATTTGCTTCAGCTGAAGCTTGTTCTCAAAGTGAAGCACAGCATCCCTTCACAACAAATGGGAATTTACAGCCAGAGCTACAGAGGCTGAAATCAGTTCTGCAGTGAGACATGACAGTTCTGGATCTTAACCATGTAAGAAATAAGAGAACTGAGGACACTCACTGTGCTAGAAAAAGTCCAATAAATTCACCACCATTTGCATGGGAACAACTCCTTTAATGTCATCTGGGTGTTTCCACAAGTCTTACACATCCTTCCAGGGACACAGATTACACCACATCCAGTTACTGTAGTGTTTGGAGGCACAACATGCTGCAAGCTGTCATTCTGGTGGTTTTCTGTTTGTTTTTTGTTTGTTTTTTTTTAATAAAAAGTCAAAAAAAGATTTCCAAAACCAAGGTTACAACAATACATTGATTCAAGAACCATTTAGATTGAGTAAATTATTTGTTAAACACCTTAGCAGACCTAAGGCAACAAGAATTAGCAAGGAGATAAAACCAAATTTCTATCATTACACAAGAACACACAATTCTTCGTAAGCTAAGAAGAGCCTATGTCAGGGTGTAAATAGGAGTTTAGGGGCAACAGAAGGAAAGACGACAAATCAGGAAAGGGCAGAAGAGTCATTACAGAGCCATACATTATGTATTCATCTAAACTGACAAAATTATTTTTTCTTAACATGTTGCATGTCAGCAGTAGTTGTGTTAGGCTGGTTCCCTGCTCACACCACAAGGCTGATGCACCAGCAGAAATAGAGAAAAAACTTTTCCCTAGCGTCTCCTCTGTTTTCTCTGTCCCCGTTTATAAAGTTTTCCAGATGGAAAACAGAAAATTAATTAAGAAAGCAAAAAAAGATGACAAGCGAGGCAGGGAGAAACCACAGGCAGAATAAAAAAAAATATCAGGAAAAGAAAAATACACACATACATCAGGACAAAGAAACCCGAAGAGATGACTGGCTAGATTATGAAGGTAAAGAGGGGGTGGTGGGGGAACAGGAGTGCAGACAGAAGAACTGCAGCACACAACATGAGACGAGCTTTCTTCTCCTAATTGGTTCTGCCATGCAGCCGTCGGAGAGCAACTCAGCAGCGCTGGTGTAACAGGAAACCCCCCAACACGTCTGTTCTCCGTGAGAACCTGATCAAACAGGAGACTCAGCTGGTTTGACAGAACACAACACCCAGCAGCTCCCGCGTCCCGTTGGCTGCGCCCTCCCGGCTTGGCCATTTCTGATCTCGGCAAAGGGAACAAGGCAAAGAGTTTGTTTCCAATTTGGCAGCACAAGAAGTCGAGCGTGTGTGATTAATGGCTTCTCATTTCCACAACCCCTGAAAAATTTCAGCTTGGCATCATTAAGATTCTATCAGCCCTGAATTGCAACTTAAGATAGTATTTTTCGCCTTAATCTGCTGCTCTATTTAATCAAGTTAATGCACAGTAAAAACTTAATTTGACAAAATTGAAAGCATTATTTCTCCCTGCCTCTGGCATGAAACAGATTAAGACCACCAGAAATACTTGCAGAAAGATTTAAGATTCATTACATATTGGGTGGCAGATAAATATTAAATATGCTATAAACTCTAAGTCTAAAAGCTGTGGATTTTAGTTAATGCTGCAGTTATCCCCCAGCAGCTAACCCGAGTCACGCTTCCTACACGAGCCCTGACTGTGATTTTTGAATCTCCTAAAACTATTTTGTACAATGCTGACAAACTCCACGGACAGTAGGGAGAAGGAACAAGGACAGCAAAGACAACTTCTCATTTATATACACTTTATACTTCCTCTGTAGGTTCCTGGCAAAACTCAGGTTGGATGAAGACACAGGACAGAACAGAACATGTTCTAGGTCCAGGATGAAATAAACCCCTTACACCCTTGCCCAATACTCAATTTAAACTAGTTAAATTATCTACAGAAGGTGGAAAGACAGTGACAGAAAGCTGCCATATAAATATGTTTGGAGATCTCTACAGACAGTCTGAAGCTCCAAGATAACTCAAGGTACAGCAGACACATCCACAATTCAGCTCCAGAGCTGGAGGTACCCAAATGGTCCCAGGTTGGGATTGGAGCAGCTCCTCTCATCCCATGGCCAGGGCTACAGCACGACAGCACTACTTGTACTGTGAACAGAACACTTCTGCCTTCAGGGCTGTCAAACCAATTTTCCTCATAAATAACTAACGAGCCAATTTAAAGGGCAGCGGCGGGGAGAGGAATCCTGGCAGCATGCTGCTCACAAAGCACACTCATTACTTTCTTAGCTAAGAATTACTAAGTCCCTTAGAAACTCTGACTTGCCTTGTAAGTATTTAAGTAGAGTATTACAAGTTTATTTGAAATGGATTTGAAAGCTATTATAATTTTGTACCTAGACATGACTTCTTAGAAAAGAATAATCAAATACAAAATGCATCTACTGTTAAAATAGTCTGAAATTTACTATTCCTGCTGATGTTAAGAAAAAGCTCTGCTTCACTTGAAAAGTACAAATACTTCAGTAACAGCTCTCTCCATTTATGTCAAGGGATTACATAGTGTATACACTTGTACAATTACATCTTACTTCAACTTGCTTTGTTGATATATAAAATGCACTACTAATGGTGAATACCTACCCTGCTGATGTGTAACAATTCCTTATCAGTAAACCAAGCTGGCTGGAGCATAAAGGAAATTATGATGCAGTCCTTTAAGAATAAACAGAAAAGAGCCACAAATATCCAAATTATATAAGCGTATTTGGTACAGTCCTGTGTAGGCTGGACTAAGTGAACAAATATTTTCTGCACAAAGATAAGAATTCAAGACCACAAAGAAGTGTGCAGTATAAATGTGGCTTTTGCCTCAGCAGTGAGTGCTGGGAAGCAGAAAAACATAAATCTTTTGTACCACAATATAATCCGTAAGAAAGGACAGCAGCAGTAATAAGGCCTAAACCAAGAAAAACGCTGGTAAGCTTTTAAAATTCTTCACTGATACTGTAGTTTATTCCTTTCCCCACCATTTCACACGAATTAAAAAACACCAGCTCGCCTCTTCTGTTATTTCAAATAAGGATATATATTTGAGGATTATTCTCTAAAAAGCTTTTCCATTTCTCATTGTTCATTGCTCAAGGAAGCAAAGATGATAAGCAAAAAGAAACCTATCCAGCTTTCTCTGCTTCTGATCCAACTTGGACAGAGTTAGATGTCACTGAATCCCACTCAAGTGAGAACAAAGAACTGAACTTGGTCACAATGATGATCCAGAGCTGAACTGACAGTTGTTTCACGCACTTCCAACCTCAGTAATATGAAGAAGCTGAACATTTTTTAATTACTCTATGATATAGTTTTCAATTTATCCTGTATGAATTGTCAGGTACCCCAAGGACATTAAATTATTTAGCATACATTGTAACTGTATCTTCTGCCTCACATAATGTGCAGAATACATATGCAATGCTTATTAAAAATTTTAAATTAAAATATTGAAAAAACATTGAGTTCATCAAGGTCTCCAGTTCCCCAATTTTCCCTCTCCAAATTGCTCCTGAACATATCATAAGACTCACCCTGAAAAATATCATTTGAGTTCAAGCTTGAGGCATAAATGTGAAAGAAAATGGTCCAAATTAAAAACCTTATTCAAATTTCCAATAATTATTAAAGAGATTCATTTTCAAGCCCTTCAAGATCTAATCAGGTTCACAGTGGACACAAATTTGCTTGAATACATTAAAGTAGTTCTGGCACAAAATCAAGCAGGTACTGCACAAGGATGCTGGTATTTCAGGAACTCCTGAACACATCTTTTTTCACTGATAGGAAGAAAGAGATCAGATTAGAGAACTGTACTGTGTACTTACACCAGTGTCAGCTCTGGTACAGTTAATATTTATTTCGTCATCCTGCAAACTAAGCATTTGTGACAGTACAAAGGAATTTCAGGCTGCATATGCAAACAACTTGTCAGAAAACTGGAGCTGGAATAATTCCTACTGGTATTTGTCCGCTGCAGCCCCACAGAAGAAGAAATGCACAAGTTCTTCATAAAAGAACACTGAAAGCTCAGAGCAAACCACAGGAAGCTCAAAGGACCAAAAAGAATTATTTTCAACCAAAGTGACAGGGATGTTAACTCTGCTACCATGTCAACACAATTTAAATAAATCCATTTATCTCCTTTTTCCCCCAATGCCTGAATCACAGAGTAACAAAAGTCATGAGGCCCAAAGGAAATCTATGAAATGTGCCTCCATAGCCAAGAGAAAAACCACAGAAATCTGCTAGAAGAGCTTGGGGTATACTGGGCAACTCTGACCTCTGAACTCCTCAGGTCCTTGGAGCAGACCTGGCTGGATTAGGTCTTTCAGATGCCTAAAGCATCCCCCAGTAATCCAGCAAGGCTGCAATCACAGAATCATTTGGGCTGGAAGGGACCTTTAAAGGTCACCCTAAGTTCCAACCCACTCACTACAGGCAGGGGCACCTTCCACCAGACCAGGCTGTTCCAAGCCCCATCCAATCTGGCTTTGAACACTTCCAGGGATGGGGCATCCACAGTTTCTCTAAGCAACCTGTGCTAGTGCCTCACCACTAACACGATTTTGCCTTCTTAAAATATACTTCAACACATTCTTATGAAATGCTAAACTTAAAATTGAGAAACTTTTCTGAATATATTAACAAAGCATTATTTACCACACACCCTTGTATTCAACACCATGGCAGTGCTCAGAACACCCTTGAGCAAGGAGAAGGCACCACCAGCATCACTGGGGTCCCTTTATCCCAAAGCCAGCACAGCTCATGGAACTCAGCTGACTCCCCAACTCTCTCCTTCACAGTGCTCTGGATGGTTCAAAGTTCCAAGTGTACCAAGTTTGGGGGACATCCAAGGGGAAATCACAGAATCATCTGCATTGGAAAAGACCTCTGCAACTGATGATCTCAGAGGTCTTTTCCAACCTAAATGATTCCATGATCTTGGGTGTGAACGCTGCTGTTGGCAGCCTGAAATCAGCAGCTCCATTCAGCTGTGGTTTGAAGCTTCTGCCTCTGTGCAAAATTTGGTAGGAACCAGCTCAGCTCATGGCTAAAAAAGATATGAGGGAGAAGATAACAGTGAGATGGCAAGCAGCACAGGCCTCCTTATTTAGGAGACCAAGGTAACAGACAATATTGTCATAAATAACACAACCACAGAGAGAGGTAAAGTGGGATGTCAGGGGTGGTGACTGGCAGTGATTTCATCCTGTCCAAGGGAGTTTCTGTGAAGGGAACAAGGGCATCATCTGGTCCAAACTTCCTCTGACAGAGAACAGACACTAAAAGGCTTAACCCAGTGATGTATGACTACAATGCACCAGTTAAAACTCATTTAGTTCACCTGAGGAAAAACAAAACCAAAAAGGATTTTAGATATTTCCCACACAGAATTTTCTAATGAAGACATTGTCACATCTCTCTGTAGACATTAGACAATGTCAACAGCTTTGTTAATTACCTACAGCTCTAAAATTTAAAGTCTACAAATTAATTAGACACTGTTCAAAAAAATCACAAAGTGCATTGTTGAGGCTGGGCAGTGATTTTGCCACGACTCAACCCAAAAGCTCTTGCCAAAGCACTTGAATGCAAAAACCATTGAGTTTCACCTTCCTGAAGTATCCTGCATCCAGAATATCCATTTCTGAAAAGTTTGGCTTTTGAAGAAGTTAAAACTAATATTATCAAGTTCCAACTCCTCCACATCTTCCTCAAAGTACAAAAAACCCAAGATACACTGAGAAACAAAGGACTGACTTTATTCTTCCAGGACTTTAAGTTCCACAGGATTTGACTCCTCATTGTCTCCTCAGCCTCTATTCCAAACCCTAAAACCATGGTCATTCAAAATGCAAACATGTTGGGCTTAGCAGTGGGGTTAACCAAATACAGACTTTTTGTCCCCAAAACAGTTTTAATAACACTCCCTTCCATACAGATCATGAATGGACACCTTTGTCTCCTTATAAATTGCTGGTGGATGGAGCTACATCTGTTGTCCTCTGGCCAGCTGTAACATTATTAAGAACCAAATAACACACATACAAATACTTTTAAGCAGCATAAAGTATTAAAAACAACTTATGTGGCCTCAGACAGCAGCCACAAAAATTTATTTTTAGGGACAAAATCCTCTCATTCAAGAAAAACATTACAGATGATGAAATTTACTTAATTCCTATGTATTAAGTTGTGAGAATAAGTGAGTGGAAACCTATCTTTGGAACATTCCTGGGCTGGACTGATTACTGCCAAAATACTGACATTTGTGATTGAAAGCTCCAGAAAAATCAAGGACTTTTGAGGTCTTTGGGAAATTAAATGACACGAAAGGGACAGTCAATGGTGAAAGTGTGAAATTTTCAAATATTTTACATGCAAATAAAGTTACTTTTGTATTAGAAAACTTGCCAGCAGTAGCTTATTTCTATTTTGTTCTATCCTTAATTTCTCTTCATATTTACAGGCATTTCAAAGAACAAATTGCACAACAAATCTAGTTAATCTTACGTTTGTGAAACTGGTTAAATACGTGAACCACGTGTGTAGGATATTTATTAATTTGTAATTCAGATGCTTTGGTCTCAGAACTTCCATGTGTCAGTTTGGTGTTGGAGATCAATTAACCACAACTCAGAAGTGCTTTGAAGCTCATACCCAGCAATGCACAAATCAATATTTAATTTGCAGTCAGTGTAGGAGGTAAAAATATATCAGAAGCTATGTACAAAGTATATATTATAAACCACAAAATGGAATAAATACCAACATGCACTACCAACAGCCTCAGCAGTTATAGATGAATATTTCAATGTAATTTCTGTTAACACCTCCTGATTTTAACAAGTATTTGTGTACAACCACCCCATTTAAGTTACAAATGGTTCATGTGTATCATTATTTACATCATCCAAGCCCATATTTTTCCTGTATATTTTCATTTTTACCACAAGGAGTATCGTAGGACTGGAGATGTTTTCTTGTCCTTGGGCTGTTTACATCCCTGACCCCATACCTCCTTCAAATTTCTGCATTCTTCAGAAATCTGAGATACAGCAGGCAGATCAAGACATGTCCTTGCTTCAAAACACATTTTAGGCAATTTTAATGATACAAGAGAACTGTAAAAGTAAGAAAATGCAAAGTTACCAGGATTTTCTGAACAGACTTTGTGTGACCTCAATTAGTCACCAGATCAGCTACATAGAAATACAGATGCTTGAAGACATAAAAACCAGGATTCACTGAATTGGACCAATTTTCAGAAATTCTACATTACTGCCACTTTAGAGTCCTGAGAAAAATAATAATTCTACCACACCAAGAGCAACTAGCCTTTTGTTCAGCTTCTGTAATCTTCCAGAATTAACTAGAAAAATTTTAGACCTGAGGCCAAACTTTGTGTCCTTACTACAAACTGCTTTTCACATGTCCACAGGTTCACACTAATATATCTTAAAAAATTATTTCAAAAACACAGGAAAAAAGAGGTACATACTAAAGCAGGATTTTTAACTCCATCTAGCTCATCAAAATAACATAGAAATTAGGGGGGTTTCTGACAAAAATATTTCACAGTTCAGATGCAAATTGAGGAATTAAATGTTTTCTTTAAAAATATAAGCCAGGTGAGGGATTTGAATGAAGTGACTTTGTAGAGACATCCAGTTGAGTGCAACACTCTTTCCCCCCACCTTGGTGCTTCCACACCTTGGCCCACTAAAAATTAGGGAATGCAGAACTTTCATCAGAAAAGCATTAGATGCCTACAGAAAAATTAACTCTCTATTTGTACATTTCAGCTACTGATTTTTCAGTCTGTGATGGTCCCCTGAATATGACAATCACAAATCTTCTTTGATTCTTCAGTGGGAGTTTTAGTCAGAAAAGCTGAACTGGCATCTTCTGACCCCCACTTCTCACATTCCTGGTAAACAAACAGTGCAGAGATGGCAGCAGCACTCTGTGCAGGTTTCTTTGCACATATGGATATATGAACACAGAGACCATCAGGATATTAAGCAAAGTAATTTACTGTTTCCTTTATGTCCTTCTTTCTCCTTTATGGAGGGAGAGCTGCATTAGGTTAATGTCTTCAAATCTAAGTGTTTATCGTCAAAAGTTAACACCAAAAATACTAATTCCTTGTATTAATATCAGGATTCAGTGATTTTTATGTCCCTCTAACTCTGGATTTATTATGGAGCTCTTACTTAACCCTTCCCTTCAAAAAGCTGAAGAGTAGCTGGTGAAAGTTTCACACCACATATGTTTATACACACATACAACCCCCACAAAGAAAATCTTCCAGGTAGCTTTGGCTTGGCTTCTCTTCACACCTTATCAAGAGGAAGACTCTGAACTGCAGCCCAGATTTCACCATCAACACCAAATGTTCTATTCTTCATTCACTACTTGTATTCTCTACAGATCATTGACTACTTACTATTTATAGATCTGCTGGAGAAAGTGGACCTCAAATTAAAAACAAAGTCACCAAAAAAAAACTGCCTCCCCCCCAGAAGAGATGCAGAAGTCACTGTTCAATGACCACCTTCATTTAGGGTGACTCCTGTTTAGGATTTAGCATAGAGTAGAAGCATAAGTCTCAAACTGTATACAAATCTATCCAATGCCTAGGAAATTTTTTTAAGGTATCAAAGAAGGATTCATACAGACCCCCAAACATCACACAAAAGGGAGGTGCAAATTAACATCCTGCTTGCTTGGGATTTTTTCCAATGAAAAATAATTATGCAGAGGCTTCTAAGGTAAATTATTCACCATATCAGGAGTCCAGTGCAAATTTATATGTAGGGAGATTTATGAGAGTCAGCATCAGTCACATTAAAGGCATAGGAACATAGCTGAATTGTTCTGTTTAAAATAAATAGGATACAATAAGGTTTAGACTACCAGGAATACTACTACTAGCAAAACAACACAAAAAGACTTTGAGAAACAGAAGGAAGTATAATACTCAAGTGTTTTTACTATTAGAAAAATCCTACCACTCCTTTTGGATACTGCTCTTAACAGAGATCATTTAGAATAAAGGAATAGGCTGAAGGAAGAACTCCATGATTGCAGCATCCCAATTCCTTTGGACCTTAAAACTCTACAATTCTGGCAAGCTTTTACCTTCCTATCATGGAAGTTCAGCTGAGCAGACTGATCCTGAAAGAAGGAAATGACAACACAGCCACCTGCTTACAATACATACAAAAATAACCTGGAATGCCAAACTTGGAGTCCTGTTGACAACCATGACTTTTTATGTGCCCTTTTGCTCTGCACAATCTAAATACTAAAATAAGAACTGACCTTTTTTTTTAATGGGAAACCTAGTTAGCAATTTAAAGACTGCACCTTCCACAACACAGCTGGGAGTGGACTGTTAACAATAAACCTTCCATTTGTTGTTAAAGGGCAGCGTTTCAGTGGCACCTGGAACAGCTATTAACTCCTGCTAGGAGATCAAGGCTCCCTCTTCTCATTTAATGCATTCACTTTCAGGTGCAGTTATAGACTCTTACTGTCTCCTTGGGCATTCTTCTTCCTCCTTAATAAAAAAAATGCTGCCCAACTGCATTTGTCTAGACTCTTGTCAGGGAATTCAAGTTATCTGCTTTACTTCTTACCTGGAAAAGAAAGTACTGGTACACAGCTACTGGTCAGAAAGGAATAAAAGAAATCCATTTTGATAGTCACCTACTCTATACCCAAGACAGCAGTATGTGTGGGCAGTACACAAAAGCATTTAAAAAAAAAATTCTAATTCTTGTTATTGAAAATGGATTTCATGAAACTCAAGCACATGAAAACACTGCATTCTTTCAAAACCTCAATAGTTTCAAAAGAAATTGGCATCTAAGGAATTGTGGTGCATCAGGAAAACCTGTGCAATGACTCAAAGGAATAGAGAACAACCAAACCAAACTATCTACAGGCATCTAGACATGAAGAGGAATCAGGCTGATTTGAAACATTTACACTGGGTGTTCACAAATAACTGATGAGTTTTAGAAACTCATGAGAAGGAAAGGAGTCACATCAGAGGCTTCCAGCATCATCCCATGATTTCCCACCAGCTTTAAAACTAGGCAAGAATAACCAACCTTGCATAAACAAAATGAGATTACGAGCAAGACAATAATACCAGAGAAAACAGAGAGGGTTTAATAAAACAAAAGGGAACAAGGACTATTGGCTCAGTTGGTCAGGGTTTGATGCTGATAAAACCAAGGCTGTGGGTTTGATCCCCATATGGACCATTCCCTTTAGAGTTAGACTGGGTGATCCTTGTGGGCTTCTTCAAACTTAAGTTTTTTGTGATTCTAATGAGACTACTGAGGTAAGAGGAAAAATAAATATAAAAGCAGTATTATGCTGGTACTTGTGAACAGGGTGTGCCAAACATGAGGGAGACAAGTAATGGTTTCACTTTGTACAGTGCTGATAAGGCCTAGGCTAAACCACCAGGAGTGAAATTCCTTGCCTCCCAGGCACTAATTAAAACACATTTCAGGAAGTACACTTGAGCCCGCTTCCCTTCAGAGGAAGTTCTCCACGAATGTCTGCCAGGAAATAACCCAGATCCTTCCCTTACCACAGCACACACAAAGCAACTTTGGCAGCCCCTGGGCTGTCACTTGCTGATCCTGCTGCCTATCAAACTGGCCTTTTTTGGTTTTTTTCCCCAAATATTTTATGACAGGTCAGTACATTTGTATCCCCTAATGTTCCTTCTCTTGTAAGGACACTCATTATAACCTGCCACCTAACTACAACTCGAGATGCTACACCAGTAACAAACATTGCCATAAAAGAGAACACGAGGCCTGGAAAGCCTCACTCAGTTTTATAGATAAAAATGAAATTTGCAAGCCTTGAAAAGATTTGAATCCATCTGGTTTGAATTTTGGTTAAGTTTTCAGAAAATTCTCTTCAGGTTTTCTTTTTACAACACCAAGGTAACATATTTGGATGAGCAAGACTGATAGGGAGTTGACTCACTAAGCATCTGAAAAGTAGACATACTGGAAAGTTAAGAAATCTACCACCTAGCAGTGAGGAGCACATTATCACTGATTATTTTGTATAAGAATGGTCTTATTCAAAGATTCAGAATATCCTGCTGCTTTCAGAAACTTTCCTAGGCCAATGTTAAATGTTTTTTGTGCATTTCCTGCAGTAAATAACTGTCAGTACAGACCACAGCCCTTTAACCAAGATGCAGGCCAACTATAAATTACCACTGAACAAGCAATGTGTTCTCAAAGAAGCAGAGCTACAAACTTTACTTCAAATAATAACTAGAATATCATTATTTAAATCTGCCATTTAAACAGTCTGGAAGGGAGCAGCAGCAGCACTGTATGGCTATCCCTGGCATCATCAGAATGTGCTGTTACAGGCCCATCCAAGCTGCATTACAAAGCAGTACTATTTACAGAGTCAGACTTTGTTTTCTGCTTGATGTTTCCCTATTCACCAGAGGGCTAACAACCAAAACAAATGTTTGGTATACAGAGGACCTTTGGAACCTCCAGAGAGAAGACTAAATCTCTACTTCATTCTACCTTGGTAACATATTCCAAGATACTCCAGGAAGGCTGAAGTTTTATTGAACTCCACAGAAGAATGAGACAATGAAGGAGAATACCCTGAACACTGAAATTTATTTCCCCAAGCCCATTTACTTCCCTGTATGAGACAACAGTTGCCCTGGGGACAGGTTGAGGAGTATCAGCTATTCCAAGCAAAGGCCAGGACAGAGCTCAGAAAGGCACCAGGCACCACATGGAGTGGTTTGTGTTCCTTGTGTACATCCAAGCTCATTGCTTTGAAAACCCTGGTGGTGCCTGTCAGCACAGACAGAGCACAGAGCCCCTGGAAGGGCCCAGCCTGAGAGAAGAGGATGTTCTGTACTGAACTCGCACACGTGTGAGCCCAGCCTGCCTGGAAGAAGCTGAATTTTATCATAACCTTGGTAGCAAAGTAAATCTTTCTGCAACGACCCAGAAGCCCAGAATAACAAACCAGTCAGGAAGCCCAGCAAAATTCCACTTCCAGAAGCCAGGAGGAGCTATAAGCATGTAGGTCTTACTGGCAAGGAGCAACATTCATTAATTAGCTTTACACCTGAGAGCAGAGTGGTTGCTCTTTACACCTTAAAGTGCCAACTAAAATCATTTGAAACAAGTTTTGTATCAAAAGAAAAGCCCTGAATGTATTAAAACAAAATAAAAACATGCATAACATCTGAAATACATAAAGAACCCACATCTTTGAGATTTCACTGGGAAATTATTTCTAACCACAAAAGATAAAAAGGAATGTTAATTTCTCTATCTGCAATACTGTATTTAAACAAGTGTTATGCTGGATACAACAAGGTTTCTCATCCAATACTAGTTTAATTTCGCCTGAAATAAAACCATGACATTGGAAAGCACCTGAAGTCACTTGCAGCAGAGATACAATCCAGAGAATATCCTTTGGAAGCTGCCCCTTAGGCAGAAATGCTGGCAGCACCCACTGTCAGTGGCTGACCAGCATCTTTGCAATCACACAATAAGCAGACATAAAATTGCACCTCCTTTTATCTACAGAATGCCTGAACCAATTCCCTGCTCAAACACTGGCCTTTGGAATAAGTCAGAATTACAAAGCTAAACAGAACTGCTGCTTATAATCTCTTCCTTTTGATAATGTGTCTTCTGCACTCACTACTTGAGAATCACAGAATTATTTTGATTGGAAAAGATTACTAAGACCATTGAGTCCAAGCATCAACCGAGCACCTGCCAAGGCCACCGCTAAACCATGTCACCAAGTGTCACATCTACACAGCTTTTGATTATTTCCAGAGATGGGAACTCAACCACTTCCCTGGGAAGCCTGTTCCAATGCTTAACCACTCTTTTGGTGAAGGCATTTTTCCTAATACATAATCTAAACTTCCCTTGATGCAACTTGAGACCATTTCCTCTCATCCTGTCCCTTGTTACCTGGGAGAAAAAACTGACCCCACCTGACAACAGCCTCCTGTCAGGGAGTTATAGAGAGCAATAAGGTCCCCCCTGAGCCTCCTTTCCTCCAGGCATTCAGGGATTTTGGATGATGTTAGCAGAGTCATTTTGTCAAGTTTCCTGCTTTCTTTTATGGCCTTGCTACCTGGGGAGTTAAAACACAGAACTGCCAACTGATTTCAGGTGCTGTTCAAATCAGCAAGAGATCTGCTCTGAGTGCAAATTTCAATGACAAAAACAGGCATGTCAGAGCACAGACCCAAAACTGAAACCTTTAATCCTAAATTCTCTGACTCCATCCTATACAAATACTAATAAAACTGTAAGATAAATGGGTGAAGGCAGCACTACCACAGCACACTTAACAGGAAAACTCCATCCTGTAAGAAGAGGACTTGAAGACTGCCATGGATAAGGGTATTTTGGGAGCAAACAGATTGTGATTCTGTGGAACAAAGTATGTGATCATAATGAAAAGACTTTCATGGTCCAAGTAACAGCTTGACTTTTTGCAATAAGAATACAAAAAGTGACAGTTTATAAAGCAGCTGGATAAGTAAGAGACGCAGTACATTTTTTTGTCGCTTCCACTGAAACTGTCATTTCAGTATTTGCATATACAATACTACTTTAAAGCAAAGAGCAAGTAGCACTAATTCCTTCCTCCTACCAAATCCTCAGCCAGAAAAATACCAAAAACACAGACTTCAATGTAAACCTGACAAGTTAGAAGTACTTGCAATTTACATTTAAAATATTTCAGTTTCCTCTTACTCTATGTTGCATTTCACAACCTTGTTATTCACTGAGCTGGTTTTCTATAAAGTCTTATCTAGGCAGGTAGTGCAAGATATTTACCTAACAAACCAATAAATACTTTGTTGTCATGGTTTTACCAGGATATGACTCACTTGGAACCATGTACTCCAGGGAGCAAATGGTTTCAGTTCACAAAACATACAAGTGCACTTTTTCGCTTGTGACATCACGACAGTCAGAGCTGTTCCTTTCAAAAGGTCAAACAAAATTAAAGGAAGCATTAAAACCCCCCTGAAATCACAGATCTGATTTGCAGGCCTTTATCATTAAAATGCTTTGCTCCCACACCCCCAACTCCTCATTTTCTGGATTTCCCAAGCTATTAGTTTTCCATGTCCAGGAAATACTTTTCAAGTGTTTGGGTTTCCATCTGAATCATAAGTCAGAATGAACATGAGGCATAAGGCTACAAATTTTGGGTTTAACTGATAAAAATATCAGTACTGGCTCCAACTGAAATACTTTGAGTTTTTTTTCCATTTAAGTGACAAAATGGAAGACTATTATTTTTTAAACCATTCAAACTTGTCCTTTGGAGTGATTAGAGAAGATGGAATTCCTTGGAAAAAATTAACTGTGTAATATAAACAAACATTATCCCATACCAGAAAAGGGAAGGGAGAAATTGGAGAGGAGAAGCAATTATTCACCATAAACTTGAAAACTAAAGTTTTTAAAAGGCTGACAACATCCAGAAGTAAGCTACTGAAGAATAAAGATATCAACCCCTGAAAACTTAGATGGTCAGGAGACATTAAGTGACCCTCTACTGATTCTTGAAGATGAAAATATGGATACAACATCACAGCCTGAAGTCCTATTAGGGGCCTGCTCCATGTGAAATGCAAGCAGCCACATCTCCTTTGTTCTCAAGTGATTCACAGTCCATGCAAGAACATTAATGACTCTAAACCAGGTGATATCAAAGTTTAAATATATATATAAAAGTTAGAGCCAAAAGTGGTCTTGAAGTAGAAGGAGATGAATTTTGTTACCTGACTAAGCAATAGGATAAAAAAAAGTAATTTAATATAGGTTCTCAAACCACCAGCCACAGGGAAGACTGTAGAAAGGGGAGAACCAAACCACAAAGAAAAAATAAGGATCCAACAAGTTATTCAAGCCTCACTCAAATGTAAGAATATTCCAAACAATCATCTATATGAGGAGCAATAAAGGAAGAAGTCAGAAATACCAACTACACTGAGAAGTAAAACTGAAGTTTGCAAGTATAAACATTCACCCTGGGAGAGGGAGATCAAAAGGAATCAAAAAATATGCAGAACAGAAATAAATTCCTATGATACAAAGAATACTGTGGCTGTAACTTCTCTACTCCTGCTTTCAGCTAAACTTCTTCAGATTAGGCAAAGTGCCCCTACAGCAAAAATTTTGCTTTATTAAGACCCATTTTTTCTGTGCTACAGAAAAGCAGAACATGAGAATAGAGAATTATTAGTGTGTTGCTTCAAAAGGCAGCACATGGGACTGGCCAGACAATTTTCAGTCGAGGGACTCTGGCAGGTGAGGAAACACCTTACAAATTCCTCCCCTGTACCATAAATTAAGTGCTGCATGTCTGCCCACCTCCATACCCTCAGGCTGAATGGAAGGACCATGAACAGGCTATCAGAGAAAAGCCAGTTCCAAGAGGCTCAGGAAAAAAAAAACAAATCAAGAAATTCTGTTATAACACCCACTATTTAATAATCAGGATTTTCAACAATAATTATAAGGAAAGAACCACAACAACATTTCATCTCGAGCTGCTTTACCCAGAATAAACTCTGTGTGAAACTGAAATCATTAGCTGTTGTACATACCTTAGGTAGACTTTCCAGCTCTCAGCAGCAGGTGCTCAATACAGGATGAAACGTGCAATCTGAAACAAACATTTAGAATTCATTAGGATATTTTCTTAATTAATGTGAAAATACTGAAACATCCAAAAAAAATTAAGAGCAAATTAACTGATATTCTTGTTATGAAGACAAGACAACCTCCCTAAGGAACCAGCTGCAGTACATACCCTATTTTACAAGTGTAGATTATTTACCTGGAAATCCTTAGGAAAAGAACAAAAAACCCCACTCTACAACAAAACACGGAAGTAGAAGCCAGGGATTTATATTTTAACTCAAAACAGACACCTAACAAAGCAAGTTACCTGAAACCCTTTTGGTCCTATGAAAGCAAACTAGAAATTTCCCAAGTTATATGGATTTGTTATTTTGAAGAAGGAGGAGGGTTAAAGGATTCTGAAATGAATCTTTATTACTGATAATATACATTTAATGGCAAAAACAAGTGAGTGCTGAAAACCGTGATGAGTGATTCAAAACCTTAGCAGCATCCAGATCTAGAATTAGAAAGTGCTTCCCTGGAAAATAAAAAGTGTGTGGGAGGAACTAGTGAAAAGCATTTATTTCCTCAGGGTATGTGCATCACAGGGCAGCCAAGCCAGCTCTCAGCTGAAGTAACAAATATATACAGATATTGCTCAATACAGACGTAATAGACAGAAAGTTGTGGGTTTGTTTCTTAAAGAAAACAATGACCTAAAAGAAATCCAGAGCCAAGTAATATAGAGAGTTGAGTTTACTACTTTGTTAGTTGTTTTTCTTCTTTCCCTTTCAAACAAATATATATTATAGGGACAAAGGCAGTACCATTAGAATGCCCAAGCTTATATATCATGCACTTAAAATTAGATTTCTAAGAACTGTTTCCCAAATTTTATTCAACTTAGATACTTAATTGTCCACACACGTAAAGGCCACCAAAAGATTTCCACACAAGAATCTCATAAGATAAAGTAACATAAAAAGTTCAAATTATCTCAGTACAGTTTCTTTTAAGTTTTCATCTAAGCTGTAATAAACTGGTGGTAGAAGAAAAGTAAAATACTTTAATTTCAACATGAAAACCAGAAAAAAGAGTAACAGACATGTACCTGAAACATACATCCACACCATGCAGAAATAAATCAGCAGGAACTTGAGCTGCTTTTATGGTGCTACATAAGATGAATGGCACTGCCTCCAAATACTGATTTTATGGTTCACACAGAATCTGCTAAGTCAGGCTGTCCCACCAGCTCTGCCAGACTGGGTGGCAAATGACAGCTTTCCCCAGAATCATGTCTGCTCTGAACGTTTCTATGGAATTAGTCATGATTTGAGACAATTTGTAAAAACACCAATGATTAACACAATGGGAATGATATCAAGTCCTTTATGAAAAGGCAAATTACTCATCAGACTGATTCTGAGAAACCCATGCACTTAATGATTTAACTAAAGATGTTTTCTGATAAGGCAAAAGCTACTTTTAATTTCCAAGGCCAGTAGTAATGACCTTTCCCTGCTCTGGGAAGCTACATCAGCAGCACCCTTAAAACATTTGTTAAAATAATTGTGTGTGTAATACCATGGGACTTACATGCAGCAGCAAAAAAGCACCAAATACTAGAAAAATATTATTTTAATTGCTGAGGCATCAATAATGCAAACACTTACAGGCATGTTAAATTTTCCACACAAGTTCCCCCACTGATTTTCAATAGAACCACCCATGTGTGTAAAATTCAGTGTACAAATGCATGGCACTGTGATGTGATTTGATGCTGGAAGGCAATCCCAGAGGACAGATAAAGGGCCTCTCCTTTGCTCATTAGCTGCTACGAGTAAGGTAGTCAGGACAATCCAAACACTGATCATTTCTTCCCCCTTACACCAATAACCATTTCCAGGCACACCTTCCCAGTTATTTGTTTTCACTGGCTACTTACTGATTTACTTCATTCATCAATTACTTCGGAAGCAAGTCGTGACAAAAACTCTCCTATGCTAAACTCAGGTCCAACCAGTTGTAACACTTCTTAAAACACCAATTAGTCTCCTTCTAATAGGGATAAAGTGCTGAAAGCTTCTAAAGTGGTCAAAAGAAGATTAAACGTAAAAAATGGTTTGGGTTGAAGATTTGTGCTTTTATTTCAACTTTTTGTAAAAGACATTTAAAAAATTTACATATCCCAAAATTGTTTCTTTAAAGTAAAAAAACCCCAAACAAGTCTATCTGCTCAGGGGGAAAAAATTAGAGGGGAGGGGGATTTTTCATAGCTTTTGAAATTTCTCTACCTTTTTCCACAGGGGAAAGGTTTTCAGTAAAGTGACGATATTTAAATGCTAAATTTAACACTTTTTTGTGGTGGAAAACTATTCCTTTTTAGACTTTTCCCAACCAGCTGCAAGTCCCCATTTGGTCCAGTTTTGCTTCCTTATTTTTTTTATTCTGTTCTATCTATCACTGTAATACCTTATTCTCCTCTTAAAATCAATGCAGAATCCTATCTAATTGTAATTAAAAAGACAATTTACTTGTAGATCTAAAAATCCACATACAAAGCTTGAAATTTTAAGTTTTGTTCTCCAGGATCATTCTGTTCCCATTCCAATTTGACTCCTTCCCCAAGCACATTACTGAGCCATTAGACAATTACCAGTATCCAAGAGTAAAAATCCTAATTTATCTTCTAGGCACGGACCTCCTTCCTCAGCATCCTCATGTTCCTAGTGAACTTTAAAGCTCTTTGATCATACTTTTCAAGAAAATTTGTCCTCTTCACTCTTTTCACACACAAATACCTCTCCTTCAATGCTTTCCCAGATTATCCACTCCAACACAGCAATGACTTGAGTCCACAAAGCCAAAGATGGACCACTAAAGACCAACATTATTTGTTTCACTTCCCTCTCCTAACTCTGATCCACAGCAAGAAAGCAAATGAACAATTTTATGCAATGTAAAGTTTTTATCCTTACAAAGCATTTGATCTGGTCTCTGATGATGCCCCTTTGGCTCTGCAGTGAGGCAAAGGAAAACTCCACAGCAGACAGGAAAGACTTGAAGAGCTCTGTCAGTGCAGGGAAAGAACAGGAACAGCAACTGCTGGACACAAGTAATCTCTTCTTTAGGAGAGATGAGACAATTATAGCCAAGTTATCTGCAATGTTATTATTCCTGTAGCTGTACTCTGCTGTATCTTGCACAAACAACTGAATCAAGTGAACTTTGGCAGTCACTAAGCAACCACAAACAAATTTCCATTAGGGAACTGTACACTGTTCATAGGGAATTATTCTCCAGTCACTTGTTTTAAGGAAGCAGAAGGGACCCAAGTTTTAATTTTTTAACAAGATAGAAGCGAAGCATTCCCCAGGTGTTTTGAAAAAATACAGACTAGATTAATATATATATATATATATATATATATATATATATATATATATATATAACACATTGCTTCAAACGGCATCCGAGGTATCT